>CM059567.1:45772911-46228935 GCA_030386875.1 Morinoia aosen | reverse complement strand
ACCTAAGACCTAAGACCTAAGACCTGAGACCTAAGACCTAAGACCTAAGACCTAAGTCCTAAGACCTAAGACCTAAAGCCTAGAATCTAAAATCTAGAACCTAGAACCTAAGACCTAAGACCTAAGACCTATGACCTAAGACCTAAGACCTAAGACCTAAGACCTAAGACCTAAGACCTAAGACCTAAGACCTAAGACCTAAGACCTAAGACCTAAGACCTAAGACCTAAAGGTCTTAGACCTAAAGGTCTTAGACCAAAAGGTCTTCGACTCAAAGGTTTTAGACCTAAAGGTCTTAGGTCTTAGGTCTTAGCCATGACCTAAGACCTAGAACCTAGAAACTAGAAACTAGAACCAAAGACCTAAGACATACGACCAAAGACCTAAGACCTACGACCTAAGACCTAAGACATATGACCTAAGACCTAAGACCAAAGACCTTAGACCTTCGACCCAAGACCTTCGACCTACGACCTTCGACCTTCAACCTATGACCTTAGACCTTCGACCTACGACCTAAGACCTAAGACCAATGACCTAAGACCTAGGACCAAAGACCTATGACCTAAGACCTAGGACCTAGGACCTACGACCTAAGACCTAAGACCTAAGACCTAAGACCTAAGACCTAAGACCTAAGACCTAAGACCTGAGACCTAAGGTCTAGAACCTAGGACCTAAACCTAAGACCTAAGACCTAAGACCTTAGACCTTCGACCCAAGACCTTCGACCCACGACCTACGACCTATGACCTACGACCTTCGACCTTCGACCTTCGACCTAAGACCTATGACCTAAAACCTAAGACCTAAGACCACGGGCCTAAGACCTAAGACTTGGGACCTAAGACCTAAGACCTAAAACCTAAGACCTGAACCTAAGACCTAAGACCTAAGACATAAGACCTATGACCTAAGACCTAAGACCTAAGACCTAAGACCTAAGACCTAAGACCTAAGACCTAAGACCGATGACCTATGACCTACGACTTAAGACGTAAGACCTAAGACCTAAGACTAAGACCTAAGACCGAAGACCTAAGACCTAAGACCAAAGACCTAAGACTTAGGACCTAAGAGCTAAGACCTAAGACCTAAGACTTAAGACCTAACATTTTATACCTAGGACCTAAGATCTAAGACCTAAGATCTAAGACCTAAGATCTAAGACCTAAGATCTAAGACCTAAGATCTAAGACCTAAGATCTAAGACCTAAAATCTAAGACCAAAGATCTAAGACCTAAGATCTAAGACCTAAGATCTAAGACCTAAGACCTAAGACCTAAGACCTAAGACCTAAGACCTAAGACTTAAGACCTAAGACCTAAGACCTAAGAACTACGACCTAAGATCTAAGACCTAAGATTTAAGACCTAAGATCTAAGACCTAAGACCTAAGACTTAAGACATAAGACCTAAGACCTAAGACCTAAGACCTAAGACCTAAGACCTAAGACCAAAGACCTAAGACCTAAGACCTAAAACCTAAGACTTAAGACCTAAGACTTAAGACCTAGGACCTAAGATCTAAGACCTAAGATCTAAGACCTAAGATCTAAGACCTAAGATCTAAGACCTAAGATCTAAGACCTAAGATCTAAGACCTAAGATCTAAGACCTAAGATCTAAGACCTAAGATCTAAGACCTAAGACCTACGACCTAAGACCTAAGACCTAAGCCCTAGGACCTAAGACCTAAGACCTAAGACTTAAGACCTAAGACCTAAGACCTAAGACCTAAGACCTAAGACCTAAGACCTAAGACCTAAGACCTAAGACCTAAGACCTAAGACCTAAGACCTAAGACCTAAGACCTAAGACCTAAGACCTAAGACCTAAGACATAAGACCTAAGACCTAAGACCTAAGACCTAAGACCTAAGACCTAAGGCCAAAGACCTAAGACCTAAGACCTAAGACCTAAGACCTAAGACCTAAGACCTAAGACCTAAGACCTAAGACCTGAGACCTAAGACCTAAGACCTAAGACCTGAGACTTGAGACCTAAGACTTAAGACCTAAGACTTAAGAACTAAGACCTAAGATCTAAGACCTAAGATTTAAGACCTAAGACCCAAGACCTAAGACCTAAGACCTAAGACCTAAGACCAAAGACCTAAGACCTAAGACCTGAGACCTAAGGTCTAGAACCTAGGACCTAAACCTAAGACCTAAGACCTAAGACCTTAGACCTTCGACCCAAGACCTTCGACCCACAACCTACGACCTATGACCTACGACTTTCGACCTTCGACCTTCGACCTAAGACCTATGACCTAAGACCTAAGACCTAGGACCTAACACCTAAGACATAAGACCTAAGACCTAAGACCTAAAACCTAAGACCGAAACCTAAGACCTAAGACCTAAGACCTAAGACCTATGACCTAAGACCTAAGACCTAAGACCTAAGACCTAAGACCTAAGACCTAAGACCTAAGACCTATGACCCATGACCTACGACCTAAGACTTAAGACCTAAGACCTAAGACTAAGACCTAAGACCTGAGACCTAAGACCTAAGACCTAAGACCTAAGACCTAAGACCTAAGACCTACGACCTAAGTCCAAAGACCTAAGACCTACAGCCTAGAATCTAAAATCTAGAACCTAGAACCTAAGACCTAAGACCTAAGACCTAAGACTTAAGACCTAAGACCTACGACCTAAGTCCAAAGACCTAAGACCTACAGCCTAGAATCTAAAATCTAGAACCTAGAACCTAAGACCTAAGACCTAAGACCTAAGACTTAAGACCTAAGACCTAAGACCTAAGACCTAAGACCTAAGACCTAAGACCTAAGACCTAAGACCTAAGACCTAAGACCTAAGACCTAAGACCTAAGACATAAGACCTAAGACCTAAGACCTAAGACCTAAGACCAAAGGCCTAAGACCTAAGACCTAAGACCTAAGGCCTAAGACCTAAGACCTAAGACCTAAGACCTAAGACCTAAGACCTAAGATTTAAGACCTAAGATCTAAGACCTAAGACCTAAGACCTAAGACATAAGACCTAAGACCTAAGACTTAAGACCTAAGACCTAAGACCTAAGACCTAAGACCTAAGACCTAAAACCTAAGACTTACGACCTAAGACTTAAGACCTAGGACCTAAGATCTAAGACCTAAGATCTAAGACCTAAGATCTAAGACCTAAGATCTAAGACCTAAGATCTAAGACCTAAGATCTAATACCTAAGATCTAAGACCTAAGATCTAAGACCTAAGACCTACGACCTAAGACCTAAGACCTAAGCCCTAGGACCTAAGACCTAAGACCTAAGACCTAAGACCTAAGACCTAAGACCTAAGACCTAAGACCTAAGACCTAAGACCTAAGACCTAAGACCTAAGACCTAAGACCTAAGACCTAAGACCTAAGACCTAAGACCTAAGACCTAAGACCTAAGACCTAAGACCTAAGACATAAGACCTAAGACCTAAGACCTAAGACCTAAGACCTAAGGCCTAAGACCTAAGACCTAAGACCTAAGACCTAAGACCTAAGACCTAAGACCTAAGACCTAAGACCTAAGACCTGAGACCTAAGACCTAAGACCTAAGACCTGAGACTTGAGACCTAAGACTTAAGACCTAAGACTTAAGAACTAAGACCTAAGATCTAAGACCTAAGACCCAAGACCTAAGACCTAAGACCTAAGACCTAAGACCAAAGACCTGAGACCTAAGACCTGAGACCTAAGGTCTAGAACCTAGGACCTAAACCTAAGACCTAAGACCTAAGACCTTAGACCTTCGACCCAAGACCTTCGACCCACAACCTACGACCTATGACCTACGACTTTCGACCTTCGACCTTCGACCTAAGACCTATGACCTAAGACCTAAGACCTAGGACCTAACACCTAAGACCTAAGACATAAGACCTAAGACCTAAGACCTAAAACCTAAGACCGAAACCTAAGACCTAAGACCTAAGACCTAAGACCTATGACCTAAGACCTAAGACCTAAGACCTAAGACCTAAGACCTTCGACCTACGACCTTCGACCTTCGACCTATGACCTTAGACCTTCGACCTACGACCTAAGACCTAAGACCAATGACCTAAGACCTAGGACCAAAGACCTATGACCTAAGACCTAGGACCTAGGACCTACGACCTAAGACCTAAGACCTAAGACCTAAGACCTAAGACCTAAGTTCTAAGACCTAAGACCTAAGACCTATGACCTAAGACCTGAGACCTAATACCTAAGGCCTGAGACCTAAGACCTAAGACCTAAGACCTAAGACCTAAGACCTAAGACCTAAAGGTCTTAGACCTAAAGGTCTTAGACCAAAAGGTCTTAGACTCAAAGGTTTTTGACCTAAAGGTCTTAGGTCTAAGGTCTTAGCCATAAACTAAGACCTAAAGGTCTTAGACCTAAAGGTCTTAGACCAAAAGGTCTTAGACTCAAAGGTTTTAGACCTAAAGGTCTTAGGTCTTAGGTCTTAGCCATAAACTAAGACCTAGAACCTAGAAACTAGAAACTAGAACCAAAGACCTAAGACATACGACCAAAGACCTAAGACCTAAGACCTAAGACCTATGACATAAGACCTAAGACCTAAGACCTAAGACCTTAGACCTTCGACCCAAGACCTTCGACCTACGACCTTCGACCTTCGACCTATGACCGTAGACCTTCGACCTACGACCTAAGACCTAAGACCAATCACCTAAGACCTAGGACCAAAGACCTATGACCTAAGACCTAGGACCTAGGACCTACGACCTAAGACCTAAGACCTAAGACCTAAGACCTAAGACCTAAGACCTAAGTTCTACGACCTAAGACCTAAGACCTATGACCTAAGACCTAAGACCTAAGACCTAAGACCTGAGACCTAAGACCTAAGACCTAAGACCTAAGACCTAAGACCTAAGACTTGAGACCTAAGACTTAAGACCTAAGACCTAAGAACTAACACCTAAGATCTAAGACCTAAGATTTAAGACCTAAGACCTACGACCTAAGACCTAAGACCTAAGACCTAAGACCTTAGACCTAAGACATAAGACCTAAGACCTAAGACCTAAGACCTAAGACCTAAGACCTAAGACCTAAGACCTAAGACGACCTAAGACTTTAGACCTAGGACCTAAGATCTAAGACCTAAGATCTAAGACCTAAGATCTAAGACCTAAGATCTAAGACCTGAGATCTAAGACCTAAGATCTAAGACCTAAGATTTAAGACCTAAGACCTACGACCTAAGACCTAAGACCTAAGACCTAAGACCTAAGACCTAAGACCTAAGACCTAAGACTTAAGACCTAAGACCTAAGACCTAAGACCTAAGACCTAAGACCTAAGACCTAAGACCTAAGACCTAAGACCTAAGACCTAAGACCTAAGACCTAAGACCTAAGACCTAAGACCTAAGACCTAAGACATAAGACCTAAGACCTAAGACCTAAGACTTGAGACCTAAGGCCTAAGACCTAAGACCTAAGACCTAAGACCTAAGACCTAAGACCTAAGACCTAAGACCTAAGACCTAAGACCTAAGACCTAAGACCTAAGACCTAAGACATAAGACCTAAGACCTAAGACCTAAGACCTAAGACCTAAGACCTAAGACCTAAGACCTAAGACCTAAGACCTAAGACCTAAGACCTAAGACCTAAGACATAAGACCTAAGACCTAAGACCTAAGACCTAAGACCTAAGGCCTAAGACCTAAGACCTAAGACATAAGACCTAAGACCTGAAACCTAAGACCTAAGACCTAAGACCTAAGACCTGAGACCTAAGACCTAAGACCTAAGACCTGAGACTTGAGACCTAAGACTTAAGACCTAAGACTTAAGAACTAAGACCTAAGATCTAAGACCTAAGATTTAAGACCTAAGACCCTAGACCTAAGACCTAAGACCTAAGACCTAAGACCAAAGACCTAAGATCTAAGACCTGAGACCTAAGGTCTAGAACCTAGGACCTAAACCTAAGACCTAAGACCTAAGACCTTAGACCTTCGACCCAAGACCTTCGACCCACAACCTACGACCTATGACCTACGACTTTCGACCTTCGACCTTCGACCTTCGACCTAAGACGTATGACCTAAGACCTAAGACCTAGGACCTAAGACCTAAGACCTAAGACATAAGACCTAAGACCTAAGACCTAAAACCTAAGACCGAAACCTAAGACCTAAGACCTAAGACCTAAGACCTATGACCTAAGACCTAAGACCTAAGACCTAAGACCTAAGACCTAAGACCTAAGACCTAAGACCTATGACCTATGACCTACGACCTAAGACTTAATACCTAAGACCTAAGACTAAGACCTAAGACCTGAGACCTAAGACCTAAGACCTAAGACCTAAGACCTACGACCTAAGTCCAAAGACCTAAGACCTACAGCCTAGAATCTAAAATCTAGAACCTAGAACCTAAGACCTAAGACCTAAGACCTACGACCTAAGACCTAAGACCTTAGACCTAAGATCTAAGACCTAAGACCTAAGACCAAAGACCTAAGTTCTAAGACCTAAAGGTCTTAGACCAAAAGGTCTTAGACCCAAAGGTTTTACACCTAAAGGTCTTAGGTCTTAGGTTTTAGCCAAAAACTTATAGCCTAGAACCTAGAAACTAGAAACTAGAACCTAAGACCTAAGACACACGACAAAAAACCTAAGACCTAAGACCTAAGACCTAAGACATAAGACCTAAGACCTAAGACCTAAGACCTTAGACCTTCGACCCAAGACCTTCGACCTACGACCTATGACCTATGACCTACGACCTAAGACCTAAGACCTAAGACTTAAGACCTAAGACTTAAGACCTAGGACCTAAGATCTAAGACCTAAGATCTAAGACCTAAGATCTAAGACCTAAGATCTAAGACCTAAGATCTAAGACCTAAGATCTAAGACCTAAGACCTACGACCTAAGACCTAAGACCTAAGCCCTAGGACCTAAGACCTAAGACCTAAGACTTAAGACCTAAGACCTAAGACCTAAGACCTAAGACCTAAGACCAAAGACCTAAGACCTAAGACCTAAGACCTAAGACCTAAGACCTAAGACCTAAGACCTAAGACCTAAGACCTAAGACCTAAGACCTAAGAAATAAGACCTAAGACCTAAGACCTAAGACCTAAGACCTAAGACCTAAGACCTAAGACCTAAGACCTAAGACCTAAGACCTAAGATCTAAGACCTAAGATCTAAGACCTAAGACCTACGACCTAAGACCTAAGACCTAAGACCTAAGACCTAAGACCTAAGAACTAAAACCTAAGACTTAAGACCTAAGACCTTAGACCTAAGACCTATGACCTAAGACCTAAGACCTAAGACCTAAGACCTAAGACCTAAGACCTAAGACCTAAGACCTAAGACCTAAGACCTAAGACCTAAGACATAAGACCTAAGACCTAAGACCTAAGACTTAAGACCTAAGGCCTAAGACCTAAGACCTAAGACCTAAGACCTAAGACCTAAGACCTAAGACCCAAGACCTAAGACCTAAGACCTAAGACCTAAGACCAAAGACCTAAGATCTGAGACGTGAGACCTAAGGTCTAGAACCTAGGACCTAAACCTAAGACCTAAGACCTAAGACCTTAGACCTTCGACCCAAGACCTTCGACCCACAACCTACGACCTATGACCTACGACTTTCGACCTTCGACCTTCGACCTAAGACCTATGACCTAAGACCTAAGACCTAGGACCTAAGACCTAAGACCTAAGACATAAGACCTAAGACCTAAGACCTAAAACCTAAGACCGAAACCTAAGACCTAAGACCTAAGACCTAAGACCTATGACCTAAGACCTAAGACCTAAGACCTAAGACCTAAGACCTAAGACCTAAGACCTTAGACCTATGACCTATGACCTACGACCTAAGACTTAAGACCTAAGACCTAAGACTAAGACCTAAGACCTGAGACCTAAGACCTAAGACCTAAGACCTAAGACCTACGACCTAAATCCAAAGACCTAAGACCTACAGCCTAGAATCAAAAATCTAGAACCTAGAACCTAAGACCTAAGACCTAAGACCTAAGACCTAAGACCTAAGACCTAAGACCTAAGACCTAAGACCTAAGATCTAAGACCTAAGACCTAAGACCAAAGACCTAAGTTCTAAGACCTAAAGGTCTTAGACCAAAAGGTCTTAGACCCAAAGGTTTTAGACCTAAAGGTCTTAGGTCTTAGGTTCTAGCCAAAAACTTATAGCCTAGAACCTAGAAACTAGAAACTAGAACCTAAGACCTAAGACACACGACAAAAAACCTAAGACCTAGGACCTAACCCCTAAGACATAAGACCTAAGACCTAAGACCTAAGACCTTAGACCTTCGACCCAAGACCTTCGACCTACGACCTATGACCTATGACCTACGACCTAAGACCTAAGACCTAAGACTTAAGACCTAAGACTTAAGACCTAGGACCTAAGATCTAAGACCTAAGATCTAAGACCTAAGATCTAAGACCTAAGATCTAAGACCTAAGATCTAAGACCTAAGATCTAAGACCTAAGATCTAAGACCTAAGATCTAAGACCTAAGACCTACGACCTAAGACCTAAGACCTAAGCCCTAGGACCTAAGACCGAAGACCTAAGACTTAAGACCTAAGACCTAAGACCTAAGACCTAAGACCTAAGACCAAAGACCTAAGACCTAAGACCTAAGACCTAAGACCTAAGACCTAAGACCTAAGACCTAAGACCTAAGACCTAAGACCTAAGACATAAGACCTAAGAAATAAGACCTAAGACATAAGACCTAAGACCTAAGACCTAAGACCTAAGACCAAAGTCCTAAGACCTAAGACCTAAGACCTAAGACCTAAGACCTAAGACCTAAAACCTAAGACCTAAGACCTGAGACCTAAGACCTAAGACCTAAGACCTGAGACTTGAGACCTAAGACTTAAGACCTAAAACCTAAGACTTAAGAACTAAGACCTAAGATCTAAGACCTAAGATTTAAGACCTAAGACCCAAGACCTAAGACCTAAGACCTAAGACCTAAGACCTGAGACCTAAGGCCTAAGACCTGAGACCTAAGGTCTAGAACCTAGGACCTAAACCTAAGACCTAAGACCTAAGACCTTAGACCTTCGACCCAAGACCTTCGACCCACGACCTACGACCTATGACCTACGACCTTCGACCTTCGACCTTCGACCTAAGACCTATGACCTAAGACCTAAGACCTAGGACCTAAGACCTAAGACCCAAGACATAGGACCTAAGACCTAAGACCTAAAACCTAAGACCTAAACCTAAGACCTAAGACCTAAGACCTAAGACCTATGACCTAAGACCTAAGACCGAAGACCTAAGACCTAAGACCGAAGACCTAAGACCTAAGACCTATGACCTATGACCTACGACCTAAGACGTAAGACCTAAGACCTAAGACTAAGACCTAAGACCTAAGACCTAAGACCTAAGACCTAAGACCTAAGACCTAAGTCCTAAGACCTAAGACCTACAGCCTAGAATCTAAAATCTAGAACCTAGAACCTAAGACCTAAGACCTAAGACCTAAGACCTAAGACCTAAGACCTAAGACCTAAGACCTAAGACCTAAGACCTAAAGGTCTTAGACCTAAAGGTCTTAGACCTAAAGGTCTTAGACCTAAAGGTCTTAGACCAAAAGGTCTTAGACTCAAAGGCTTTAGACCGAAAGGTCTTAGGTCTTAGGTCTTAGCCATAAACTAAGACCTAGAACCTAGAAACTAGAAACTAGAACCAAAGACCTAAGACATACGACCAAAGACCTAAGACCTAAGACCTAAGACCTAAGACCTAAGACATAAGACCTAAGACCTAAGACCTAAGACCTTAGACCTTCGACCCAAGACCTTCGACCTACGACCTTCGACCTTCGACCTATGACCTTAGACCTTCGACCTACGACCTAAGACCTAAGACCAATGACCTAAGACCTAGGACCAAAGACCTATGACCTAAGACCTAGGACCTAGGACCTACGACCTAAGACCTAAGACCTAAGACCTAAGACCTAAGACCTAAGACCTAAGTTCTAAGACCTAAGACCTAAGACCTATGACCTAAGACCTAAGACCTAAGACCTGAGACCTAAGACCTAAGACCTAAGACCTAAGACCTAAGACCTAAGACTTGAGACCTAAGACTTAAGACCTAAGACCTAAGAACTAAGACCTAAGATCTAAGACCTAAGATTTAAGACCTAAGACCTACGACCTAAGACCTAAGACCTAAGACCTAAGACCTTAGACCTAAGACAAAAGACCTAAGACCTAAGACCTAAGACCTAAGACCTAAGACCTAAGACCTAAGACCTAAGACGACCTAAGACTTTAGACCTAGGACCTAAGATCTAAGACCTAAGATCTAAGACCTAAGATCTAAGACCTAAGATCTAAGAACTGAGATCTAAGACCTAAGATCTAAGACCTAAGATCTAAGACCTAAGACCTACGACCTAAGACCTAAGACCTAATACCTAAGACCTAAGACCTAAGACCTAAGACCTAAGACCTAAGACCTAAGACCTAAGACCTAAGACCTAAGACCTAAGACCTAAGACCTAAGACCTAAGATCTAAGGTCTAGAACCTAGGACCTAAACCTAAGACCTAAGACCTTAGACGTTCGACCCAAGACCTTCGACCTACGACCTTCGACCTATGACCTACGACCTTCGACCTTCGACCTTCGACCTTTGACCTATGACCTTAGACCTTCGACCTACGACCTAAGACCTAAGACCAATGACCTAAGACCTAGGACCAAAGACCTATGACCTAAGACCTAGGACCTACGACCTACGACCTAAGACCTAAGACCTAAGACCTAAGACCTAAGACCTAAGACCTAAGTTCTAAGACCTAAGACCTAAGACCTATGACCTAAGACCTAAGACCTAAGACCTAAGACCTGAGACCTAAGACCTAAGACCTAAGACCTAAGACCTAAGACCTAAGACTTGAGACCTAAGACTTAAGACCTAAGACCTAAGAACTAAGACCTAAGATCTAAGACCTAAGATTTAAGACCTAAGACCTACGACCTAAGACCTAAGACCTAAGACCTAAGACCTTAGACCTAAGACAAAAGACCTAAGACCTAAGACCTAAGACCTAAGACCTAAGACCTAAGACCTAAGACCTATGACCTAAGACGACCTAAGACTTTAGACCTAGGACCTAAGATCTAAGACCTAAGATCTAAGACCTAAGATCTAAGACCTAAGATCTAAGACCTGAGATCTAAGACCTAAGATCTAAGACCTAAGATCTAAGACCTAAGACCTACGACCTAAGACCTAAGACCTAATACCTAAGACCTAAGACCTAAGACCTAAGACCTAAGACCTAAGACCTAAGACCTAAGATCTAAGGTCTAGAACCTAGGACCTAAACCTAAGACCTAAGACCTAAGACCTAAGACCTTAGACCTTCGACCCAAGACCTTCGACCTACGACCTTCGACCTATGACCTACGACCTTCGACCTTCGACCTTCGACCTAAGACCTATGACCTGAGACCTAAGCCCTAGGACCTAAGACCTAAGACATGAGACCTAAGACCTAAGACCTAAGACCTAAATCCTAAGACCGAAACCTAAGACCTGAGACCTAAGGCCTAAGACCTATGACCTTAGACCTAAAACCTAAAACCTAAGACCTAAGACCTAAGACCTAAGACCTAAGACCTAAGACCTAAAACCTAAGACCTAAGACCTAAGACTAAGACCTAAGACCTAAGACCTAAGACGTAAGACCTAAGACCTAAGACCTATGACCTACGACCTAAGACCTAAGACCTAAGACCTAAGACCTAAGACCTAAAACCTAAGACCTAAGACCTAAGACTAAGACCTAAGACCTAAGACCTAAGACGTAAGACCTAAGACCTAAGACCTATGACCTACGACCTAAGACCTAAGACCTCTTAGGTCTTAGGTCTTAGGTCGTAGGTCTTAGGTCGTAGGTCTTAGGTCTTAGGTTCTAGTTTCTAGTTTCTAGGTTCTAGGGTATAAGTTTTTGGCTAAGACCTAAGACCTAAGACCTTTAGGTCTAAGACCTCTAGGTCTTAGGTCTTAGGTCTAAGACCTAAGATTTAAGACCTAAGACCTACGACCTGAGACCTAAGACCTAAGACCTAAGACCTTAGACCTAAGACCTAAGACATAAGACCTAAGACCTAGAGGTCTTAGACCTAAGACCTTCGACCCAAGACCTTCGACCCACGACCTTCGACCTATGACCTACGACCTTCCACCTTCGACCTTCGACCTAAGACCAATGACCTAAGACCTGAGACCTAGGACCTAAGACCTAAGACCTAAGACATAAGACCTAAGACCTAAGACCTAAAACCTAAGACCTAATTCTAAGACCTAAGACCTAAGACCTAAGACCTATGACCTAAGACGTAAGACCTAAGACCTAAGACTAAGACCTATGACCGAAGACCTAAGACCTAAGACCAATGACCTAAGACATAAGACCTAAGACCTAAGACCTAAGACCTAAGACCTAAGACCTAAGACCTAAGACCTAACACCTAAGACCTAAGACCTAAGACCTAAGACCTATGACCTAAGACCTAAGACCTAAGACCTAAGACCTAAGACCTAAGACCTGAGACCTAAGACCTAAGACCTACGACCTGAGACTTGAGACCTAAGACTTGAGACCTAAGACCTAAGAACTAAGACCTAAGATCTAAGACCTAAGATTTAAGACCTAAGACCTAAGACCTAAGACCTAAGACCTAAGACCTAGGACCTAAGACCTAAGACCTAAGGTCTAGAACCTAGGACCTACACCTAAGCCCTAAGACCTAGGACCTTAGACCTTCGGCCCAAGACCTTCGACCTACGACCTTCGACCTATGACCTACGACCTTCGACCTTCGACCTTCGACCTAAGACCTATGACCTGAGACCTAAGACCTAGGACCTAAGACCTAAGACATGAGACCTAAGACCTAAGACCTATAACCTAAGACCTAAACCTAAGACCTAAGACCTAAGACCTAAGACCTATGACCTAAGACCTAAGACCTAAGACCTAAGACCTAAGACCTAAGACCTAAGACCTAAGACCTACGACCTAAGACCTAAGACCTAAAACCTAAGACCTGAACCTAAGACCTAAGACCTAAGACATAAGACCTATGACCTAAGACCTAAGACCTAAGACCTAAGACCTAAGACCTAAGACCTAAGACCTAAGACCGATGACCTATGACCTACGACCTAAGACGTAAGACCTAAGACCTAAGACTAAGACCTAAGACCGAAGACCTAAGACCTAAGACCAAAGACCTAAGACTTAGGACCTAAGAGCTAAGACCTAAGACTTAAGACTTAAGACCTAACACTTTAGACCTAGGACCTAAGATCTAAGACCTAAGATCTAAGACCTAAGATCTAAGTTCTAAGACCTAAGACCTAAGATTTAAGACCTAAGATCTAAGACCTAAGACCTAAGACCTAAGACATAAGACCTAAGACCTAAGACTTAAGACCTAAGACCTAAGACCTAAGACCTAAGACCTAAGACCTAAAACCTAAGACTTACGACCTAAGACTTAAGACCTAGGACCTAAGATCTAAGACCTAAGATCTAAGACCTAAGATCTAAGACCTAAGATCTAAGACCTAAGATCTAAGACCTAAGATCTAATACCTAAGATCTAAGACCTAAGATCTAAGACCTAAGACCTACGACCTAAGACCTAAGACCTAAGCCCTAGGACCTAAGACCTAAGACCTAAGACCTAAGACCTAAGACCTAAGACCTAAGACCTAAGACCTAAGACCTAAGACCTAAGACCTAAGACCTAAGACCTAAGACCTAAGACCTAAGACCTAAGACCTAAGACCTAAGACCTAAGACCTAAGACCTAAGACATAAGACCTAAGACCTAAGACCTAAGACCTAAGACCTAAGGCCTAAGACCTAAGACCTAAGACCTAAGACCTAAGACCTAAGACCTAAGACCTAAGACCTAAGACCTAAGACCTGAGACCTAAGACCTAAGACCTAAGACCTGAGACTTGAGACCTAAGACTTAAGACCTAAGACTTAAGAACTAAGACCTAAGATCTAAGACCTAAGACCCAAGACCTAAGACCTAAGACCTAAGACCTAAGACCAAAGACCTGAGACCTAAGACCTGAGACCTAAGGTCTAGAACCTAGGACCTAAACCTAAGACCTAAGACCTAAGACCTTAGACCTTCGACCCAAGACCTTCGACCCACAACCTACGACCTATGACCTACGACTTTCGACCTTCGACCTTCGACCTAAGACCTATGACCTAAGACCTAAGACCTAGGACCTAACACCTAAGACCTAAGACATAAGACCTAAGACCTAAGACCTAAAACCTAAGACCGAAACCTAAGACCTAAGACCTAAGACCTAAGACCTATGACCTAAGACCTAAGACCTAAGACCTAAGACCTAAGACCTAAGACCTTCGACCTACGACCTTCGACCTTCGACCTATGACCTTAGACCTTCGACCTACGACCTAAGACCTAAGACCAATGACCTAAGACCTAGGACCAAAGACCTATGACCTAAGACCTAGGACCTAGGACCTACGACCTAAGACCTAAGACCTAAGACCTAAGACCTAAGACCTAAGTTCTAAGACCTAAGACCTAAGACCTATGACCTAAGACCTGAGACCTAATACCTAAGGCCTGAGACCTAAGACCTAAGACCTAAGACCTAAGACCTAAGACCTAAGACCTAAAGGTCTTAGACCTAAAGGTCTTAGACCAAAAGGTCTTAGACTCAAAGGTTTTTGACCTAAAGGTCTTAGGTCTAAGGTCTTAGCCATAAACTAAGACCTAAAGGTCTTAGACCTAAAGGTCTTAGACCAAAAGGTCTTAGACTCAAAGGTTTTAGACCTAAAGGTCTTAGGTCTTAGGTCTTAGCCATAAACTAAGACCTAGAACCTAGAAACTAGAAACTAGAACCAAAGACCTAAGACATACGACCAAAGACCTAAGACCTAAGACCTAAGACCTATGACATAAGACCTAAGACCTAAGACCTAAGACCTTAGACCTTCGACCCAAGACCTTCGACCTACGACCTTCGACCTTCGA
Organism: Morinoia aosen; assembly: GCA_030386875.1. Classification (NCBI taxonomy): domain Eukaryota; kingdom Metazoa; phylum Arthropoda; class Malacostraca; order Amphipoda; family Talitridae; genus Morinoia; species Morinoia aosen. The sequence goes on along the minus strand of CM059567.1, from coordinate 46,213,826 downwards.
CCTATGACCGTAGACCTTCGACCTACGACCTAAGACCTAAGACCAATCACCTAAGACCTAGGACCAAAGACCTATGACCTAAGACCTAGGACCTAGGACCTACGACCTAAGACCTAAGACCTAAGACCTAAGACCTAAGACCTAAGACCTAAGTTCTACGACCTAAGACCTAAGACCTATGACCTAAGACCTAAGACCTAAGACCTAAGACCTGAGACCTAAGACCTAAGACCTAAGACCTAAGACCTAAGACCTAAGACTTGAGACCTAAGACTTAAGACCTAAGACCTAAGAACTAACACCTAAGATCTAAGACCTAAGATTTAAGACCTAAGACCTACGACCTAAGACCTAAGACCTAAGACCTAAGACCTTAGACCTAAGACATAAGACCTAAGACCTAAGACCTAAGACCTAAGACCTAAGACCTAAGACCTAAGACCTAAGACGACCTAAGACTTTAGACCTAGGACCTAAGATCTAAGACCTAAGATCTAAGACCTAAGATCTAAGACCTAAGATCTAAGACCTGAGATCTAAGACCTAAGATCTAAGACCTAAGATTTAAGACCTAAGACCTACGACCTAAGACCTAAGACCTAAGACCTAAGACCTAAGACCTAAGACCTAAGACCTAAGACTTAAGACCTAAGACCTAAGACCTAAGACCTAAGACCTAAGACCTAAGACCTAAGACCTAAGACCTAAGACCTAAGACCTAAGACCTAAGACCTAAGACCTAAGACCTAAGACCTAAGACCTAAGACATAAGACCTAAGACCTAAGACCTAAGACTTGAGACCTAAGGCCTAAGACCTAAGACCTAAGACCTAAGACCTAAGACCTAAGACCTAAGACCTAAGACCTAAGACCTAAGACCTAAGACCTAAGACCTAAGACCTAAGACATAAGACCTAAGACCTAAGACCTAAGACCTAAGACCTAAGACCTAAGACCTAAGACCTAAGACCTAAGACCTAAGACCTAAGACCTAAGACCTAAGACCTAAGACATAAGACCTAAGACCTAAGACCTAAGACCTAAGACCTAAGGCCTAAGACCTAAGACCTAAGACATAAGACCTAAGACCTGAAACCTAAGACCTAAGACCTAAGACCTAAGACCTGAGACCTAAGACCTAAGACCTAACCCCTGAGACTTGAGACCTAAGACTTAAGACCTAAGACTTAAGAACTAAGACCTAAGATCTAAGACCTAAGATTTAAGACCTAAGACCCTAGACCTAAGACCTAAGACCTAAGACCTAAGACCAAAGACCTAAGATCTAAGACCTGAGACCTAAGGTCTAGAACCTAGGACCTAAACCTAAGACCTAAGACCTAAGACCTTAGACCTTCGACCCAAGACCTTCGACCCACAACCTACGACCTATGACCTACGACTTTCGACCTTCGACCTTCGACCTTCGACCTAAGACGTATGACCTAAGACCTAAGACCTAGGACCTAAGACCTAAGACCTAAGACATAAGACCTAAGACCTAAGACCTAAAACCTAAGACCGAAACCTAAGACCTAAGACCTAAGACCTAAGACCTATGACCTAAGACCTAAGACCTAAGACCTAAGACCTAAGACCTAAGACCTAAGACCTAAGACCTATGACCTACAGCCTAGAATCTAAAATCTAGAACCTAGAACCTAAGACCTAAGACCTAAGACCTACGACCTAAGACCTAAGACCTAAGACCTAAGATCTAAGACCTAAGACCTAAGACCAAAGACCTAAGTTCTAAGACCTAAAGGTCTTAGACCAAAAGGTCTTAGACCCAAAGGTTTTAGACCTAAAGGTCTTAGGTCTTAGGTTTTAGCCAAAAACTTATAGCCTAGAACCTAGAAACTAGAAACTAGAACCTAAGACCTAAGACACACGACAAAAAACCTAAGACCTAAGACCTAAGACCTAAGACATAAGACCTAAGACCTAAGACCTAAGACCTTAGACCTTCGACCCAAGACCTTCGACCTACGACCTATGACCTATGACCTACGACCTAAGACCTAAGACCTAAGACTTAAGACCTAAGACTTAAGACCTAGGACCTAAGATCTAAGACCTAAGATCTAAGACCTAAGATCTAAGACCTAAGATCTAAGACCTAAGATCTAAGACCTAAGATCTAAGACCTAAGACCTACGACCTAAGACCTAAGACCTAAGCCCTAGGACCTAAGACCTAAGACCTAAGACTTAAGACCTAAGACCTAAGACCTAAGACCTAAGACCTAAGACCAAAGACCTAAGACCTAAGACCTAAGACCTAAGACCTAAGACCTAAGACCTAAGACCTAAGACCTAAGACCTAAGACCTAAGACCTAAGACATAAGACCTAAGAAATAAGACCTAAGACCTAAGACCTAAGACCTAAGACCTAAGACCTAAGACCTAAGACCTAAGACCTAAGACCTAAGACCTAAGATCTAAGACCTAAGATCTAAGACCTAAGACCTACGACCTAAGACCTAAGACCTAAGACCTAAGACCTAAGACCTAAGAACTAAAACCTAAGACTTAAGACCTAAGACCTTAGACCTAAGACCTATGACCTAAGACCTAAGACCTAAGACCTAAGACCTAAGACCTAAGACCTAAGACCTAAGACCTAAGACCTAAGACCTAAGACCTAAGACATAAGACCTAAGACCTAAGACCTAAGACTTAAGACCTAAGGCCTAAGACCTAAGACCTAAGACCTAAGACCTAAGACCTAAGACCTAAGACCCAAGACCTAAGACCTAAGACCTAAGACCTAAGACCAAAGACCTAAGATCTGAGACGTGAGACCTAAGGTCTAGAACCTAGGACCTAAACCTAAGACCTAAGACCTAAGACCTTAGACCTTCGACCCAAGACCTTCGACCCACAACCTACGACCTATGACCTACGACTTTCGACCTTCGACCTTCGACCTAAGACCTATGACCTAAGACCTAAGACCTAGGACCTAAGACCTAAGACCTAAGACATAAGACCTAAGACCTAAGACCTAAAACCTAAGACCGAAACCTAAGACCTAAGACCTAAGACCTAAGACCTATGACCTAAGACCTAAGACCTAAGACCTAAGACCTAAGACCTAAGACCTAAGACCTTAGACCTATGACCTATGACCTACGACCTAAGACTTAAGACCTAAGACCTAAGACTAAGACCTAAGACCTGAGACCTAAGACCTAAGACCTAAGACCTAAGACCTACGACCTAAATCCAAAGACCTAAGACCTACAGCCTAGAATCAAAAATCTAGAACCTAGAACCTAAGACCTAAGACCTAAGACCTAAGACCTAAGACCTAAGACCTAAGACCTAAGACCTAAGACCTAAGATCTAAGACCTAAGACCTAAGACCAAAGACCTAAGTTCTAAGACCTAAAGGTCTTAGACCAAAAGGTCTTAGACCCAAAGGTTTTAGACCTAAAGGTCTTAGGTCTTAGGTTTTAGCCAAAAACTTATAGCCTAGAACCTAGAAACTAGAAACTAGAACCTAAGACCTAAGACACACGACAAAAAACCTAAGACCTAGGACCTAACCCCTAAGACATAAGACCTAAGACCTAAGACCTAAGACCTTAGACCTTCGACCCAAGACCTTCGACCTACGACCTATGACCTATGACCTACGACCTAAGACCTAAGACCTAAGACTTAAGACCTAAGACTTAAGACCTAGGACCTAAGATCTAAGACCTAAGATCTAAGACCTAAGATCTAAGACCTAAGATCTAAGACCTAAGATCTAAGACCTAAGATCTAAGACCTAAGATCTAAGACCTAAGACCTACGACCTAAGACCTAAGACCTAAGCCCTAGGACCTAAGACCGAAGACCTAAGACTTAAGACCTAAGACCTAAGACCTAAGACCTAAGACCTAAGACCAAAGACCTAAGACCTAAGACCTAAGACCTAAGACCTAAGACCTAAGACCTAAGACCTAAGACCTAAGACCTAAGACCTAAGACATAAGACCTAAGAAATAAGACCTAAGACATAAGACCTAAGACCTAAGACCTAAGACCTAAGACCAAAGGCCTAAGACCTAAGACCTAAGACCTAAGACCTAAGACCTAAGACCTAAAACCTAAGACCTAAGACCTGAGACCTAAGACCTAAGACCTAAGACCTGAGACTTGAGACCTAAGACTTAAGACCTAAAACCTAAGACTTAAGAACTAAGACCTAAGATCTAAGACCTAAGATTTAAGACCTAAGACCCAAGACCTAAGACCTAAGACCTAAGACCTAAGACCTGAGACCTAAGACCTAAGACCTGAGACCTAAGGTCTAGAACCTAGGACCTAAACCTAAGACCTAAGACCTAAGACCTTAGACCTTCGACCCAAGACCTTCGACCCACGACCTACGACCTATGACCTACGACCTTCGACCTTCGACCTTCGACCTAAGACCTATGACCTAAGACCTAAGACCTAGGACCTAAGACCTAAGACCCAAGACATAGGACCTAAGACCTAAGACCTAAAACCTAAGACCGAAACCTAAGACCTAAGACCTAAGACCTAAGACCTATGACCTAAGACCTAAGACCTAAGACCTAAGACCTAAGACCTTCGACCTACGACCTTCGACCTTCGACCTATGGCCTTAGACCTTCGACCTACGACCTAAGACCTAAGACCAATGACCTAAGACCTAGGACCAAAGACCTATGACCTAAGACCTAGGACCTAGGACCTACGACCTAAGACCTAAGACCTAAGACCTAAGACCTAAGACCTAAGTTCTAAGACCTAAGACCTAAGACCTATGACCTAAGACCTGAGACCTAATACCTAAGGCCTGAGACCTAAGACCTAAGACCTAAGACCTAAGACCTAAGACCTAAGACCTAAAGGTCTTAGACCTAAAGGTCTTAGACCAAAAGGTCTTAGACTCAAAGGTTTTTGACCTAAAGGTCTTAGGTCTAAGGTCTTAGCCATAAACTAAGACCTAAAGGTCTTAGGTCTAAGGTCTTAGCCATAAACTAAGACCTAAAGGTCTTAGACCTAAAGGTCTTAGACCAAAAGGTCTTAGACTCAAAGGTTTTAGACCTAAAGGTCTTAGGTCTTAGGTCTTAGCCATAAACTAAGACCTAGAACCTAGAAACTAGAAACTAGAACCAAAGACCTAAGACATACGACCAAAGACCTAAGACCTAAGACCTAAGACCTATGACATAAGACCTAAGACCTAAGACCTAAGACCTTAGACCTTCGACCCAAGACCTTCGACCTACGACCTTCGACCTTCGACCTATGACCGTAGACCTTCGACCTACGACCTAAGACCTAAGACCAATCACCTAAGACCTAGGACCAAAGACCTATGACCTAAGACCTAGGACCTAGGACCTACGACCTAAGACCTAAGACCTAAGACACAAGACCTAAGACCTAAGACCTAAGTTCTACGACCTAAGACCTAAGACCTATGACCTAAGACCTAAGACCTAAGACCTAAGACCTGAGACCTAAGACCTAAGACCTAAGACCTAAGACCTAAGACCTAAGACTTGAGACCTAAGACTTAAGACCTAAGACCTAAGAACTAACACCTAAGATCTAAGACCTAAGATTTAAGACCTAAGACCTACGACCTAAGACCTAAGACCTAAGACCTAAGACCTTAGACCTAAGACATAAGACCTAAGACCTAAGACCTAAGACCTAAGACCTAAAACCTAAGACCTAAGACCTAAGACGACCTAAGACTTTAGACCTAGGACCTAAGATCTAAGACCTAAGATCTAAGACCTAAGATCTAAGACCTAAGATCTAAGACCTGAGATCTAAGACCTAAGATCTAAGACCTAAGATTTAAGACCTAAGACCTACGACCTAAGACCTAAGACCTAAGACCTAAGACCTAAGACCTAAGACCTAAGACCTAAGACTTAAGACCTAAGACCTAAGACCTAAGACCTAAGACCTAAGACCTAAGACCTAAGACCTAAGACCTAAGACCTAAGACCTAAGACCTAAGACCTAAGACCTAAGACCTAAGACCTAAGACCTAAGACATAAGACCTAAGACCTAAGACCTAAGACTTGAGACCTAAGGCCTAAGACCTAAGACCTAAGACCTAAGACCTAAGACCTAAGACCTAAGACCTAAGACCTAAGACCTAAGACCTAAGACCTAAGACCTAAGACCTAAGACATAAGACCTAAGACCTAAGACCTAAGACCTAAGACCTAAGACCTAAGACCTAAGACCTAAGACCTAAGACCTAAGACCTAAGACCTAAGACCTAAGACCTAAGACATAAGACCTAAGACCTAAGACCTAAGACCTAAGACCTAAGGCCTAAGACCTAAGACCTAAGACATAAGACCTAAGACCTGAAACCTAAGACCTAAGACCTAAGACCTAAGACCTGAGACCTAAGACCTAAGACCTAAGACCTGAGACTTGAGACCTAAGACTTAAGACCTAAGACTTAAGAACTAAGACCTAAGATCTAAGACCTAAGATTTAAGACCTAAGACCCTAGACCTAAGACCTAAGACCTAAGACCTAAGACCAAAGACCTAAGATCTAAGACCTGAGACCTAAGGTCTAGAACCTAGGACCTAAACCTAAGACCTAAGACCTAAGACCTTAGACCTTCGACCCAAGACCTTCGACCCACAACCTACGACCTATGACCTACGACTTTCGACCTTCGACCTTCGACCTTCGACCTAAGACGTATGACCTAAGACCTAAGACCTAGGACCTAAGACCTAAGACCTAAGACATAAGACCTAAGACCTAAGACCTAAAACCTAAGACCGAAACCTAAGACCTAAGACCTAAGACCTAAGACCTATGACCTAAGACCTAAGACCTAAGACCTAAGACCTAAGACCTAAGACCTAAGACCTAAGACCTATGACCTATGACCTACGACCTAAGACTTAATACCTAAGACCTAAGACTAAGACCTAAGACCTGAGACCTAAGACCTAAGACCTAAGACCTAAGACCTACGACCTAAGTCCAAAGACCTAAGACCTACAGCCTAGAATCTAAAATCTAGAACCTAGAACCTAAGACCTAAGACCTAAGACCTACGACCTAAGTCCAAAGACCTAAGACCTACAGCCTAGAATCTAAAATCTAGAACCTAGAACCTAAGACCTAAGACCTAAGACCTAAGACCTAAGACCTTAGACCTTCGACCCAAGACCTTCGACCTACGACCTTCGACCTATGACCTACGACCTTCGACCTTCGACCTTCGACCTAAGACCTATGACCTGAGACCTAAGCCCTAGGACCTAAGACCTAAGACATGAGACCTAAGACCTAAGACCTAAGACCTAAATCCTAAGACCGAAACCTAAGACCTGAGACCTAAGGCCTAAGACCTATGACCTTAGACCTAAAACCTAAAACCTAAGACCTAAGACCTAAGACCTAAGACCTAAGACCTAAAACCTAAGACCTAAGACCTAAGACTAAGACCTAAGACCTAAGACCTAAGACGTAAGACCTAAGACCTAAGACCTATGACCTACGACCTAAGACCTAAGACCTAAGACCTAAGACCTAAGACCTAAAACCTAAGACCTAAGACCTAAGACTAAGACCTAAGACCTAAGACCTAAGACGTAAGACCTAAGACCTAAGACCTATGACCTACGACCTAAGACCTAAGACCTCTTAGGTCTTAGGTCTTAGGTCGTAGGTCTTAGGTCGTAGGTCTTAGGTCTTAGGTTCTAGTTTCTAGTTTCTAGGTTCTAGGGTATAAGTTTTTGGCTAAGACCTAAGACCTAAGACCTTTAGGTCTAAGACCTCTAGGTCTTAGGTCTTAGGTCTAAGACCTAAGATTTAAGACCTAAGACCTACGACCTGAGACCTAAGACCTAAGACCTAAGACCTTAGACCTAAGACCTAAGACATAAGACCTAAGACCTAGAGGTCTTAGACCTAAGACCTTCGACCCAAGACCTTCGACCCACGACCTTCGACCTATGACCTACGACCTTCCACCTTCGACCTTCGACCTAAGACCAATGACCTAAGACCTGAGACCTAGGACCTAAGACCTAAGACCTAAGACATAAGACCTAAGACCTAAGACCTAAAACCTAAGACCTAATTCTAAGACCTAAGACCTAAGACCTAAGACCTATGACCTAAGACGTAAGACCTAAGACCTAAGACTAAGACCTATGACCGAAGACCTAAGACCTAAGACCAATGACCTAAGACATAAGACCTAAGACCTAAGACCTAAGACCTAAGACCTAAGACCTAAGACCTAAGACCTAACACCTAAGACCTAAGACCTAAGACCTAAGACCTATGACCTAAGACCTAAGACCTAAGACCTAAGACCTAAGACCTAAGACCTGAGACCTAAGACCTAAGACCTACGACCTGAGACTTGAGACCTAAGACTTGAGACCTAAGACCTAAGAACTAAGACCTAAGATCTAAGACCTAAGATTTAAGACCTAAGACCTAAGACCTAAGACCTAAGACCTAAGACCTAGGACCTAAGACCTAAGACCTAAGGTCTAGAACCTAGGACCTACACCTAAGCCCTAAGACCTAGGACCTTAGACCTTCGGCCCAAGACCTTCGACCTACGACCTTCGACCTATGACCTACGACCTTCGACCTTCGACCTTCGACCTAAGACCTATGACCTGAGACCTAAGACCTAGGACCTAAGACCTAAGACATGAGACCTAAGACCTAAGACCTATAACCTAAGACCTAAACCTAAGACCTAAGACCTAAGACCTAAGACCTATGACCTAAGACCTAAGACCTAAGACCTAAGACCTAAGACCTAAGACCTAAGACCTAAGACCTACGACCTAAGACCTAAGACCTAAAACCTAAGACCTGAACCTAAGACCTAAGACCTAAGACATAAGACCTATGACCTAAGACCTAAGACCTAAGACCTAAGACCTAAGACCTAAGACCTAAGACCTAAGACCGATGACCTATGACCTACGACCTAAGACGTAAGACCTAAGACCTAAGACTAAGACCTAAGACCGAAGACCTAAGACCTAAGACCAAAGACCTAAGACTTAGGACCTAAGAGCTAAGACCTAAGACTTAAGACTTAAGACCTAACACTTTAGACCTAGGACCTAAGATCTAAGACCTAAGATCTAAGACCTAAGATCTAAGTTCTAAGACCTAAGACCTAAGATTTAAGACCTAAGATCTAAGACCTAAGACCTAAGACCTAAGACATAAGACCTAAGACCTAAGACTTAAGACCTAAGACCTAAGACCTAAGACCTAAGACCTGAGACCTAAAACCTAAGACTTACGACCTAAGACTTAAGACCTAGGACCTAAGATCTAAGACCTAAGATCTAAGACCTAAGATCTAAGACCTAAGATCTAAGACCTAAGATCTAAGACCTAAGATCTAATACCTAAGATCTAAGACCTAAGATCTAAGACCTAAGACCTACGACCTAAGACCTAAGACCTAAGCCCTAGGACCTAAGACCTAAGACCTAAGACCTAAGACCTAAGACCTAAGACCTAAGACCTAAGACCTAAGACCTAAGACCTAAGACCTAAGACCTAAGACCTAAGACCTAAGACCTAAGACCTAAGACCTAAGACCTAAGACCTAAGACCTAAGACATAAGACCTAAGACCTAAGACCTAAGACCTAAGACCTAAGGCCTAAGACCTAAGACCTAAGACCTAAGACCTAAGACCTAAGACCTAAGACCTAAGACCTAAGACCTAAGACCTGAGACCTAAGACCTAAGACCTAAGACCTGAGACTTGAGACCTAAGACTTAAGACCTAAGACTTAAGAACTAAGACCTAAGATCTATGACCTAAGACCCAAGACCTAAGACCTAAGACCTAAGACCTAAGACCAAAGACCTGAGACCTAAGACCTGAGACCTAAGGTCTAGAACCTAGGACCTAAACCTAAGACCTAAGACCTAAGACCTTAGACCTTCGACCCAAGACCTTCGACCCACAACCTACGACCTATGACCTACGACTTTCGACCTTCGACCTTCGACCTAAGACCTATGACCTAAGACCTAAGACCTAGGACCTAACACCTAAGACCTAAGACATAAGACCTAAGACCTAAGACCTAAAACCTAAGACCGAAACCTAAGACCTAAGACCTAAGACCTAAGACCTATGACCTAAGACCTAAGACCTAAGACCTAAGACCTAAGACCTTCGACCTACGACCTTCGACCTTCGACCTATGACCTTAGACCTTCGACCTACGACCTAAGACCTAAGACCAATGACCTAAGACCTAGGACCAAAGACCTATGACCTAAGACCTAGGACCTAGGACCTACGACCTAAGACCTAAGACCTAAGACCTAAGACCTAAGACCTAAGTTCTAAGACCTAAGACCTAAGACCTATGACCTAAGACCTGAGACCTAATACCTAAGGCCTGAGACCTAAGACCTAAGACCTAAGACCTAAGACCTAAGACCTAAGACCTAAAGGTCTTAGACCTAAAGGTCTTAGACCAAAAGGTCTTAGACTCAAAGGTTTTTGACCTAAAGGTCTTAGGTCTAAGGTCTTAGCCATAAACTAAGACCTAAAGGTCTTAGACCTAAAGGTCTTAGACCAAAAGGTCTTAGACTCAAAGGTTTTAGACCTAAAGGTCTTAGGTCTTAGGTCTTAGCCATAAACTAAGACCTAGAACCTAGAAACTAGAAACTAGAACCAAAGACCTAAGACATACGACCAAAGACCTAAGACCTAAGACCTAAGACCTATGACATAAGACCTAAGACCTAAGACCTAAGACCTTAGACCTTCGACCCAAGACCTTCGACCTACGACCTTCGACCTTCGACCTATGACCGTAGACCTTCGACCTACGACCTAAGACCTAAGACCAATCACCTAAGACCTAGGACCAAAGACCTATGACCTAAGACCTAGGACCTAGGACCTACGACCTAAGACCTAAGACCTAAGACACAAGACCTAAGACCTAAGACCTAAGTTCTACGACCTAAGACCTAAGACCTATGACCTAAGACCTAAGACCTAAGACCTAAGACCTGAGACCTAAGACCTAAGACCTAAGACCTAAGACCTAAGACCTAAGACTTGAGACCTAAGACTTAAGACCTAAGACCTAAGAACTAACACCTAAGATCTAAGACCTAAGATTTAAGACCTAAGACCTACGACCTAAGACCTAAGACCTAAGACCTAAGACCTTAGACCTAAGACATAAGACCTAAGACCTAAGACCTAAGACCTAAGACCTAAGACCTAAGACCTAAGACCTAAGACGACCTAAGACTTTAGACCTAGGACCTAAGATCTAAGACCTAAGATCTAAGACCTAAGATCTAAGACCTAAGATCTAAGACCTGAGATCTAAGACCTAAGATCTAAGACCTAAGATTTAAGACCTAAGACCTACGACCTAAGACCTAAGACCTAAGACCTAAGACCTAAGACCTAAGACTTAAGACCTAAGACCTAAGACCTAAGACCTAAGACCTAAGACCTAAGACCTAAGACCTAAGACCTAAGACCTAAGACCTAAGACCTAAGACCTAAGACCTAAGACCTAAGACCTAAGACCTAAGACATAAGACCTAAGACCTAAGACCTAAGACTTGAGACCTAAGGCCTAAGACCTAAGACCTAAGACCTAAGACCTAAGACCTAAGACCTAAGACCTAAGACCTAAGACCTAAGACCTAAGACCTAAGACCTAAGACCTAAGACATAAGACCTAAGACCTAAGACCTAAGACCTAAGACCTAAGACCTAAGACCTAAGACCTAAGACCTAAGACCTAAGACCTAAGACCTAAGACCTAAGACCTAAGACCTAAGACCTAAGACATAAGACCTAAGACCTAAGACCTAAGACCTAAGACCTAAGGCCTAAGACCTAAGACCTAAGACATAAGACCTAAGACCTGAAACCTAAGACCTAAGACCTAAGACCTAAGACCTGAGACCTAAGACCTAAGACCTAAGACCTGAGACTTGAGACCTAAGACTTAAGACCTAAGACTTAAGAACTAAGACCTAAGATCTAAGACCTAAGATTTAAGACCTAAGACCCTAGACCTAAGACCTAAGACCTAAGACCTAAGACCAAAGACCTAAGATCTAAGACCTGAGACCTAAGGTCTAGAACCTAGGACCTAAACCTAAGACCTAAGACCTAAGACCTTAGACCTTCGACCCAAGACCTTCGACCTACAACCTACGACCTATGACCTACGACTTTCGACCTTCGACCTTCGACCTTCGACCTAAGACGTATGACCTAAGACCTAAGACCTAGGACCTAAGACCTAAGACCTAAGACATAAGACCTAAGACCTAAGACCTAAAACCTAAGACCGAAACCTAAGACCTAAGACCTAAGACCTAAGACCTATGACCTAAGACCTAAGACCTAAGACCTAAGACCTAAGACCTAAGACCTAAGACGTAAGACCTAAGACCTATGACCTACGACCTAAGACCTAAGACCTCTTAGGTCTTAGGTCTTAGGTCGTAGGTCTTAGGTCGTAGGTCTTAGGTCTTAGGTTCTAGTTTCTAGTTTCTAGGTTCTAGGGTATAAGTTTTTGGCTAAGACCTAAGACCTAAGACCTTTAGGTCTAAGACCTCTAGGTCTTAGGTCTTAGGTCTAAGACCTAAGATTTAAGACCTAAGACCTACGACCTGAGACCTAAGACCTAAGACCTAAGACCTTAGACCTAAGACCTAAGACATAAGACCTAAGACCTAGAGGTCTTAGACCTAAGACCTTCGACCCAAGACCTTCGACCCACGACCTTCGACCTATGACCTACGACCTTCCACCTTCGACCTTCGACCTAAGACCAATGACCTAAGACCTGAGACCTAGGACCTAAGACCTAAGACCTAAGACATAAGACCTAAGACCTAAGACCTAAAACCTAAGACCTAATTCTAAGACCTAAGACCTAAGACCTAAGACCTATGACCTAAGACGTAAGACCTAAGACCTAAGACTAAGACCTATGACCGAAGACCTAAGACCTAAGACCAATGACCTAAGACATAAGACCTAAGACCTAAGACCTAAGACCTAAGACCTAAGACCTAAGACCTAAGACCTAACACCTAAGACCTAAGACCTAAGACCTAAGACCTATGACCTAAGACCTAAGACCTAAGACCTAAGACCTAAGACCTAAGACCTGAGACCTAAGACCTAAGACCTACGACCTGAGACTTGAGACCTAAGACTTGAGACCTAAGACCTAAGAACTAAGACCTAAGATCTAAGACCTAAGATTTAAGACCTAAGACCTAAGACCTAAGACCTAAGACCTAAGACCTAGGACCTAAGACCTAAGACCTAAGGTCTAGAACCTAGGACCTACACCTAAGCCCTAAGACCTAGGACCTTAGACCTTCGGCCCAAGACCTTCGACCTACGACCTTCGACCTATGACCTACGACCTTCGACCTTCGACCTTCGACCTAAGACCTATGACCTGAGACCTAAGACCTAGGACCTAAGACCTAAGACATGAGACCTAAGACCTAAGACCTATAACCTAAGACCTAAACCTAAGACCTAAGACCTAAGACCTAAGACCTATGACCTAAGACCTAAGACCTAAGACCTAAGACCTAAGACCTAAGACCTAAGACCTAAGACCTACGACCTAAGACCTAAGACCTAAAACCTAAGACCTGAACCTAAGACCTAAGACCTAAGACATAAGACCTATGACCTAAGACCTAAGACCTAAGACCTAAGACCTAAGACCTAAGACCTAAGACCTAAGACCGATGACCTATGACCTACGACCTAAGACGTAAGACCTAAGACCTAAAACTAAGACCTAAGACCGAAGACCTAAGACCTAAGACCAAAGACCTAAGACTTAGGACCTAAGAGCTAAGACCTAAGACTTAAGACTTAAGACCTAACACTTTAGACCTAGGACCTAAGATCTAAGACCTAAGATCTAAGACCTAAGATCTAAGTTCTAAGACCTAAGACCTAAGATCTAAGACCTAAAATCTAAGACCAAATATCTAAGACCTAAGATCTAAGACCTAAGATCTATGACCTAAGACCTAAGACCTACGACCTAAGACCTATGACCTAAGACCTAGGACCTAAGACCTAAGACCTAAGACTTAAGACCTAAGACCTAAGACCTAAGACCTAAGACTTTAGACCTAAGACCTAAGACCTAAGACCTAAGACCTAAGACCTAAGACCTAAAACCTAAGACTTAAGACCTAAGACTTAAGACCTAGGACCTAAGATCTAAGACCTAAGATCTAAGACCTAAGATCTAAGACCTAAGATCTAAGACCTAAGATCTAAGACCTAAATCTAAGACCTAAGATCTAAGACCTAAGACCTACGACCTAAGACCTAAGACCTAAGCCCTAGGACCTAACACCTAAGACCTAAGACTTATGACCTAAGACCTAAGACCTAAGACCTAAGACCTAAGACCTAAGACCTAAGACCTAAGACCTAAGACCTAAGACCTAAGACCTAAGACCTAAGACCTAAGACCTAAGACATAAGAATTAAGACCTAAGACCTAAGACCTAAGATCTAAGGCCTAAGACCTAAGACCTAAGACCTAAGACCTAAGACCTAAGACCTAAGACTTGAGACCTAAGACTTAAGACCTAAGACCTAAGAACTAAGACCCAAGATCTAAGACCTAAGATTTAGAACCTAAGACCAACGACCTAAGACCTATGACCTAAGACCTAAGACCTAAGACCTAAGACCTGAGACCTAAGGTCAAGAACCTAGGACCTAAACCTAAGACCTAAGACCTAAGACCTTAGACCTTCGACCCAGGACCTTCGACATACGACCTTCGACCTATGACCTACGACCTTCGACCTTCGACCTTCGACCTAAGACCTATGACCTAAGACCTATGACCCAAGACCTAAGACCTAGGACCTAAGACCTAAGACCTAAGACCTAAGACCTAAGACCTAAGACCTAAAACCTAAGACCTAAACCTGAGACCTATGACCTAAGACCTAAGACCTATGACCTAAGACCTAAGACCTAAGGCCTAAGACCTAAGACCTAAGACCTAAGACCTAAGACCTAAGACCTAAGACCTAAGACCGATGACCTATGACCTACGACCTAAGACGTAAGACCTAAGACCTAAGACTAAGACCTAAGACCGAAGACCTAAGACCTAAGACCAAAGACCTAAGACTTAGGACCTAAGACCTAGGACCTAAGACCTAAGTCCTAAGACCTAAGACCTAAGACCTAAGTCCTAGGACCTAAGAATTAAGACCTAAGTCCTAAGACCTAAGACCTACAGCCTAGAATCTAGAATCTAGAACCTAGAACCTAAGACCTAAGACCTAAGACCTAAGACCTAAGACCTAAGACCTAAGACCTGAGACCTAAAGGTCTTAGACCCAAAGATTTTAGACCTAAAGGTCTTAGGTCTTAGGTCTTAGCCAAAAACTTATAGCCTAGAACCTAGAAACTAGAAACTAGAACCTAAGACCTAGGACATACGACCTAAGACCTAAGACCTAAGACCTAAGACCTAAGACCTAAGACCTAAGACCTAAGACCTAAGACCTAAGACCTAAGACCTAAGACCTAAGACCTAAGACCTAAGACCTTAGACCTTCGACCCAAGACCTTCGACCTACGACCTTTGACCTATGACCTGAGACCTTCGACCTACGACCTAAGAGCTAAGACCAAAAACGTAAGACCTAGGACCAAAGACCTATGACCTAAGACCTAAAACCTAGGACCTACGACCTAAGACCTAAGACCTAAGACCTAAGACCTGTGACCTAAGACCTAAGTTCAAAGACCTAAGACCTAAGACCTATGACCTAAGACCTAAGACCTAAGACCTAAGACCTAAGACCTAAGACCTAAGACCTAAGACCTAAGACCTAAGACCTAAGACCTAAGACCTAAGACCTAATACTTGAGACCTAAGACTTATGACCTAAGACCTAAGAACTAAGACCTAAGATCTAAGACCTAAGATTTAAGACCTAAGACCTACGACCTAAGACCTAAGACCTAAGACCTAAGACCTAAGACCTTAGACCTAAGACCTAAGACCTAAGACCTAAGACCTAAGACCTACGACCTAAGACCTAAGACCTAAAACCTAAGACCTGAACCTAAGACCTAAGACCTAAGACATAAGACCTATGACCTAAGACCTAAGACCTAAGACCTAAGACCTAAGACCTAAGACCTAAGACCTAAGACCGATGACCTATGACCTACGACCTAAGACGTAAGACCTAAGACCTAAGACTAAGACCTAAGACCGAAGACCTAAGACCTAAGACCAAAGACCTAAGACTTAGGACCTAAGAGCTAAGACCTAAGACTTAAGACTTAAGACCTAACACTTTAGACCTAGGACCTAAGATCTAAGACCTAAGATCTAAGACCTAAGATCTAAGTTCTAAGACCTAAGACCTAAGATCTAAGACCTAAAATCTAAGACCAAAGATCTAAGACCTAAGATCTAAGACCTAAGATCTATGACCTAAGACCTAAGACCTACGACCTAAGACCTATGACCTAAGACCTAGGACCTAAGACCTAAGACCTAAGACTTAAGACCTAAGACCTAAGACCTAAGACCTAAGACTTTAGACCTAAGACCTAAGACCTAAGACCTAAGACCTAAGACCTAAGACCTAAAACCTAAGACTTAAGACCTAAGACTTAAGACCTAGGACCTAAGATCTAAGACCTAAGATCTAAGACCTAAGATCTAAGACCTAAGATCTAAGACCTAAGATCTAAGACCTAAATCTAAGACCTAAGATCTAAGACCTAAGACCTACGACCTAAGACCTAAGACCTAAGCCCTAGGACCTAACACCTAAGACCTAAGACTTATGACCTAAGACCTAAGACCTAAGACCTAAGACCTAAGACCTAAGACCTAAGACCTAAGACCTAAGACCTAAGACCTAAGACCTAAGACCTAAGACCTAAGACCTAAGACATAAGAATTAAGACCTAAGACCTAAGACCTAAGATCTAAGGCCTAAGACCTAAGACCTAAGACCTAAGACCTAAGACCTAAGACCTAAGACTTGAGACCTAAGACTTAAGACCTAAGACCTAAGAACTAAGACCCAAGATCTAAGACCTAAGATTTAGAACCTAAGACCAACGACCTAAGACCTATGACCTAAGACCTAAGACCTAAGACCTAAGACCTGAGACCTAAGGTCAAGAACCTAGGACCTAAACCTAAGACCTAAGACCTAAGACCTTAGACCTTCGACCCAGGACCTTCGACATACGACCTTCGACCTATGACCTACGACCTTCGACCTTCGACCTTCGACCTAAGACCTATGACCTAAGACCTATGACCCAAGACCTAAGACCTAGGACCTAAGACCTAAGACCTAAGACCTAAGACCTAAGACCTAAGACCTAAAACCTAAGACCTAAACCTAAGACCTATGACCTAAGACCTAAGACCTATGACCTAAGACCTAAGACCTAAGGCCTAAGACCTAAGACCTAAGACCTAAGACCTAAGACCTAAGACCTAAGACCTAAGACCGATGACCTATGACCTACGACCAAAGACGTAAGACCTAAGACCTAAGACTAAGACCTAAGACCGAAGACCTAAGACCTAAGACCAAAGACCTAAGACTTAGGACCTAAGACCTAGGACCTAAGACCTAAGTCCTAAGACCTAAGACCTAAGACCTAAGTCCTAGGACCTAAGAATTAAGACCTAAGTCCTAAGACCTAAGACCTACAGCCTAGAATCTAGAATCTAGAACCTAGAACCTAAGACCTAAGACCTAAGACCTAAGACCTAAGACCTAAGACCTAAGACCTGAGACCTAAAGGTCTTAGACCCAAAGATTTTAGACCTAAAGGTCTTAGGTCTTAGGTCTTAGCCAAAAACTTATAGCCTAGAACCTAGAAACTAGAAACTAGAACCTAAGACCTAGGACATACGACCTAAGACCTAAGACCTAAGACCTAAGACCTAAGACCTAAGACCTAAGACCTAAGACCTAAGACCTAAGACCTAAGACCTAAGACCTAAGACCTAAGACCTAAGACCTTAGACCTTCGACCCAAGACCTTCGACCTACGACCTTTGACCTATGACCTGAGACCTTCGACCTACGACCTAAGAGCTAAGACCAAAAACGTAAGACCTAGGACCAAAGACCTATGACCTAAGACCTAAAACCTAGGACCTACGACCTAAGACCTAAGACCTAAGACCTAAGACCTGTGACCTAAGACCTAAGTTCAAAGACCTAAGACCTAAGACCTATGACCTAAGACCTAAGACCTAAGACCTAAGACCTAAGACCTAAGACCTAAGACCTAAGACCTAAGACCTAAGACCTAAGACCTAAGACCTAAGACCTAAGACCTAATACTTGAGACCTAAGACTTATGACCTAAGACCTAAGAACTAAGACCTAAGATCTAAGACCTAAGATTTAAGACCTAAGACCTACGACCTAAGACCTAAGACCTAAGACCTAAGACCTAAGACCTTAGACCTAAGACATAAGACCTAAGACCTAAGACCTAAGACCTAAGACCTAAGACCTAAGACCTAAGACCTAAGACCTAAGACTTAAGACCTAAGACTTAAGACCTAGGACCTAAGATCTAAGACCTAAGATCTAAGACCTAAGATCTAAGACCTAAGATCTAAGACCTAAGATCTAAGACCTAAGATCTAAGACCTAAGACCTACGACCTAAGACCTAAGACCTAAGCCCTAGGACCTAAGACCTAAGACCTAAGACTCAAGACCTAAGACCTAAGACCTAAGACCTAAGACCTAAGACCTAAGACCTAAGACCTAAGACATAAGACCTAAGAAATAAGACCTAAAACCTAAGACCTAAGACCTAAGACCTATGACCTAAGACCTAAGACCTAAGACCTAAGACATAAGACCTAAGACCTAAGACCTAAGACCTAAGACCTAAGACCTAAGACCTAAGACCTAAGACCTAAGACCTAAGACCTAAGACCTAAGACCTAAGACCTAAGACCGATGACCTATGACCTACGACCTAAGACGTAAGACCTAAGACCTAAGACTAAGACCTAAGACCGAAGACCTAAGACCTAAGACCAAAGACCTAAGACTTAGGACCTAAGACCTAGGACCTAAGACCTAAGACCTAAGACCTAAGACCTAAGACCTAAGACCTAAGTCCAAAGACCTAAGACCTACAGCCTAGAATCTAGAATCTAGAACCTAGAACCTAAGACCTAAAACCTAAGACCTAAGACCTAAGACCTAAGACCTAAGACCTAAGACCTAAGACCTGAGACCTAAAGGTCTTAGACCCAAAGGCTTTAGACCTAAAGGTCTTAGGTCTTAGGTCTTAGCCAAAAACTTATAGCCTAGAACCTAGAAACTAGAAACTAGAACCTAAGACCTAAGACATACGACCTAAGACCTAAGACCTAAGACCTAAGACCTAAGACCTAAGACCTAAGACCTAAGACCTAAGACCTAAGACCTAATACCTAAGACCTAAGACCTAAGACCTTAGACCTTCGACCCAAGACCTTCGACCTACGACCTTTGTCCTATGACCTTAGACCTTCGACCTACGACCAAAGACCTAAGACCAAAAACGTAAGACCTAGGACCAAAGACCTATGACCTAAGACCTAAAACCTAGGACCTACGACCTAAGACCTAAGACCTAAGACCTAAGACCTAAGACCTGTGACCTAAGACCTAAGTTCTAAGACCTAAGACCTAACCCCTATGACCTAAGACCTAAGACCTAAGACCTAAGACCTAAGATCTAAGACCTAAGACCTAAGACCTAAGACTTGAGACCTAAGACTTATGACCTAAGACCTAAGAACTAAGACCTAAGATTTAAGACCTAAGATTTAAGACCTAAGACCTACGACCTAAGACCTAAGACCTAAGACCTAAGACCTAAGACCTTAGACCTAAGACATAAGACCTAAGACCTAAGACCTAAGACCTAAGACCTAAAACCTAAGACCTTAGACCTAAGACCTAAGACTTAAGACCTAAGACTTAAGACCTAGGACCTAAGATCTAAGACCTAAGATCTAAGACCTAAGATCTAAGACCTAAGATCTAAGACCTAAGATCTAAGACCTAAGACCTACGACCTAAGACCTAAGACCTAAGCCCTAGGACCTAAGACCTAAGACCTAAGACTCAAGACCTAAGACCTAAGACCTAAGACCTAAGACCTAAGACCTAAGACCTAAGACCTAAGACCTAAGACCTAAGACCTAAGACCTAAAACCTAAGACCTAAGACCTAAGACCTATGACCTAAGACCTAAGACCTAAGACCTAAGACATAAGACCTAAGACCTAAGACCTAAGACCTAAGACCTAAGACCTAAGACCTAAGACCTAAGACCTAAGACCTAAGACCTAAAACCCAAGACCTAAGACCTGAGACCTAAGACCTAAGACCTAAAACCTGAGACTTGAGACCTAAGACTTAAGACCTATGAACTAAGAACTAAGACCTAAGATCTAAGACCTGAGACTTGAGACCTAAGACTTAAGACCTAAGAACTAAGAACTAAGACCTAAGATCTAAGACCTAAGATTTAGGACCTAAGACCCAAGACCTAAGACCTAGGACCTAAGACCTAAGACTAAGACCTAAGACCGAAGACCTAAGACCTAAGACCAAAGACCTAAGACTTAGGACCTAAGACCTAGGACCTAAGACCTAAGACCTAAGACCTAAGACCTAAGACCTAAGACCTAAGTCCAAAGACCTAAGACCTACAGCCTAGAATCTAGAATCTAGAACCTAGAACCTAAGACCTAAAACCTAAGACCTAAGACCTAAGACCTAAGATCTAAGACCTAAGACCTAAGACCTGAGACCTAAAGGTCTTAGACCCAAAGGCTTTAGACCTAAAGGTCTTAGGTCTTAGGTCTTAGCCAAAAACTTATAGCCTAGAACCTAGAAACTAGAAACTAGAACCTAAGACCTAAGACATACGACCTAAGACCTAAGACCTAAGACCTAAGACCTAAGACCTAAGACCTAAGACCTAAGACCTAAGACCTAAGACCTAAGACCTAAGACCTAAGACCTTAGACCTTCGACCCAAGACCTTCGACCTATGACCTACGACCTACGACCTAAGACCTAAGACCTAAGACTTAAGACCTAAGACTTAAGACCTAGGACCTAAGATCTAAGACCTAAGATCTAAGACCTAAGATCTAAGACCTAAGATCTAAGACCTAAGATCTAAGACCTAAGATCTAAGACCTAAGATCTAAGACCTAAGACCTACGACCTAAGACCTAAGACCTAAGCCCTAGGACCTAAGACCGAAGACCTAAGACTTAAGACCTAAGACCTAAGACCTAAGACCTAAGACCTAAGACCAAAGACCTAAGACCTAAGACCTAAGACCTAAGACCTAAGACCTAAGACCTAAGACCTAAGACCTAAGACCTAAGACCTAAGACATAAGACCTAAGAAATAAGACCTAAGACATAAGACCTAAGACCTAAGACCTAAGACCTAAGACCAAAGGCCTAAGACCTAAGACCTAAGACCTAAGACCTAAGACCTAAGACCTAAAACCTAAGACCTAAGACCTGAGACCTAAGACCTAAGACCTAAGACCTGAGACTTGAGACCTAAGACTTAAGACCTAAAACCTAAGACTTAAGAACTAAGACCTAAGATCTAAGACCTAAGATTTAAGACCTAAGACCCAAGACCTAAGACCTAAGACCTAAGACCTAAGACCTGAGACCTAAGACCTAAGACCTGAGACCTAAGGTCTAGAACCTAGGACCTAAACCTAAGACCTAAGACCTAAGACCTTAGACCTTCGACCCAAGACCTTCGACCCACGACCTACGACCTATGACCTACGACCTTCGACCTTCGACCTTCGACCTAAGACCTATGACCTAAGACCTAAGACCTAGGACCTAAGACCTAAGACCCAAGACATAGGACCTAAGACCTAAGACCTAAAACCTAAGACCTAAACCTAAGACCTAAGACCTAAGACCTAAGACCTATGACCTAAGACCTAAGACCGAAGACCTAAGACCTAAGACCGAAGACCTAAGACCTAAGACCTATGACCTATGACCTACGACCTAAGACGTAAGACCTAAGACCTAAGACTAAGACCTAAGACCTAAGACCTAAGACCTAAGACCTAAGACCTAAGACCTAAGTCCTAAGACCTAAGACCTACAGCCTAGAATCTAAAATCTAGAACCTAGAACCTAAGACCTAAGACCTAAGACCTAAGACCTAAGACCTAAGACCTAAGACCTAAGACCTAAGACCTAAGACCTAAGACCTAAGACCTAAAGGTCTTAGACCTAAAGGTCTTAGACCTAAAGGTCTTAGACCTAAAGGTCTTAGACCAAAAGGTCTTAGACTCAAAGGCTTTAGACCGAAAGGTCTTAGGTCTTAGGTCTTAGCCATAAACTAAGACCTAGAACCTAGAAACTAGAAACTAGAACCAAAGACCTAAGACATACGACCAAAGACCTAAGACCTAAGACCTAAGACCTAAGACCTAAGACATAAGACCTAAGACCTAAGACCTAAGACCTTAGACCTTCGACCCAAGACCTTCGACCTACGACCTTCGACCTTCGACCTATGACCTTAGACCTTCGACCTACGACCTAAGACCTAAGACCAATGACCTAAGACCTAGGACCAAAGACCTATGACCTAAGACCTAGGACCTAGGACCTACGACCTAAGACCTAAGACCTAAGACCTAAGACCTAAGACCTAAGACCTAAGTTCTAAGACCTAAGACCTAAGACCTATGACCTAAGACCTAAGACCTAAGACCTGAGACCTAAGACCTAAGACCTAAGACCTAAGACCTAAGACCTAAGACTT
This sequence comes from Morinoia aosen, assembly GCA_030386875.1. NCBI lineage: Eukaryota > Metazoa > Arthropoda > Malacostraca > Amphipoda > Talitridae > Morinoia > Morinoia aosen. The sequence goes on along the minus strand of CM059567.1, from coordinate 46,190,909 downwards.
GAGACCTAAGACTTAAGACCTAAGACCTAAGAACTAAGACCTAAGATCTAAGACCTAAGATTTAAGACCTAAGACCTACGACCTAAGACCTAAGACCTAAGACCTAAGACCTTAGACCTAAGACAAAAGACCTAAGACCTAAGACCTAAGACCTAAGACCTAAGACCTAAGACCTAAGACCTAAGACGACCTAAGACTTTAGACCTAGGACCTAAGATCTAAGACCTAAGATCTAAGACCTAAGATCTAAGACCTAAGATCTAAGAACTGAGATCTAAGACCTAAGATCTAAGACCTAAGATCTAAGACCTAAGACCTACGACCTAAGACCTAAGACCTAATACCTAAGACCTAAGACCTAAGACCTAAGACCTAAGACCTAAGACCTAAGACCTAAGACCTAAGACCTAAGACCTAAGACCTAAGACCTAAGACCTAAGATCTAAGGTCTAGAACCTAGGACCTAAACCTAAGACCTAAGACCTTAGACCTTCGACCCAAGACCTTCGACCTACGACCTTCGACCTATGACCTACGACCTTCGACCTTCGACCTTCGACCTTTGACCTATGACCTTAGACCTTCGACCTACGACCTAAGACCTAAGACCAATGACCTAAGACCTAGGACCAAAGACCTATGACCTAAGACCTAGGACCTACGACCTACGACCTAAGACCTAAGACCTAAGACCTAAGACCTAAGACCTAAGACCTAAGTTCTAAGACCTAAGACCTAAGACCTATGACCTAAGACCTAAGACCTAAGACCTAAGACCTGAGACCTAAGACCTAAGACCTAAGACCTAAGACCTAAGACCTAAGACTTGAGACCTAAGACTTAAGACCTAAGACCTAAGAACTAAGACCTAAGATCTAAGACCTAAGATTTAAGACCTAAGACCTACGACCTAAGACCTAAGACCTAAGACCTAAGACCTTAGACCTAAGACAAAAGACCTAAGACCTAAGACCTAAGACCTAAGACCTAAGACCTAAGACCTAAGACCTATGACCTAAGACGACCTAAGACTTTAGACCTAGGACCTAAGATCTAAGACCTAAGATCTAAGACCTAAGATCTAAGACCTAAGATCTAAGACCTGAGATCTAAGACCTAAGATCTAAGACCTAAGATCTAAGACCTAAGACCTACGACCTAAGACCTAAGACCTAATACCTAAGACCTAAGACCTAAGACCTAAGACCTAAGACCTAAGACCTAAGACCTAAGACCTAAGATCTAAGGTCTAGAACCTAGGACCTAAACCTAAGACCTAAGACCTAAGACCTTAGACCTTCGACCCAAGACCTTCGACCTACGACCTTCGACCTATGACCTACGACCTTCGACCTTCGACCTTCGACCTAAGACCTATGACCTGAGACCTAAGCCCTAGGACCTAAGACCTAAGACATGAGACCTAAGACCTAAGACCTAAGACCTAAATCCTAAGACCGAAACCTAAGACCTGAGACCTAAGGCCTAAGACCTATGACCTTAGACCTAAAACCTAAAACCTAAGACCTAAGACCTAAGACCTAAGACCTAAGACCTAAGACCTAAAACCTAAGACCTAAGACCTAAGACTAAGACCTAAGACCTAAGACCTAAGACGTAAGACCTAAGACCTAAGACCTATGACCTACGACCTAAGACCTAAGACCTATGACCTAAGACCTAAGACCTAAAACCTAAGACCTAAGACCTAAGACTAAGACCTAAGACCTAAGACCTAAGACGTAAGACCTAAGACCTAAGACCTATGACCTACGACCTAAGACCTAAGACCTCTTAGGTCTTAGGTCTTAGGTCGTAGGTCTTAGGTCGTAGGTCTTAGGTCTTAGGTTCTAGTTTCTAGTTTCTAGGTTCTAGGGTATAAGTTTTTGGCTAAGACCTAAGACCTAAGACCTTTAGGTCTAAGACCTCTAGGTCTTAGGTCTTAGGTCTAAGACCTAAGATTTAAGACCTAAGACCTACGACCTGAGACCTAAGACCTAAGACCTAAGACCTTAGACCTAAGACCTAAGACATAAGACCTAAGACCTAGAGGTCTTAGACCTAAGACCTTCGACCCAAGACCTTCGACCCACGACCTTCGACCTATGACCTACGACCTTCCACCTTCGACCTTCGACCTAAGACCAATGACCTAAGACCTGAGACCTAGGACCTAAGACCTAAGACCTAAGACATAAGACCTAAGACCTAAGACCTAAAACCTAAGACCTAATTCTAAGACCTAAGACCTAAGACCTAAGACCTATGACCTAAGACGTAAGACCTAAGACCTAAGACTAAGACCTATGACCGAAGACCTAAGACCTAAGACCAATGACCTAAGACATAAGACCTAAGACCTAAGACCTAAGACCTAAGACCTAAGACCTAAGACCTAAGACCTAACACCTAAGACCTAAGACCTAAGACCTAAGACCTATGACCTAAGACCTAAGACCTAAGACCTAAGACCTAAGACCTAAGACCTGAGACCTAAGACCTAAGACCTACGACCTGAGACTTGAGACCTAAGACTTGAGACCTAAGACCTAAGAACTAAGACCTAAGATCTAAGACCTAAGATTTAAGACCTAAGACCTAAGACCTAAGACCTAAGACCTAAGACCTAGGACCTAAGACCTAAGACCTAAGGTCTAGAACCTAGGACCTACACCTAAGCCCTAAGACCTAGGACCTTAGACCTTCGGCCCAAGACCTTCGACCTACGACCTTCGACCTATGACCTACGACCTTCGACCTTCGACCTTCGACCTAAGACCTATGACCTGAGACCTAAGACCTAGGACCTAAGACCTAAGACATGAGACCTAAGACCTAAGACCTATAACCTAAGACCTAAACCTAAGACCTAAGACCTAAGACCTAAGACCTATGACCTAAGACCTAAGACCTAAGACCTAAGACCTAAGACCTAAGACCTAAGACCTAAGACCTACGACCTAAGACCTAAGACCTAAAACCTAAGACCTGAACCTAAGACCTAAGACCTAAGACATAAGACCTATGACCTAAGACCTAAGACCTAAGACCTAAGACCTAAGACCTAAGACCTAAGACCTAAGACCGATGACCTATGACCTACGACCTAAGACGTAAGACCTAAGACCTAAGACTAAGACCTAAGACCGAAGACCTAAGACCTAAGACCAAAGACCTAAGACTTAGGACCTAAGAGCTAAGACCTAAGACTTAAGACTTAAGACCTAACACTTTAGACCTAGGACCTAAGATCTAAGACCTAAGATCTAAGACCTAAGATCTAAGTTCTAAGACCTAAGACCTAAGATTTAAGACCTAAGATCTAAGACCTAAGACCTAAGACCTAAGACATAAGACCTAAGACCTAAGACTTAAGACCTAAGACCTAAGACCTAAGACCTAAGACCTAAGACCTAAAACCTAAGACTTACGACCTAAGACTTAAGACCTAGGACCTAAGATCTAAGACCTAAGATCTAAGACCTAAGATCTAAGACCTAAGATCTAAGACCTAAGATCTAAGACCTAAGATCTAATACCTAAGATCTAAGACCTAAGATCTAAGACCTAAGACCTACGACCTAAGACCTAAGACCTAAGCCCTAGGACCTAAGACCTAAGACCTAAGACCTAAGACCTAAGACCTAAGACCTAAGACCTAAGACCTAAGACCTAAGACCTAAGACCTAAGACCTAAGACCTAAGACCTAAGACCTAAGACCTAAGACCTAAGACCTAAGACCTAAGACCTAAGACATAAGACCTAAGACCTAAGACCTAAGACCTAAGACCTAAGGCCTAAGACCTAAGACCTAAGACCTAAGACCTAAGACCTAAGACCTAAGACCTAAGACCTAAGACCTAAGACCTGAGACCTAAGACCTAAGACCTAAGACCTGAGACTTGAGACCTAAGACTTAAGACCTAAGACTTAAGAACTAAGACCTAAGATCTAAGACCTAAGACCCAAGACCTAAGACCTAAGACCTAAGACCTAAGACCAAAGACCTGAGACCTAAGACCTGAGACCTAAGGTCTAGAACCTAGGACCTAAACCTAAGACCTAAGACCTAAGACCTTAGACCTTCGACCCAAGACCTTCGACCCACAACCTACGACCTATGACCTACGACTTTCGACCTTCGACCTTCGACCTAAGACCTATGACCTAAGACCTAAGACCTAGGACCTAACACCTAAGACCTAAGACATAAGACCTAAGACCTAAGACCTAAAACCTAAGACCGAAACCTAAGACCTAAGACCTAAGACCTAAGACCTATGACCTAAGACCTAAGACCTAAGACCTAAGACCTAAGACCTTCGACCTACGACCTTCGACCTTCGACCTATGACCTTAGACCTTCGACCTACGACCTAAGACCTAAGACCAATGACCTAAGACCTAGGACCAAAGACCTATGACCTAAGACCTAGGACCTAGGACCTACGACCTAAGACCTAAGACCTAAGACCTAAGACCTAAGACCTAAGTTCTAAGACCTAAGACCTAAGACCTATGACCTAAGACCTGAGACCTAATACCTAAGGCCTGAGACCTAAGACCTAAGACCTAAGACCTAAGACCTAAGACCTAAGACCTAAAGGTCTTAGACCTAAAGGTCTTAGACCAAAAGGTCTTAGACTCAAAGGTTTTTGACCTAAAGGTCTTAGGTCTAAGGTCTTAGCCATAAACTAAGACCTAAAGGTCTTAGACCTAAAGGTCTTAGACCAAAAGGTCTTAGACTCAAAGGTTTTAGACCTAAAGGTCTTAGGTCTTAGGTCTTAGCCATAAACTAAGACCTAGAACCTAGAAACTAGAAACTAGAACCAAAGACCTAAGACATACGACCAAAGACCTAAGACCTAAGACCTAAGACCTATGACATAAGACCTAAGACCTAAGACCTAAGGCCTTAGACCTTCGACCCAAGACCTTCGACCTACGACCTTCGACCTTCGACCTATGACCGTAGACCTTCGACCTACGACCTAAGACCTAAGACCAATCACCTGAGACCTAGGACCAAAGACCTATGACCTAAGACCTAGGACCTAGGACCTACGACCTAAGACCTAAGACCTAAGACCTAAGACCTAAGACCTAAGACCTAAGTTCTACGACCTAAGACCTAAGACCTATGACCTAAGACCTAAGACCTAAGACCTAAGACCTGAGACCTAAGACCTAAGACCTAAGACCTAAGACCTAAGACCTAAGACTTGAGACCTAAGACTTAAGACCTAAGACCTAAGAACTAACACCTAAGATCTAAGACCTAAGATTTAAGACCTAAGACCTACGACCTAAGACCTAAGACCTAAGACCTAAGACCTTAGACCTAAGACATAAGACCTAAGACCTAAGACCTAAGACCTAAGACCTAAGACCTAAGACCTAAGACCTAAGACGACCTAAGACTTTAGACCTAGGACCTAAGATCTAAGACCTAAGATCTAAGACCTAAGATCTAAGACCTAAGATCTAAGACCTGAGATCTAAGACCTAAGATCTAAGACCTAAGATTTAAGACCTAAGACCTACGACCTAAGACCTAAGACCTAAGACCTAAGACCTAAGACCTAAGACCTAAGACCTAAGACTTAAGACCTAAGACCTAAGACCTAAGACCTAAGACCTAAGACCTAAGACCTAAGACCTAAGACCTAAGACCTAAGACCTAAGACCTAAGACCTAAGACCTAAGACCTAAGACCTAAGACCTAAGACATAAGACCTAAGACCTAAGACCTAAGACTTGAGACCTAAGGCCTAAGACCTAAGACCTAAGACCTAAGACCTAAGACCTAAGACCTAAGACCTAAGACCTAAGACCTAAGACCTAAGACCTAAGACCTAAGACCTAAGACATAAGACCTAAGACCTAAGACCTAAGACCTAAGACCTAAGACCTAAGACCTAAGACCTAAGACCTAAGACCTAAGACCTAAGACCTAAGACCTAAGACCTAAGACATAAGACCTAAGACCTAAGACCTAAGACCTAAGACCTAAGGCCTAAGACCTAAGACCTAAGACATAAGACCTAAGACCTGAAACCTAAGACCTAAGACCTAAGACCTAAGACCTGAGACCTAAGACCTAAGACCTAAGACCTGAGACTTGAGACCTAAGACTTAAGACCTAAGACTTAAGAACTAAGACCTAAGATCTAAGACCTAAGATTTAAGACCTAAGACCCTAGACCTAAGACCTAAGACCTAAGACCTAAGACCAAAGACCTAAGATCTAAGACCTGAGACCTAAGGTCTAGAACCTAGGACCTAAACCTAAGACCTAAGACCTAAGACCTTAGACCTTCGACCCAAGACCTTCGACCCACAACCTACGACCTATGACCTACGACTTTCGACCTTCGACCTTCGACCTTCGACCTAAGACGTATGACCTAAGACCTAAGACCTAGGACCTAAGACCTAAGACCTAAGACATAAGACCTAAGACCTAAGACCTAAAACCTAAGACCGAAACCTAAGACCTAAGACCTAAGACCTAAGACCTATGACCTAAGACCTAAGACCTAAGACCTAAGACCTAAGACCTAAGACCTAAGACCTAAGACCTATGACCTATGACCTACGACCTAAGACTTAATACCTAAGACCTAAGACTAAGACCTAAGACCTTAGACCTAAGACCTAAGACCTAAGACCTAAGACCTACGACCTAAGTCCAAAGACCTAAGACCTACAGCCTAGAATCTAAAATCTAGAACCTAGAACCTAAGACCTAAGACCTAAGACCTACGACCTAAGACCTAAGACCTAAGACCTAAGATCTAAGACCTAAGACCTAAGACCAAAGACCTAAGTTCTAAGACCTAAAGGTCTTAGACCAAAAGGTCTTAGACCCAAAGGTTTTAGACCTAAAGGTCTTAGGTCTTAGGTTTTAGCCAAAAACTTATAGCCTAGAACCTAGAAACTAGAAACTAGAACCTAAGACCTAAGACACACGACAAAAAACCTAAGACCTAAGACCTAAGACCTAAGACATAAGACCTAAGACCTAAGACCTAAGACCTTAGACCTTCGACCCAAGACCTTCGACCTACGACCTATGACCTATGACCTACGACCTAAGACCTAAGACCTAAGACTTAAGACCTAAGACTTAAGACCTAGGACCTAAGATCTAAGACCTAAGATCTAAGACCTAAGATCTAAGACCTAAGATCTAAGACCTAAGATCTAAGACCTAAGACCTACGACCTAAGACCTAAGACCTAAGCCCTAGGACCTAAGACCTAAGACCTAAGACTTAAGACCTAAGACCTAAGACCTAAGACCTAAGACCTAAGACCAAAGACCTAAGACCTAAGACCTAAGACCTAAGACCTAAGACCTAAGACCTAAGACCTAAGACCTAAGACCTAAGACCTAAGACCTAAGACCTAAGACCTAAGAAATAAGACCTAAGACCTAAGACCTAAGACCTAAGACCTAAGACCTAAGACCTAAGACCTAAGACCTAAGACCTAAGACCTAAGATCTAAGACCTAAGATCTAAGACCTAAGACCTACGACCTAAGACCTAAGACCTAAGACCTAAGACCTAAGACCTAAGAACTAAAACCTAAGACTTAAGACCTAAGACCTTAGACCTAAGACCTATGACCTAAGACCTAAGACCTAAGACCTAAGACCTAAGACCTAAGACCTAAGACCTAAGACCTAAGACCTAAGACCTAAGACCTAAGACATAAGACCTAAGACCTAAGACCTAAGACTTAAGACCTAAGGCCTAAGACCTAAGACCTAAGACCTAAGACCTAAGACCTAAGACCTAAGACCCAAGACCTAAGACCTAAGACCTAAGACCTAAGACCAAAGACCTAAGATCTGAGACGTGAGACCTAAGGTCTAGAACCTAGGACCTAAACCTAAGACCTAAGACCTAAGACCTTAGACCTTCGACCCAAGACCTTCGACCCACAACCTACGACCTATGACCTACGACTTTCGGCCTTCGACCTTCGACCTAAGACCTATGACCTAAGACCTAAGACCTAGGACCTAAGACCTAAGACCTAAGACATAAGACCTAAGACCTAAGACCTAAAACCTAAGACCGAAACCTAAGACCTAAGACCTAAGACCTAAGACCTATGACCTAAGACCTAAGACCTAAGACCTAAGACCTAAGACCTAAGACCTAAGACCTTAGACCTATGACCTATGACCTACGACCTAAGACTTAAGACCTAAGACCTAAGACTAAGACCTAAGACCTGAGACCTAAGACCTAAGACCTAAGACCTAAGACCTACGACCTAAATCCAAAGACCTAAGACCTACAGCCTAGAATCAAAAATCTAGAACCTAGAACCTAAGACCTAAGACCTAAGACCTAAGACCTAAGACCTAAGACCTAAGACCTAAGACCTAAGATCTAAGACCTAAGACCTAAGACCAAAGACCTAAGTTCTAAGACCTAAAGGTCTTAGACCAAAAGGTCTTAGACCCAAAGGTTTTAGACCTAAAGGTCTTAGGTCTTAGGTTTTAGCCAAAAACTTATAGCCTAGAACCTAGAAACTAGAAACTAGAACCTAAGACCTAAGACACACGACAAAAAACCTAAGACCTAGGACCTAACCCCTAAGACATAAGACCTAAGACCTAAGACCTAAGACCTTAGACCTTCGACCCAAGACCTTCGACCTACGACCTATGACCTATGACCTACGACCTAAGACCTAAGACCTAAGACTTAAGACCTAAGACTTAAGACCTAGGACCTAAGATCTAAGACCTAAGATCTAAGACCTAAGATCTAAGACCTAAGAACTAAGACCTAAGATCTAAGACCTAAGATCTAAGACCTAAGATCTAAGACCTAAGACCTACGACCTAAGACCTAAGACCTAAGCCCTAGGACCTAAGACCGAAGACCTAAGACTTAAGACCTAAGACCTAAGACCTAAGACCTAAGACCTAAGACCAAAGACCTAAGACCTAAGACCTAAGACCTAAGACCTAAGACCTAAGACCTAAGACCTAAGACCTAAGACCTAAGACCTAAGACATAAGACCTAAGAAATAAGACCTAAGACATAAGACCTAAGACCTAAGACCTAAGACCTAAGACCAAAGGCCTAAGACCTAAGACCTAAGACCTAAGACCTAAGACCTAAGACCTAAAACCTAAGACCTAAGACCTGAGACCTAAGACCTAAGACCTAAGACCTGAGACTTGAGACCTAAGACTTAAGACCTAAAACCTAAGACTTAAGAACTAAGACCTAAGATCTAAGACCTAAGATTTAAGACCTAAGACCCAAGACCTAAGACCTAAGACCTAAGACCTAAGACCTGAGACCTAAGACCTAAGACCTGAGACCTAAGGTCTAGAACCTAGGACCTAAACCTAAGACCTAAGACCTAAGACCTTAGACCTTCGACCCAAGACCTTCGACCCACGACCTACGACCTATGACCTACGACCTTCGACCTTCGACCTTCGACCTAAGACCTATGACCTAAGACCTAAGACCTAGGACCTAAGACCTAAGACCCAAGACATAGGACCTAAGACCTAAGACCTAAAACCTAAGACCGAAACCTAAGACCTAAGACCTAAGACCTAAGACCTATGACCTAAGACCTAAGACCTAAGACCTAAGACCTAAGACCTAAGACCTACGACCTTCGACCTTCGACCTATGACCTTAGACCTTCGACCTACGACCTAAGACCTAAGACCAATGACCTAAGACCTAGGACCAAAGACCTATGACCTAAGACCTAGGACCTAGGACCTACGACCTAAGACCTAAGACCTAAGACCTAAGACCTAAGACCTAAGTTCTAAGACCTAAGACCTAAGACCTATGACCTAAGACCTGAGACCTAATACCTAAGGCCTGAGACCTAAGACCTAAGACCTAAGACCTAAGACCTAAGACCTAAGACCTAAAGGTCTTAGACCTAAAGGTCTTAGACCAAAAGGTCTTAGACTCAAAGGTTTTTGACCTAAAGGTCTTAGGTCTAAGGTCTTAGCCATAAACTAAGACCTAAAGGTCTTAGACCTAAAGGTCTTAGACCAAAAGGTCTTAGACTCAAAGGTTTTAGACCTAAAGGTCTTAGGTCTTAGGTCTTAGCCATAAACTAAGACCTAGAACCTAGAAACTAGAAACTAGAACCAAAGACCTAAGACATACGACCAAAGACCTAAGACCTAAGACCTAAGACCTATGACATAAGACCTAAGACCTAAGACCTAAGACCTTAGACCTTCGACCCAAGACCTTCGACCTACGACCTTCGACCTTCGACCTATGACCGTAGACCTTCGACCTACGACCTAAGACCTAAGACCAATCACCTAAGACCTAGGACCAAAGACCTATGACCTAAGACCTAGGACCTAGGACCTACGACCTAAGACCTAAGACCTAAGACACAAGACCTAAGACCTAAGACCTAAGTTCTACGACCTAAGACCTAAGACCTATGACCTAAGACCTAAGACCTAAGACCTAAGACCTGAGACCTAAGACCTAAGACCTAAGACCTAAGACCTAAGACCTAAGACTTGAGACCTAAGACTTAAGACCTAAGACCTAAGAACTAACACCTAAGATCTAAGACCTAAGATTTAAGACCTAAGACCTACGACCTAAGACCTAAGACCTAAGACCTAAGACCTTAGACCTAAGACATAAGACCTAAGACCTAAGACCTAAGACCTAAGACCTAAGACCTAAGACCTAAGACCTAAGACGACCTAAGACTTTAGACCTAGGACCTAAGATCTAAGACCTAAGATCTAAGACCTAAGATCTAAGACCTAAGATCTAAGACCTGAGATCTAAGACCTAAGATCTAAGACCTAAGATTTAAGACCTAAGACCTACGACCTAAGACCTAAGACCTAAGACCTAAGACCTAAGACCTAAGACCTAAGACCTAAGACAAGACCTAAGACCTAAGACCTAAGACCTAAGACCTAAGACCTAAGACCTAAGACCTAAGACCTAAGACCTAAGACCTAAGACCTAAGACCTAAGACCTAAGACCTAAGACCTAAGACCTAAGACATAAGACCTAAGACCTAAGACCTAAGACTTGAGACCTAAGGCCTAAGACCTAAGACCTAAGACCTAAGACCTAAGACCTAAGACCTAAGACCTAAGACCTAAGACCTAAGACCTAAGACCTAAGACCTAAGACCTAAGACATAAGACCTAAGACCTAAGACCTAAGACCTAAGACCTAAGACCTAAGACCTAAGACCTAAGACCTAAGACCGAAGACCTAAGACCTAAGACCAAAGACCTAAGACTTAGGACCTAAGACCTAGGACCTAAGACCTAAGACCTAAGACCTAAGACCTAAGACCTAAGACCTAAGTCCAAAGACCTAAGACCTACAGCCTAGAATCTAGAATCTAGAACCTAGAACCTAAGACCTAAAACCTAAGACCTAAGACCTAAGACCTAAGATCTAAGACCTAAGACCTAAGACCTGAGACCTAAAGGTCTTAGACCCAAAGGCTTTAGACCTAAAGGTCTTAGGTCTTAGGTCTTAGCCAAAAACTTATAGCCTAGAACCTAGAAACTAGAAACTAGAACCTAAGACCTAAGACATACGACCTAAGACCTAAGACCTAAGACCTAAGACCTAAGACCTAAGACCTAAGACCTAAGACCTAAGACCTAAGACCTAAGACCTAAGACCTAAGACCTTAGACCTTCGACCCAAGACCTTCGACCTATGACCTACGACCTACGACCTAAGACCTAAGACCTAAGACTTAAGACCTAAGACTTAAGACCTAGGACCTAAGATCTAAGACCTAAGATCTAAGACCTAAGATCTAAGACCTAAGATCTAAGACCTAAGATCTAAGACCTAAGATCTAAGACCTAAGACCTACGACCTAAGACCTAAGACCTAAGCCCTAGGACCTAAGACCGAAGACCTAAGACTTAAGACCTAAGACCTAAGACCTAAGACCTAAGACCTAAGACCAAAGACCTAAGACCTAAGACCTAAGACCTAAGACCTAAGACCTAAGACCTAAGACCTAAGACCTAAGACCTAAGACCTAAGACATAAGACCTAAGAAATAAGACCTAAGACATAAGACCTAAGACCTAAGACCTAAGACCTAAGACCAAAGGCCTAAGACCTAAGACCTAAGACCTAAGACCTAAGACCTAAGACCTAAAACCTAAGACCTAAGACCTGAGACCTAAGACCTAAGACCTAAGACCTGAGACTTGAGACCTAAGACTTAAGACCTAAAACCTAAGACTTAAGAACTAAGACCTAAGATCTAAGACCTAAGATTTAAGACCTAAGACCCAAGACCTAAGACCTAAGACCTAAGACCTAAGACCTGAGACCTAAGACCTAAGACCTGAGACCTAAGGTCTAGAACCTAGGACCTAAACCTAAGACCTAAGACCTAAGACCTTAGACCTTCGACCCAAGACCTTCGACCCACGACCTACGACCTATGACCTACGACCTTCGACCTTCGACCTTCGACCTAAGACCTATGACCTAAGACCTAAGACCTAGGACCTAAGACCTAAGACCCAAGACATAGGACCTAAGACCTAAGACCTAAAACCTAAGACCTAAACCTAAGACCTAAGACCTAAGACCTAAGACCTATGACCTAAGACCTAAGACCGAAGACCTAAGACCTAAGACCGAAGACCTAAGACCTAAGACCTATGACCTATGACCTACGACCTAAGACGTAAGACCTAAGACCTAAGACTAAGACCTAAGACCTAAGACCTAAGACCTAAGACCTAAGACCTAAGACCTAAGTCCTAAGACCTAAGACCTACAGCCTAGAATCTAAAATCTAGAACCTAGAACCTAAGACCTAAGACCTAAGACCTAAGACCTAAGACCTAAGACCTAAGACCTAAGACCTAAGACCTAAGACCTAAGACCTAAGACCTAAAGGTCTTAGACCTAAAGGTCTTAGACCTAAAGGTCTTAGACCTAAAGGTCTTAGACCAAAAGGTCTTAGACTCAAAGGCTTTAGACCGAAAGGTCTTAGGTCTTAGGTCTTAGCCATAAACTAAGACCTAGAACCTAGAAACTAGAAACTAGAACCAAAGACCTAAGACATACGACCAAAGACCTAAGACCTAAGACCTAAGACCTAAGACCTAAGACATAAGACCTAAGACCTAAGACCTAAGACCTTAGACCTTCGACCCAAGACCTTCGACCTACGACCTTCGACCTTCGACCTATGACCTTAGACCTTCGACCTACGACCTAAGACCTAAGACCAATGACCTAAGACCTAGGACCAAAGACCTATGACCTAAGACCTAGGACCTAGGACCTACGACCTAAGACCTAAGACCTAAGACCTAAGACCTAAGACCTAAGACCTAAGTTCTAAGACCTAAGACCTAAGACCTATGACCTAAGACCTAAGACCTAAGACCTGAGACCTAAGACCTAAGACCTAAGACCTAAGACCTAAGACCTAAGACTTGAGACCTAAGACTTAAGACCTAAGACCTAAGAACTAAGACCTAAGATCTAAGACCTAAGATTTAAGACCTAAGACCTACGACCTAAGACCTAAGACCTAAGACCTAAGACCTTAGACCTAAGACAAAAGACCTAAGACCTAAGACCTAAGACCTAAGACCTAAGACCTAAGACCTAAGACCTAAGACGACCTAAGACTTTAGACCTAGGACCTAAGATCTAAGACCTAAGATCTAAGACCTAAGATCTAAGACCTAAGATCTAAGAACTGAGATCTAAGACCTAAGATCTAAGACCTAAGATCTAAGACCTAAGACCTACGACCTAAGACCTAAGACCTAATACCTAAGACCTAAGACCTAAGACCTAAGACCTAAGACCTAAGACCTAAGACCTAAGACCTAAGACCTAAGACCTAAGACCTAAGACCTAAGACCTAAGATCTAAGGTCTAGAACCTAGGACCTAAACCTAAGACCTAAGACCTTAGACCTTCGACCCAAGACCTTCGACCTACGACCTTCGACCTATGACCTACGACCTTCGACCTTCGACCTTCGACCTTTGACCTATGACCTTAGACCTTCGACCTACGACCTAAGACCTAAGACCAATGACCTAAGACCTAGGACCAAAGACCTATGACCTAAGACCTAGGACCTACGACCTACGACCTAAGACCTAAGACCTAAGACCTAAGACCTAAGACCTAAGACCTAAGTTCTAAGACCTAAGACCTAAGACCTATGACCTAAGACCTAAGACCTAAGACCTAAGACCTGAGACCTAAGACCTAAGACCTAAGACCTAAGACCTAAGACCTAAGACTTGAGACCTAAGACTTAAGACCTAAGACCTAAGAACTAAGACCTAAGATCTAAGACCTAAGATTTAAGACCTAAGACCTACGACCTAAGACCTAAGACCTAAGACCTAAGACCTTAGACCTAAGACAAAAGACCTAAGACCTAAGACCTAAGACCTAAGACCTAAGACCTAAGACCTAAGACCTATGACCTAAGACGACCTAAGACTTTAGACCTAGGACCTAAGATCTAAGACCTAAGATCTAAGACCTAAGATCTAAGACCTAAGATCTAAGACCTGAGATCTAAGACCTAAGATCTAAGACCTAAGATCTAAGACCTAAGACCTACGACCTAAGACCTAAGACCTAATACCTAAGACCTAAGACCTAAGACCTAAGACCTAAGACCTAAGACCTAAGACCTAAGACCTAAGATCTAAGGTCTAGAACCTAGGACCTAAACCTAAGACCTAAGACCTAAGACCTTAGACCTTCGACCCAAGACCTTCGACCTACGACCTTCGACCTATGACCTACGACCTTCGACCTTCGACCTTCGACCTAAGACCTATGACCTGAGACCTAAGCCCTAGGACCTAAGACCTAAGACATGAGACCTAAGACCTAAGACCTAAGACCTAAATCCTAAGACCGAAACCTAAGACCTGAGACCTAAGGCCTAAGACCTATGACCTTAGACCTAAAACCTAAAACCTAAGACCTAAGACCTAAGACCTAAGACCTAAGACCTAAGACCTAAAACCTAAGACCTAAGACCTAAGACTAAGACCTAAGACCTAAGACCTAAGACGTAAGACCTAAGACCTAAGACCTATGACCTACGACCTAAGACCTAAGACCTAAGACCTAAGACCTAAGACCTAAAACCTAAGACCTAAGACCTAAGACTAAGACCTAAGACCTAAGACCTAAGACGTAAGACCTAAGACCTAAGACCTATGACCTACGACCTAAGACCTAAGACCTCTTAGGTCTTAGGTCTTAGGTCGTAGGTCTTAGGTCGTAGGTCTTAGGTCTTAGGTTCTAGTTTCTAGTTTCTAGGTTCTAGGGTATAAGTTTTTGGCTAAGACCTAAGACCTAAGACCTTTAGGTCTAAGACCTCTAGGTCTTAGGTCTTAGGTCTAAGACCTAAGATTTAAGACCTAAGACCTACGACCTGAGACCTAAGACCTAAGACCTAAGACCTTAGACCTAAGACCTAAGACATAAGACCTAAGACCTAGAGGTCTTAGACCTAAGACCTTCGACCCAAGACCTTCGACCCACGACCTTCGACCTATGACCTACGACCTTCCACCTTCGACCTTCGACCTAAGACCAATGACCTAAGACCTGAGACCTAGGACCTAAGACCTAAGACCTAAGACATAAGACCTAAGACCTAAGACCTAAAACCTAAGACCTAATTCTAAGACCTAAGACCTAAGACCTAAGACCTATGACCTAAGACGTAAGACCTAAGACCTAAGACTAAGACCTATGACCGAAGACCTAAGACCTAAGACCAATGACCTAAGACATAAGACCTAAGACCTAAGACCTAAGACCTAAGACCTAAGACCTAAGACCTAAGACCTAACACCTAAGACCTAAGACCTAAGACCTAAGACCTATGACCTAAGACCTAAGACCTAAGACCTAAGACCTAAGACCTAAGACCTAAGACCTGAGACCTAAGACCTAAGACCTACGACCTGAGACTTGAGACCTAAGACTTGAGACCTAAGACCTAAGAACTAAGACCTAAGATCTAAGACCTAAGATTTAAGACCTAAGACCTAAGACCTAAGACCTAAGACCTAAGACCTAGGACCTAAGACCTAAGACCTAAGGTCTAGAACCTAGGACCTACACCTAAGCCCTAAGACCTAGGACCTTAGACCTTCGGCCCAAGACCTTCGACCTACGACCTTCGACCTATGACCTACGACCTTCGACCTTCGACCTTCGACCTAAGACCTATGACCTGAGACCTAAGACCTAGGACCTAAGACCTAAGACATGAGACCTAAGACCTAAGACCTATAACCTAAGACCTAAACCTAAGACCTAAGACCTAAGACCTAAGACCTATGACCTAAGACCTAAGACCTAAGACCTAAGACCTAAGACCTAAGACCTAAGACCTAAGACCTACGACCTAAGACCTAAGACCTAAAACCTAAGACCTGAACCTAAGACCTAAGACCTAAGACATAAGACCTATGACCTAAGACCTAAGACCTAAGACCTAAGACCTAAGACCTAAGACCTAAGACCTAAGACCGATGACCTATGACCTACGACCTAAGACGTAAGACCTAAGACCTAAGACTAAGACCTAAGACCGAAGACCTAAGACCTAAGACCAAAGACCTAAGACTTAGGACCTAAGAGCTAAGACCTAAGACTTAAGACTTAAGACCTAACACTTTAGACCTAGGACCTAAGATCTAAGACCTAAGATCTAAGACCTAAGATCTAAGTTCTAAGACCTAAGACCTAAGATTTAAGACCTAAGATCTAAGACCTAAGACCTAAGACCTAAGACATAAGACCTAAGACCTAAGACTTAAGACCTAAGACCTAAGACCTAAGACCTAAGACCTAAGACCTAAAACCTAAGACTTACGACCTAAGACTTAAGACCTAGGACCTAAGATCTAAGACCTAAGATCTAAGACCTAAGATCTAAGACCTAAGATCTAAGACCTAAGATCTAAGACCTAAGATCTAATACCTAAGATCTAAGACCTAAGATCTAAGACCTAAGACCTACGACCTAAGACCTAAGACCTAAGCCCTAGGACCTAAGACCTAAGACCTAAGACCTAAGACCTAAGACCTAAGACCTAAGACCTAAGGCCTAAGACCTAAGACCTAAGACCTAAGACCTAAGACCTAAGACCTAAGACCTAAGACCTAAGACCTAAGACCTAAGACCTAAGACCTAAGACATAAGACCTAAGACCTAAGACCTAAGACCTAAGACCTAAGGCCTAAGACCTAAGACCTAAGACCTAAGACCTAAGACCTAAGACCTAAGACCTAAGACCTAAGACCTAAGACCTGAGACCTAAGACCTAAGACCTAAGACCTGAGACTTGAGACCTAAGACTTAAGACCTAAGACTTAAGAACTAAGACCTAAGATCTAAGACCTAAGACCCAAGACCTAAGACCTAAGACCTAAGACCTAAGACCAAAGACCTGAGACCTAAGACCTGAGACCTAAGGTCTAGAACCTAGGACCTAAACCTAAGACCTAAGACCTAAGACCTTAGACCTTCGACCCAAGACCTTCGACCCACAACCTACGACCTATGACCTACGACTTTCGACCTTCGACCTTCGACCTAAGACCTATGACCTAAGACCTAAGACCTAGGACCTAACACCTAAGACCTAAGACATAAGACCTAAGACCTAAGACCTAAAACCTAAGACCGAAACCTAAGACCTAAGACCTAAGACCTAAGACCTATGACCTAAGACCTAAGACCTAAGACCTAAGACCTAAGACCTTCGACCTACGACCTTCGACCTTCGACCTATGACCTTAGACCTTCGACCTACGACCTAAGACCTAAGACCAATGACCTAAGACCTAGGACCAAAGACCTAGGACCAAAGACCTATGACCTAAGACCTAGGACCTAGGACCTACGACCTAAGACCTAAGACCTAAGACCTAAGACCTAAGACCTAAGTTCTAAGACCTAAGACCTAAGACCTATGACCTAAGACCTGAGACCTAATACCTAAGGCCTGAGACCTAAGACCTAAGACCTAAGACCTAAGACCTAAGACCTAAGACCTAAAGGTCTTAGACCTAAAGGTCTTAGACCAAAAGGTCTTAGACTCAAAGGTTTTTGACCTAAAGGTCTTAGGTCTAAGGTCTTAGCCATAAACTAAGACCTAAAGGTCTTAGACCTAAAGGTCTTAGACCAAAAGGTCTTAGACTCAAAGGTTTTAGACCTAAAGGTCTTAGGTCTTAGGTCTTAGCCATAAACTAAGACCTAGAACCTAGAAACTAGAAACTAGAACCAAAGACCTAAGACATACGACCAAAGACCTAAGACCTAAGACCTAAGACCTATGACATAAGACCTAAGACCTAAGACCTAAGACCTTAGACCTTCGACCCAAGACCTTCGACCTACGACCTTCGACCTTCGACCTATGACCGTAGACCTTCGACCTACGACCTAAGACCTAAGACCAATCACCTGAGACCTAGGACCAAAGACCTATGACCTAAGACCTAGGACCTAGGACCTACGACCTAAGACCTAAGACCTAAGACCTAAGACCTAAGACCTAAGACCTAAGTTCTACGACCTAAGACCTAAGACCTATGACCTAAGACCTAAGACCTAAGACCTAAGACCTGAGACCTAAGACCTAAGACCTAAGACCTAAGACCTAAGACCTAAGACCTAAGACTTGAGACCTAAGACTTAAGACCTAAGACCTAAGAACTAACACCTAAGATCTAAGACCTAAGATTTAAGACCTAAGACCTACGACCTAAGACCTAAGACCTAAGACCTAAGACCTTAGACCTAAGACATAAGACCTAAGACCTAAGACCTAAGACCTAAGACCTAAGACCTAAGACCTAAGACCTAAGACGACCTAAGACTTTAGACCTAGGACCTAAGATCTAAGACCTAAGATCTAAGACCTAAGATCTAAGACCTAAGATCTAAGACCTGAGATCTAAGACCTAAGATCTAAGACCTAAGATTTAAGACCTAAGACCTACGACCTAAGACCTAAGACCTAAGACCTAAGACCTAAGACCTAAGACCTAAGACCTAAGACTTAAGACCTAAGACCTAAGACCTAAGACCTAAGACCTAAGACCTAAGACCTAAGACCTAAGACCTAAGACCTAAGACCTAAGACCTAAGACCTAAGACCTAAGACCTAAGACCTAAGACCTAAGACATAAGACCTAAGACCTAAGACCTAAGACTTGAGACCTAAGGCCTAAGACCTAAGACCTAAGACCTAAGACCTAAGACCTAAGACCTAAGACCTAAGACCTAAGACCTAAGACCTAAGACCTAAGACCTAAGACCTAAGACATAAGACCTAAGACCTAAGACCTAAGACCTAAGACCTAAGACCTAAGACCTAAGACCTAAGACCTAAGACCTAAGACCTAAGACCTAAGACCTAAGACCTAAGACATAAGACCTAAGACCTAAGACCTAAGACCTAAGACCTAAGGCCTAAGACCTAAGACCTAAGACATAAGACCTAAGACCTGAAACCTAAGACCTAAGACCTAAGACCTAAGACCTGAGACCTAAGACCTAAGACCTAAGACCTGAGACTTGAGACCTAAGACTTAAGACCTAAGACTTAAGAACTAAGACCTAAGATCTAAGACCTAAGATTTAAGACCTAAGACCCTAGACCTAAGACCTAAGACCTAAGACCTAAGACCAAAGACCTAAGATCTAAGACCTGAGACCTAAGGTCTAGAACCTAGGACCTAAACCTAAGACCTAAGACCTAAGACCTTAGACCTTCGACCCAAGACCTTCGACCCACAACCTACGACCTATGACCTACGACTTTCGACCTTCGACCTTCGACCTTCGACCTAAGACGTATGACCTAAGACCTAAGACCTAGGACCTAAGACCTAAGACCTAAGACATAAGACCTAAGACCTAAGACCTAAAACCTAAGACCGAAACCTAAGACCTAAGACCTAAGACCTAAGACCTATGACCTAAGACCTAAGACCTAAGACCTAAGACCTAAGACCTAAGACCTAAGACCTAAGACCTATGACCTATGACCTACGACCTAAGACTTAATACCTAAGACCTAAGACTAAGACCTAAGACCTGAGACCTAAGACCTAAGACCTAAGACCTAAGACCTACGACCTAAGTCCAAAGACCTAAGACCTACAGCCTAGAATCTAAAATCTAGAACCTAGAACCTAAGACCTAAGACCTAAGACCTACGACCTAAGACCTAAGACCTAAGACCTAAGATCTAAGACCTAAGACCTAAGACCAAAGACCTAAGTTCTAAGACCTAAAGGTCTTAGACCAAAAGGTCTTAGACCCAAAGGTTTTAGACCTAAAGGTCTTAGGTCTTAGGTTTTAGCCAAAAACTTATAGCCTAGAACCTAGAAACTAGAAACTAGAACCTAAGACCTAAGACACACGACAAAAAACCTAAGACCTAAGACCTAAGACCTAAGACATAAGACCTAAGACCTAAGACCTAAGACCTTAGACCTTCGACCCAAGACCTTCGACCTACGACCTATGACCTATGACCTACGACCTAAGACCTAAGACCTAAGACTCAAGACCTAAGACTTAAGACCTAGGACCTAAGATCTAAGACCTAAGATCTAAGACCTAAGATCTAAGACCTAAGATCTAAGACCTAAGATCTAAGACCTAAGACCTACGACCTAAGACCTAAGACCTAAGCCCTAGGACCTAAGACCTAAGACCTAAGACTTAAGACCTAAGACCTAAGACCTAAGACCTAAGACCTAAGACCAAAGACCTAAGACCTAAGACCTAAGACCTAAGACCTAAGACCTAAGACCTAAGACCTAAGACCTAAGACCTAAGACCTAAGACCTAAGACCTAAGACCTAAGAAATAAGACCTAAGACCTAAGACCTAAGACCTAAGACCTAAGACCTAAGACCTAAGACCTAAGACCTAAGACCTAAGACCTAAGATCTAAGACCTAAGATCTAAGACCTAAGACCTACGACCTAAGACCTAAGACCTAAGACCTAAGACCTAAGACCTAAGAACTAAAACCTAAGACTTAAGACCTAAGACCTTAGACCTAAGACCTATGACCTAAGACCTAAGACCTAAGACCTAAGACCTAAGACCTAAGACCTAAGACCTAAGACCTAAGACCTAAGACCTAAGACCTAAGACATAAGACCTAAGACCTAAGACCTAAGACTTAAGACCTAAGGCCTAAGACCTAAGACCTAAGACCTAAGACCTAAGACCTAAGACCTAAGACCCAAGACCTAAGACCTAAGACCTAAGACCTAAGACCAAAGACCTAAGATCTGAGACGTGAGACCTAAGGTCTAGAACCTAGGACCTAAACCTAAGACCTAAGACCTAAGACCTTAGACCTTCGACCCAAGACCTTCGACCCACAACCTACGACCTATGACCTACGACTTTCGACCTTCGACCTTCGACCTAAGACCTATGACCTAAGACCTAAGACCTAGGACCTAAGACCTAAGACCTAAGACATAAGACCTAAGACCTAAGACCTAAAACCTAAGACCGAAACCTAAGACCTAAGACCTAAGACCTAAGACCTATGACCTAAGACCTAAGACCTAAGACCTAAGACCTAAGACCTAAGACCTAAGACCTTAGACCTATGACCTATGACCTACGACCTAAGACTTAAGACCTAAGACCTAAGACTAAGACCTAAGACCTGAGACCTAAGACCTAAGACCTAAGACCTAAGACCTACGACCTAAATCCAAAGACCTAAGACCTACAGCCTAGAATCAAAAATCTAGAACCTAGAACCTAAGACCTAAGACCTAAGACCTAAGACCTAAGACCTAAGACCTAAGACCTAAGACCTAAGATCTAAGACCTAAGACCTAAGACCAAAGACCTAAGTTCTAAGACCTAAAGGTCTTAGACCAAAAGGTCTTAGACCCAAAGGTTTTAGACCTAAAGGTCTTAGGTCTTAGGTTTTAGCCAAAAACTTATAGCCTAGAACCTAGAAACTAGAAACTAGAACCTAAGACCTAAGACACACGACAAAAAACCTAAGACCTAGGACCTAACCCCTAAGACATAAGACCTAAGACCTAAGACCTAAGACCTTAGACCTTCGACCCAAGACCTTCGACCTACGACCTATGACCTATGACCTACGACCTAAGACCTAAGACCTAAGACTTAAGACCTAAGACTTAAGACCTAGGACCTAAGATCTAAGACCTAAGATCTAAGACCTAAGATCTAAGACCTAAGAACTAAGACCTAAGATCTAAGACCTAAGATCTAAGACCTAAGATCTAAGACCTAAGACCTACGACCTATGACCTAAGACCTAAGCCCTAGGACCTAAGACCGAAGACCTAAGACTTAAGACCTAAGACCTAAGACCTAAGACCTAAGACCTAAGACCAAAGACCTAAGACCTAAGACCTAAGACCTAAGACCTAAGACCTAAGACCTAAGACCTAAGACCTAAGACCTAAGACCTAAGACATAAGACCTAAGAAATAAGACCTAAGACATAAGACCTAAGACCTAAGACCTAAGACCTAAGACCAAAGGCCTAAGACCTAAGACCTAAGACCTAAGACCTAAGACCTAAGACCTAAAACCTAAGACCTAAGACCTGAGACCTAAGACCTAAGACCTAAGACCTGAGACTTGAGACCTAAGACTTAAGACCTAAAACCTAAGACTTAAGAACTAAGACCTAAGATCTAAGACCTAAGATTTAAGACCTAAGACCCAAGACCTAAGACCTAAGACCTAAGACCTAAGACCTGAGACCTAAGACCTAAGACCTGAGACCTAAGGTCTAGAACCTAGGACCTAAACCTAAGACCTAAGACCTAAGACCTTAGACCTTCGACCCAAGACCTTCGACCCACGACCTACGACCTATGACCTACGACCTTCGACCTTCGACCTTCGACCTAAGACCTATGACCTAAGACCTAAGACCTAGGACCTAAGACCTAAGACCCAAGACATAGGACCTAAGACCTAAGACCTAAAACCTAAGACCGAAACCTAAGACCTAAGACCTAAGACCTAAGACCTATGACCTAAGACCTAAGACCTAAGACCTAAGACCTAAGACCTTCGACCTACGACCTTCGACCTTCGACCTATGACCTTAGACCTTCGACCTACGACCTAAGACCTAAGACCAATGACCTAAGACCTAGGACCAAAGACCTATGACCTAAGACCTAGGACCTAGGACCTACGACCTAAGACCTAAGACCTAAGACCTAAGACCTAAGACCTAAGTTCTAAGACCTAAGACCTAAGACCTATGACCTAAGACCTGAGACCTAATACCTAAGGCCTGAGACCTAAGACCTAAGACCTAAGACCTAAGACCTAAGACCTAAGACCTAAAGGTCTTAGACCTAAAGGTCTTAGACCAAAAGGTCTTAGACTCAAAGGTTTTTGACCTAAAGGTCTTAGGTCTAAGGTCTTAGCCATAAACTAAGACCTAAAGGTCTTAGACCTAAAGGTCTTAGACCAAAAGGTCTTAGACTCAAAGGTTTTAGACCTAAAGGTCTTAGGTCTTAGGTCTTAGCCATAAACTAAGACCTAGAACCTAGAAACTAGAAACTAGAACCAAAGACCTAAGACATACGACCAAAGACCTAAGACCTAAGACCTAAGACCTATGACATAAGACCTAAGACCTAAGACCTAAGACCTTAGACCTTCGACCCAAGACCTTCGACCTACGACCTTCGACCTTCGACCTATGACCGTAGACCTTCGACCTACGACCTAAGACCTAAGACCAATCACCTAAGACCTAGGACCAAAGACCTATGACCTAAGACCTAGGACCTAGGACCTACGACCTAAGACCTAAGACCTAAGACACAAGACCTAAGACCTAAGACCTAAGTTCTACGACCTAAGACCTAAGACCTATGACCTAAGACCTAAGACCTAAGACCTAAGACCTGAGACCTAAGACCTAAGACCTAAGACCTAAGACCTAAGACCTAAGACTTGAGACCTAAGACTTAAGACCTAAGACCTAAGAACTATCACCTAAGATCTAAGACCTAAGATTTAAGACCTAAGACCTACGACCTAAGACCTAAGACCTAAGACCTAAGACCTTAGACCTAAGACATAAGACCTAAGACCTAAGACCTAAGACCTAAGACCTAAGACCTAAGACCTAAGACCTAAGACGACCTAAGACTTTAGACCTAGGACCTAAGATCTAAGACCTAAGATCTAAGACCTAAGATCTAAGACCTAAGATCTAAGACCTGAGATCTAAGACCTAAGATCTAAGACCTAAGATTTAAGACCTAAGACCTACGACCTAAGACCTAAGACCTAAGACCTAAGACCTAAGACCTAAGACCTAAGACCTAAGACTTAAGACCTAAGACCTAAGACCTAAGACCTAAGACCTAAGACCTAAGACCTAAGACCTAAGACCTAAGACCTAAGACCTAAGACCTAAGACCTAAGACCTAAGACCTAAGACCTAAGACCTAAGACATAAGACCTAAGACCTAAGACCTAAGACTTGAGACCTAAGGCCTAAGACCTAAGACCTAAGACCTAAGACCTAAGACCTAAGACCTAAGACCTAAGACCTAAGACCTAAGACCTAAGACCTAAGACCTAAGACCTAAGACATAAGACCTAAGACCTAAGACCTAAGACCTAAGACCTAAGACCTAAGACCTAAGACCTAAGACCTAAGACCTAAGACCTAAGACCTAAGACCTAAGACCTAAGACATAAGACCTAAGATTTAAGACCTAAGACCTAAGACCTAAGGCCTAAGACCTAAGACCTAAGACATAAGACCTAAGACCTGAAACCTAAGACCTAAGACCTAAGACCTAAGACCTGAGACCTAAGACCTAAGACCTAAGACCTGAGACTTGAGACCTAAGACTTAAGACCTAAGACTTAAGAACTAAGACCTAAGATCTAAGACCTAAGATTTAAGACCTAAGACCCTAGACCTAAGACCTAAGACCTAAGACCTAAGACCAAAGACCTAAGATCTAAGACCTGAGACCTAAGGTCTAGAACCTAGGACCTAAACCTAAGACCTAAGACCTAAGACCTTAGACCTTCGACCCAAGACCTTCGACCCACAACCTACGACCTATGACCTACGACTTTCGACCTTCGACCTTCGACCTTCGACCTAAGACGTATGACCTAAGACCTAAGACCTAGGACCTAAGACCTAAGACCTAAGACATAAGACCTAAGACCTAAGACCTAAAACCTAAGACCGAAACCTAAGACCTAAGACCTAAGACCTAAGACCTATGACCTAACACCTAAGACCTAAGACCTAAGACCTAAGACCTAAGACCTAAGACCTAAGACCTATGACCTATGACCTACGACCTAAGACTTAATACCTAAGACCTAAGACTAAGACCTAAGACCTGAGACCTAAGACCTAAGACCTAAGACCTAAGACCTACGACCTAAGTCCAAAGACCTAAGACCTACAGCCTAGAATCTAAAATCTAGAACCTAGAACCTAAGACCTAAGACCTAAGACCTACGACCTAAGTCCAAAGACCTAAGACCTACAGCCTAGAATCTAAAATCTAGAACCTAGAACCTAAGACCTAAGACCTAAGACCTACGACCTAAGACCTAAGACCTACGACCTAAGACCTAAGACCTAAGACCTAAGATCTAAGACCTAAGACCTACGACCTAAGACCTAAGACCTAAGCCCTAGGACCTAAGACCTAAGACCTAAGACTTAAGACCTAAGACCTAAGACCTAAGACCTAAGACCTAGGACCAAAGACCTATGACCTAAGACCTAGGACCTAGGACCTACGACCTAAGACCTAAGACCTAAGACCTAAGACCTAAGACCTAAGTTCTAAGACCTAAGACCTAAGACCTATGACCTAAGACCTGAGACCTAATACCTAAGGCCTGAGACCTAAGACCTAAGACCTAAGACCTAAGACCTAAGACCTAAGACCTAAAGGTCTTAGACCTAAAGGTCTTAGACCAAAAGGTCTTAGACTCAAAGGTTTTTGACCTAAAGGTCTTAGGTCTAAGGTCTTAGCCATAAACTAAGACCTAAAGGTCTTAGACCTAAAGGTCTTAGACCAAAAGGTCTTAGACTCAAAGGTTTTAGACCTAAAGGTCTTAGGTCTTAGGTCTTAGCCATAAACTAAGACCTAGAACCTAGAAACTAGAAACTAGAACCAAAGACCTAAGACATACGACCAAAGACCTAAGACCTAAGACCTAAGACCTATGACATAAGACCTAAGACCTAAGACCTAAGACCTTAGACCTTCGACCCAAGACCTTCGACCTACGACCTTCGACCTTCGACCTATGACCGTAGACCTTCGACCTACGACCTAAGACCTAAGACCAATCACCTAAGACCTAGGACCAAAGACCTATGACCTAAGACCTAGGACCTAGGACCTACGACCTAAGACCTAAGACCTAAGACACAAGACCTAAGACCTAAGACCTAAGTTCTACGACCTAAGACCTAAGACCTATGACCTAAGACCTAAGACCTAAGACCTAAGACCTGAGACCTAAGACCTAAGACCTAAGACCTAAGACCTAAGACCTAAGACTTGAGACCTAAGACTTAAGACCTAAGACCTAAGAACTAACACCTAAGATCTAAGACCTAAGATTTAAGACCTAAGACCTACGACCTAAGACCTAAGACCTAAGACCTAAGACCTTAGACCTAAGACATAAGACCTAAGACCTAAGACCTAAGACCTAAGACCTAAGACCTAAGACCTAAGACCTAAGACGACCTAAGACTTTAGACCTAGGACCTAAGATCTAAGACCTAAGATCTAAGACCTAAGATCTAAGACCTAAGATCTAAGACCTGAGATCTAAGACCTAAGATCTAAGACCTAAGATTTAAGACCTAAGACCTACGACCTAAGACCTAAGACCTAAGACCTAAGACCTAAGACCTAAGACCTAAGACCTAAGACTTAAGACCTAAGACCTAAGACCTAAGACCTAAGACCTAAGACCTAAGACCTAAGACCTAAGACCTAAGACCTAAGACCTAAGACCTAAGACCTAAGACCTAAGACCTAAGACCTAAGACCTAAGACATAAGACCTAAGACCTAAGACCTAAGACTTGAGACCTAAGGCCTAAGACCTAAGACCTAAGACCTAAGACCTAAGACCTAAGACCTAAGACCTAAGACCTAAGACCTAAGACCTAAGACCTAAGACCTAAGACCTAAGACATAAGACCTAAGACCTAAGACCTAAGACCTAAGACCTAAGACCTAAGACCTAAGACCTAAGACCTAAGACCTAAGACCTAAGACCTAAGACCTAAGACCTAAGACATAAGACCTAAGACCTAAGACCTAAGACCTAAGACCTAAGGCCTAAGACCTAAGACCTAAGACATAAGACCTAAGACCTGAAACCTAAGACCTAAGACCTAAGACCTAAGACCTGAGACCTAAGACCTAAGACCTAAGACCTGAGACTTGAGACCTAAGACTTAAGACCTAAGACTTAAGAACTAAGACCTAAGATCTAAGACCTAAGATTTAAGACCTAAGACCCTAGACCTAAGACCTAAGACCTAAGACCTAAGACCAAAGACCTAAGATCTAAGACCTGAGACCTAAGGTCTAGAACCTAGGACCTAAACCTAAGACCTAAGACCTAAGACCTTAGACCTTCGACCCAAGACCTTCGACCCACAACCTACGACCTATGACCTACGACTTTCGACCTTCGACCTTCGACCTTCGACCTAAGACGTATGACCTAAGACCTAAGACCTAGGACCTAAGACCTAAGACCTAAGACATAAGACCTAAGACCTAAGACCTAAAACCTAAGACCGAAACCTAAGACCTAAGACCTAAGACCTAAGACCTATGACCTAAGACCTAAGACCTAAGACCTAAGACCTAAGACCTAAGACCTAAGACCTAAGACCTATGACCTATGACCTACGACCTAAGACTTAATACCTAAGACCTAAGACTAAGACCTAAGACCTGAGACCTAAGACCTAAGACCTAAGACCTAAGACCTACGACCTAAGTCCAAAGACCTAAGACCTACAGCCTAGAATCTAAAATCTAGAACCTAGAACCTAAGACCTAAGACCTAAGACCTACGACCTAAGACCTAAGACCTAAGACCTAAGATCTAAGACCTAAGACCTAAGACCAAAGACCTAAGTTCTAAGACCTAAAGGTCTTAGACCAAAAGGTCTTAGACCCAAAGGTTTTAGACCTAAAGGTCTTAGGTCTTAGGTTTTAGCCAAAAACTTATAGCCTAGAACCTAGAAACTAGAAACTAGAACCTAAGACCTAAGACACACGACAAAAAACCTAAGACCTAAGACCTAAGACCTAAGACATAAGACCTAAGACCTAAGACCTAAGACCTTAGACCTTCGACCCAAGACCTTCGACCTACGACCTATGACCTATGACCTACGACCTAAGACCTAAGACCTAAGACTTAAGACCTAAGACTTAAGACCTAGGACCTAAGATCTAAGACCTAAGATCTAAGACCTAAGATCTAAGACCTAAGATCTAAGACCTAAGATCTAAGACCTAAGATCTAAGACCTAAGACCTACGACCTAAGACCTAAGACCTAAGCCCTAGGACCTAAGACCTAAGACCTAAGACTTAAGACCTAAGACCTAAGACCTAAGACCTAAGACCTAAGACCAAAGACCTAAGACCTAAGACCTAAGACCTAAGACCTAAGACCTAAGACCTAAGACCTAAGACCTAAGACCTAAGACCTAAGACCTAAGACCTAAGACCTAAGAAATAAGACCTAAGACCTAAGACCTAAGACCTAAGACCTAAGACCTAAGACCTAAGACCTAAGACCTAAGACCTAAGACCTAAGATCTAAGACCTAAGATCTAAGACCTAAGACCTACGACCTAAGACCTAAGACCTAAGACCTAAGACCTAAGACCTAAGAACTAAAACCTAAGACTTAAGACCTAAGACCTTAGACCTAAGACCTATGACCTAAGACCTAAGACCTAAGACCTAAGACCTAAGACCTAAGACCTAAGACCTAAGACCTAAGACCTAAGACCTAAGACCTAAGACATAAGACCTAAGACCTAAGACCTAAGACTTAAGACCTAAGGCCTAAGACCTAAGACCTAAGACCTAAGACCTAAGACCTAAGACCTAAGACCCAAGACCTAAGACCTAAGACCTAAGACCTAAGACCAAAGACCTAAGATCTGAGACGTGAGACCTAAGGTCTAGAACCTAGGACCTAAACCTAAGACCTAAGACCTAAGACCTTAGACCTTCGACCCAAGACCTTCGACCCACAACCTACGACCTATGACCTACGACTTTCGACCTTCGACCTTCGACCTAAGACCTATGACCTAAGACTTAAGACCTAGGACCTAAGACCTAAGACCTAAGACATAAGACCTAAGACCTAAGACCTAAAACCTAAGACCGAAACCTAAGACCTAAGACCTAAGACCTAAGACCTATGACCTAAGACCTAAGACCTAAGACCTAACACCTAAGACCTAAGACCTAAGACCTTAGACCTATGACCTATGACCTACGACCTAAGACTTAAGACCTAAGACCTAAGACTAAGACCTAAGACCTGAGACCTAAGACCTAAGACCTAAGACCTAAGACCTACGACCTAAATCCAAAGACCTAAGACCTACAGCCTAGAATCAAAAATCTAGAACCTAGAACCTAAGACCTAAGACCTAAGACCTAAGACCTAAGACCTAAGACCTAAGACCTAAGACCTAAGATCTAAGACCTAAGACCTAAGACCAAAGACCTAAGTTCTAAGACCTAAAGGTCTTAGACCAAAAGGTCTTAGACCCAAAGGTTTTAGACCTAAAGGTCTTAGGTCTTAGGTTTTAGCCAAAAACTTATAGCCTAGAACCTAGAAACTAGAAACTAGAACCTAAGACCTAAGACACACGACAAAAAACCTAAGACCTAGGACCTAACCCCTAAGACATAAGACCTAAGACCTAAGACCTAAGACCTTAGACCTTCGACCCAAGACCTTCGACCTACGACCTATGACCTATGACCTACGACCTAAGACCTAAGACCTAAGACTTAAGACCTAAGACTTAAGACCTAGGACCTAAGATCTAAGACCTAAGATCTAAGACCTAAGATCTAAGACCTAAGAACTAAGACCTAAGATCTAAGACCTAAGATCTAAGACCTAAGATCTAAGACCTAAGACCTACGACCTAAGACCTAAGACCTAAGCCCTAGGACCTAAGACCGAAGACCTAAGACTTAAGACCTAAGACCTAAGACCTAAGACCTAAGACCTAAGACCAAAGACCTAAGACCTAAGACCTAAGACCTAAGACCTAAGACCTAAGACCTAAGACCTAAGACCTAAGACCTAAGACCTAAGACATAAGACCTAAGAAATAAGACCTAAGACATAAGACCTAAGACCTAAGACCTAAGACCTAAGACCAAAGGCCTAAGACCTAAGACCTAAGACCTAAGACCTAAGACCTAAGACCTAAAACCTAAGACCTAAGACCTGAGACCTAAGACCTAAGACCTAAGACCTGAGACTTGAGACCTAAGACTTAAGACCTAAAACCTAAGACTTAAGAACTAAGACCTAAGATCTAAGACCTAAGATTTAAGACCTAAGACCCAAGACCTAAGACCTAAGACCTAAGACCTAAGACCTGAGACCTAAGACCTAAGACCTGAGACCTAAGGTCTAGAACCTAGGACCTAAACCTAAGACCTAAGACCTAAGACCTTAGACCTTCGACCCAAGACCTTCGACCCACGACCTACGACCTATGACCTACGACCTTCGACCTTCGACCTTCGACCTAAGACCTATGACCTAAGACCTAAGACCTAGGACCTAAGACCTAAGACCCAAGACATAGGACCTAAGACCTAAGACCTAAAACCTAAGACCGAAACCTAAGACCTAAGACCTAAGACCTAAGACCTATGACCTAAGACCTAAGACCTAAGACCTAAGACCTAAGACCTTCGACCTACGACCTTCGACCTTCGACCTATGACCTTAGACCTTCGACCTACGACCTAAGACCTAAGACCAATGACCTAAGACCTAGGACCAAAGACCTATGACCTAAGACCTAGGACCTAGGACCTACGACCTAAGACCTAAGACCTAAGACCTAAGACCTAAGACCTAAGTTCTAAGACCTAAGACCTAAGACCTATGACCTAAGACCTGAGACCTAATACCTAAGGCCTGAGACCTAAGACCTAAGACCTAAGACCTAAGACCTAAGACCTAAGACCTAAAGGTCTTAGACCTAAAGGTCTTAGACCAAAAGGTCTTAGACTCAAAGGTTTTTGACCTAAAGGTCTTAGGTCTAAGGTCTTAGCCATAAACTAAGACCTAAAGGTCTTAGACCTAAAGGTCTTAGACCAAAAGGTCTTAGACTCAAAGGTTTTAGACCTAAAGGTCTTAGGTCTTAGGTCTTAGCCATAAACTAAGACCTAGAACCTAGAAACTAGAAACTAGAACCAAAGACCTAAGACATACGACCAAAGACCTAAGACCTAAGACCTAAGACCTATGACATAAGACCTAAGACCTAAGACCTAAGACCTTAGACCTTCGACCCAAGACCTTCGACCTACGACCTTCGACCTTCGACCTATGACCGTAGACCTTCGACCTACGACCTAAGACCTAAGACCAATCACCTAAGACCTAGGACCAAAGACCTATGACCTAAGACCTAGGACCTAGGACCTACGACCTAAGACCTAAGACCTAAGACACAAGACCTAAGACCTAAGACCTAAGTTCTACGACCTAAGACCTAAGACCTATGACCTAAGACCTAAGACCTAAGACCTAAGACCTGAGACCTAAGACCTAAGACCTAAGACCTAAGACCTAAGACCTAAGACTTGAGACCTAAGACTTAAGACCTAAGACCTAAGAACTAACACCTAAGATCTAAGACCTAAGATTTAAGACCTAAGACCTACGACCTAAGACCTAAGACCTAAGACCTAAGACCTTAGACCTAAGACATAAGACCTAAGACCTAAGACCTAAGACCTAAGACCTAAGACCTAAGACGACCTAAGACTTTAGACCTAGGACCTAAGATCTAAGACCTAAGATCTAAGACCTAAGATCTAAGACCTAAGATCTAAGACCTGAGATCTAAGACCTAAGATCTAAGACCTAAGATTTAAGACCTAAGACCTACGACCTAAGACCTAAGACCTAAGACCTAAGACCTAAGACCTAAGACCTAAGACCTAAGACTTAAGACCTAAGACCTAAGACCTAAGACCTAAGACCTAAGACCTAAGACCTAAGACCTAAGACCTAAGACCTAAGACCTAAGACCTAAGACCTAAGACCTAAGACCTAAGACCTAAGACCTAAGACATAAGACCTAAGACCTAAGACCTAAGACTTGAGACCTAAGGCCTAAGACCTAAGACCTAAGACCTAAGACCTAAGACCTAAGACCTAAGACCTAAGACCTAAGACCTAAGACCTAAGACCTAAGACCTAAGACCTAAGACATAAGACCTAAGACCTAAGACCTAAGACCTAAGACCTAAGACCTAAGACCTAAGACCTAAGACCTAAGACCTAAGACCTAAGACCTAAGACCTAAGACCTAAGACATAAGACCTAAGATTTAAGACCTAAGACCTAAGACCTAAGGCCTAAGACCTAAGACCTAAGACATAAGACCTAAGACCTGAAACCTAAGACCTAAGACCTAAGACCTAAGACCTGAGACCTAAGACCTAAGACCTAAGACCTGAGACTTGAGACCTAAGACTTAAGACCTAAGACTTAAGAACTAAGACCTAAGATCTAAGACCTAAGATTTAAGACCTAAGACCCTAGACCTAAGACCTAAGACCTAAGACCTAAGACCAAAGACCTAAGATCTAAGACCTGAGACCTAAGGTCTAGAACCTAGGACCTAAACCTAAGACCTAAGACCTAAGACCTTAGACCTTCGACCCAAGACCTTCGACCCACAACCTACGACCTATGACCTACGACTTTCGACCTTCGACCTTCGACCTTCGACCTAAGACGTATGACCTAAGACCTAAGACCTAGGACCTAAGACCTAAGACCTAAGACATAAGACCTAAGACCTAAGACCTAAAACCTAAGACCGAAACCTAAGACCTAAGACCTAAGACCTAAGACCTATGACCTAAGACCTAAGACCTAAGACCTAAGACCTAAGACCTAAGACCTAAGACCTAAGACCTATGACCTATGACCTACGACCTAAGACTTAATACCTAAGACCTAAGACTAAGACCTAAGACCTGAGACCTAAGACCTAAGACCTAAGACCTAAGACCTACGACCTAAGTCCAAAGACCTAAGACCTACAGCCTAGAATCTAAAATCTAGAACCTAGAACCTAAGACCTAAGACCTAAGACCTACGACCTAAGTCCAAAGACCTAAGACCTACAGCCTAGAATCTAAAATCTAGAACCTAGAACCTAAGACCTAAGACCTAAGACCTACGACCTAAGACCTAAGACCTACGACCTAAGACCTAAGACCTAAGACCTAAGATCTAAGACCTAAGACCTACGACCTAAGACCTAAGACCTAAGCCCTAGGACCTAAGACCTAAGACCTAAGACTTAAGACCTAAGACCTAAGACCTAAGACCTAAGACCTAGGACCAAAGACCTATGACCTAAGACCTAGGACCTAGGACCTACGACCTAAGACCTAAGACCTAAGACCTAAGACCTAAGACCTAAGTTCTAAGACCTAAGACCTAAGACCTATGACCTAAGACCTGAGACCTAATACCTAAGGCCTGAGACCTAAGACCTAAGACCTAAGACCTAAGACCTAAGACCTAAGACCTAAAGGTCTTAGACCTAAAGGTCTTAGACCAAAAGGTCTTAGACTCAAAGGTTTTTGACCTAAAGGTCTTAGGTCTAAGGTCTTAGCCATAAACTAAGACCTAAAGGTCTTAGACCTAAAGGTCTTAGACCAAAAGGTCTTAGACTCAAAGGTTTTAGACCTAAAGGTCTTAGGTCTTAGGTCTTAGCCATAAACTAAGACCTAGAACCTAGAAACTAGAAACTAGAACCAAAGACCTAAGACATACGACCAAAGACCTAAGACCTAAGACCTAAGACCTATGACATAAGACCTAAGACCTAAGACCTAAGACCTTAGACCTTCGACCCAAGACCTTCGACCTACGACCTTCGACCTTCGACCTATGACCGTAGACCTTCGACCTACGACCTAAGACCTAAGACCAATCACCTAAGACCTAGGACCAAAGACCTATGACCTAAGACCTAGGACCTAGGACCTACGACCTAAGACCTAAGACCTAAGACACAAGACCTAAGACCTAAGACCTAAGTTCTACGACCTAAGACCTAAGACCTATGACCTAAGACCTAAGACCTAAGACCTAAGACCTGAGACCTAAGACCTAAGACCTAAGACCTAAGACCTAAGACCTAAGACTTGAGACCTAAGACTTAAGACCTAAGACCTAAGAACTAACACCTAAGATCTAAGACCTAAGATTTAAGACCTAAGACCTACGACCTAAGACCTAAGACCTAAGACCTAAGACCTTAGACCTAAGACATAAGACCTAAGACCTAAGACCTAAGACCTAAGACCTAAGACCTAAGACCTAAGACCTAAGACGACCTAAGACTTTAGACCTAGGACCTAAGATCTAAGACCTAAGATCTAAGACCTAAGATCTAAGACCTAAGATCTAAGACCTGAGATCTAAGACCTAAGATCTAAGACCTAAGATTTAAGACCTAAGACCTACGACCTAAGACCTAAGACCTAAGACCTAAGACCTAAGACCTAAGACCTAAGACCTAAGACTTAAGACCTAAGACCTAAGACCTAAGACCTAAGACCTAAGACCTAAGACCTAAGACCTAAGACCTAAGACCTAAGACCTAAGACCTAAGACCTAAGACCTAAGACCTAAGACCTAAGACCTAAGACATAAGACCTAAGACCTAAGACCTAAGACTTGAGACCTAAGGCCTAAGACCTAAGACCTAAGACCTAAGACCTAAGACCTAAGACCTATGACCTAAGACCTAAGACCTAAGACCTAAGACCTAAGACCTAAGACCTAAGACATAAGACCTAAGACCTAAGACCTAAGACCTAAGACCTAAGACCTAAGACCTAAGACCTAAGACCTAAGACCTAAGACCTAAGACCTAAGACCTAAGACCTAAGACATAAGACCTAAGACCTAAGACCTAAGACCTAAGACCTAAGGCCTAAGACCTAAGACCTAAGACATAAGACCTAAGACCTGAAACCTAAGACCTAAGACCTAAGACCTAAGACCTGAGACCTAAGACCTAAGACCTAAGACCTGAGACTTGAGACCTAAGACTTAAGACCTAAGACTTAAGAACTAAGACCTAAGATCTAAGACCTAAGATTTAAGACCTAAGACCCTAGACCTAAGACCTAAGACCTAAGACCTAAGACCAAAGACCTAAGATCTAAGACCTGAGACCTAAGGTCTAGAACCTAGGACCTAAACCTAAGACCTAAGACCTAAGACCTTAGACCTTCGACCCAAGACCTTCGACCCACAACCTACGACCTATGACCTACGACTTTCGACCTTCGACCTTCGACCTTCGACCTAAGACGTATGACCTAAGACCTAAGACCTAGGACCTAAGACCTAAGACCTAAGACATAAGACCTAAGACCTAAGACCTAAAACCTAAGACCGAAACCTAAGACCTAAGACCTAAGACCTAAGACCTATGACCTAAGACCTAAGACCTAAGACCTAAGACCTAAGACCTAAGACCTAAGACCTAAGACCTATGACCTATGACCTACGACCTAAGACTTAATACCTAAGACCTAAGACTAAGACCTAAGACCTGAGACCTAAGACCTAAGACCTAAGACCTAAGACCTACGACCTAAGTCCAAAGACCTAAGACCTACAGCCTAGAATCTAAAATCTAGAACCTAGAACCTAAGACCTAAGACCTAAGACCTACGACCTAAGTCCAAAGACCTAAGACCTACAGCCTAGAATCTAAAATCTAGAACCTAGAACCTAAGACCTAAGACCTAAGACCTACGACCTAAGACCTAAGACCTACGACCTAAGACCTAAGACCTAAGACCTAAGATCTAAGACCTAAGACCTACGACCTAAGACCTAAGACCTAAGCCCTAGGACCTAAGACCTAAGACCTAAGACTTAAGACCTAAGACCTAAGACCTAAGACCTAAGACCTAAGACCAAAGACCTAAGACCTAAGACCTAAGACCTAAGACCTAAGACCTAAGACCTAAGACCTAAGACCTAAGACCTAAGACCTAAGACCTAAGACCTAAGACCTAAGAAATAAGACCTAAGACCTAAGACCTAAGACCTAAGACCTAAGACCTAAGACCTAAGACCTAAGACCTAAGACCTAAGACCTAAGATCTAAGACCTAAGATCTAAGACCTAAGACCTACGACCTAAGACCTAAGACCTAAGACCTAAGACCTAAGACCTAAGAACTAAAACCTAAGACTTAAGACCTAAGACCTTAGACCTAAGACCTATGACCTAAGACCTAAGACCAAGACCTAAGACCTAAGACCTAAGACCTAAGACCTAAGACCTAAGACCTAAGACCTAAGACCTAAGACATAAGACCTAAGACCTAAGACCTAAGACTTAAGACCTAAGGCCTAAGACCTAAGACCTAAGACCTAAGACCTAAGACCTAAGACCTAAGACCCAAGACCTAAGACCTAAGACCTAAGACCTAAGACCAAAGACCTAAGATCTGAGACGTGAGACCTAAGGTCTAGAACCTAGGACCTAAACCTAAGACCTAAGACCTAAGACCTTAGACCTTCGACCCAAGACCTTCGACCCACAACCTACGACCTATGACCTACGACTTTCGACCTTCGACCTTCGACCTAAGACCTATGACCTAAGACCTAAGACCTAGGACCTAAGACCTAAGACCTAAGACATAAGACCTAAGACCTAAGACCTAAAACCTAAGACCGAAACCTAAGACCTAAGACCTAAGACCTAAGACCTATGACCTAAGACCTAAGACCTAAGACCTAAGACCTAAGACCTAAGACCTAAGACCTTAGACCTATGACCTATGACCTACGACCTAAGACTTAAGACCTAAGACCTAAGACTAAGACCTAAGACCTGAGACCTAAGACCTAAGACCTAAGACCTAAGACCTACGACCTAAATCCAAAGACCTAAGACCTACAGCCTAGAATCAAAAATCTAGAACCTAGAACCTAAGACCTAAGACCTAAGACCTAAGACCTAAGACCTAAGACCTAAGACCTAAGACCTAAGACCTAAGATCTAAGACCTAAGACCTAAGACCAAAGACCTAAGTTCTAAGACCTAAAGGTCTTAGACCAAAAGGTCTTAGACCCAAAGGTTTTAGACCTAAAGGTCTTAGGTCTTAGGTTTTAGCCAAAAACTTATAGCCTAGAACCTAGAAACTAGAAACTAGAACCTAAGACCTAAGACACACGACAAAAAACCTAAGACCTAGGACCTAACCCCTAAGACATAAGACCTAAGACCTAAGACCTAAGACCTTAGACCTTCGACCCAAGACCTTCGACCTACGACCTATGACCTATGACCTACGACCTAAGACCTAAGACCTAAGACTTAAGACCTAAGACTTAAGACCTAGGACCTAAGATCTAAGACCTAAGATCTAAGACCTAAGATCTAAGACCTAAGATCTAAGACCTAAGATCTAAGACCTAAGATCTAAGACCTAAGATCTAAGACCTAAGACCTACGACCTAAGACCTAAGACCTAAGCCCTAGGACCTAAGACCGAAGACCTAAGACTTAAGACCTAAGACCTAAGACCTAAGACCTAAGACCTAAGACCAAAGACCTAAGACCTAAGACCTAAGACCTAAGACCTAAGACCTAAGACCTAAGACCTAAGACCTAAG
The DNA here is from genome assembly GCA_030386875.1 of Morinoia aosen. Taxonomy (NCBI): domain Eukaryota; kingdom Metazoa; phylum Arthropoda; class Malacostraca; order Amphipoda; family Talitridae; genus Morinoia; species Morinoia aosen. The sequence goes on along the minus strand of CM059567.1, from coordinate 46,152,804 downwards.
ACCTAAGACCTAAGACATAAGACCTAAGAAATAAAACCTAAGACATAAGACCTAAGACCTAAGACCTAAGACCTAAGACCAAAGGCCTAAGACCTAAGACCTAAGACCTAAGACCTAAGACCTAAGACCTAAAACCTAAGACCTAAGACCTGAGACCTAAGACCTAAGACCTAAGACCTGAGACTTGAGACCTAAGACTTAAGACCTAAAACCTAAGACTTAAGAACTAAGACCTAAGATCTAAGACCTAAGATTTAAGACCTAAGACCCAAGACCTAAGACCTAAGACCTAAGACCTAAGACCTGAGACCTAAGACCTAAGACCTGAGACCTAAGGTCTAGAACCTAGGACCTAAACCTAAGACCTAAGACCTAAGACCTTAGACCTTCGACCCAAGACCTTCGACCCACGACCTACGACCTATGACCTACGACCTTCGACCTTCGACCTTCGACCTAAGACCTATGACCTAAGACCTAAGACCTAGGACCTAAGACCTAAGACCCAAGACATAGGACCTAAGACCTAAGACCTAAAACCTAAGACCTAAACCTAAGACCTAAGACCTAAGACCTAAGACCTATGACCTAAGACCTAAGACCGAAGACCTAAGACCTAAGACCGAAGACCTAAGACCTAAGACCTATGACCTATGACCTACGACCTAAGACGTAAGACCTAAGACCTAAGACTAAGACCTAAGACCTAAGACCTAAGACCTAAGACCTAAGACCTAAGACCTAAGTCCTAAGACCTAAGACCTACAGCCTAGAATCTAAAATCTAGAACCTAGAACCTAAGACCTAAGACCTAAGACCTAAGACCTAAGACCTAAGACCTAAGACCTAAGACCTAAGACCTAAGACCTAAGACCTAAAGGTCTTAGACCTAAAGGTCTTAGACCTAAAGGTCTTAGACCTAAAGGTCTTAGACCTAAAGGTCTTAGACCTAAAGGTCTTAGACCTAAAGGTCTTAGACCAAAAGGTCTTAGACTCAAAGGCTTTAGACCGAAAGGTCTTAGGTCTTAGGTCTTAGCCATAAACTAAGACCTAGAACCTAGAAACTAGAAACTAGAACCAAAGACCTAAGACATACGACCAAAGACCTAAGACCTAAGACCTAAGACCTAAGACCTAAGACATAAGACCTAAGACCTAAGACCTAAGACCTTAGACCTTCGACCCAAGACCTTCGACCTACGACCTTCGACCTTCGACCTATGACCTTAGACCTTCGACCTACGACCTAAGACCTAAGACCAATGACCTAAGACCTAGGACCAAAGACCTATGACCTAAGACCTAGGACCTAGGACCTACGACCTAAGACCTAAGACCTAAGACCTAAGACCTAAGACCTAAGACCTAAGTTCTAAGACCTAAGACCTAAGACCTATGACCTAAGACCTAAGACCTAAGACCTGAGACCTAAGACCTAAGACCTAAGACCTAAGACCTAAGACCTAAGACTTGAGACCTAAGACTTAAGACCTAAGACCTAAGAACTAAGACCTAAGATCTAAGACCTAAGATTTAAGACCTAAGACCTACGACCTAAGACCTAAGACCTAAGACCTAAGACCTTAGACCTAAGACAAAAGACCTAAGACCTAAGACCTAAGACCTAAGACCTAAGACCTAAGACCTAAGACCTAAGACGACCTAAGACTTTAGACCTAGGACCTAAGATCTAAGACCTAAGATCTAAGACCTAAGATCTAAGACCTAAGATCTAAGAACTGAGATCTAAGACCTAAGATCTAAGACCTAAGATCTAAGACCTAAGACCTACGACCTAAGACCTAAGACCTAATACCTAAGACCTAAGACCTAAGACCTAAGACCTAAGACCTAAGACCTAAGACCTAAGACCTAAGACCTAAGACCTAAGACCTAAGACCTAAGACCTAAGATCTAAGGTCTAGAACCTAGGACCTAAACCTAAGACCTAAGACCTTAGACCTTCGACCCAAGACCTTCGACCCAAGACCTTCGACCTACGACCTTCGACCTATGACCTACGACCTTCGACCTTCGACCTTCGACCTTTGACCTATGACCTTAGACCTTCGACCTACGACCTAAGACCTAAGACCAATGACCTAAGACCTAGGACCAAAGACCTATGACCTAAGACCTAGGACCTACGACCTACGACCTAAGACCTAAGACCTAAGACCTAAGACCTAAGACCTAAGACCTAAGTTCTAAGACCTAAGACCTAAGACCTATGACCTAAGACCTAAGACCTAAGACCTAAGACCTGAGACCTAAGACCTAAGACCTAAGACCTAAGACCTAAGACCTAAGACTTGAGACCTAAGACTTAAGACCTAAGACCTAAGAACTAAGACCTAAGATCTAAGACCTAAGATTTAAGACCTAAGACCTACGACCTAAGACCTAAGACCTAAGACCTAAGACCTTAGACCTAAGACAAAAGACCTAAGACCTAAGACCTAAGACCTAAGACCTAAGACCTAAGACCTAAGACCTATGACCTAAGACGACCTAAGACTTTAGACCTAGGACCTAAGATCTAAGACCTAAGATCTAAGACCTAAGATCTAAGACCTAAGATCTAAGACCTGAGATCTAAGACCTAAGATCTAAGACCTAAGATCTAAGACCTAAGACCTACGACCTAAGACCTAAGACCTAATACCTAAGACCTAAGACCTAAGACCTAAGACCTAAGACCTAAGACCTAAGACCTAAGACCTAAGATCTAAGGTCTAGAACCTAGGACCTAAACCTAAGACCTAAGAACTAAGACCTAAGACCTTAGACCTTCGACCCAAGACCTTCGACCTACGACCTTCGACCTATGACCTACGACCTTCGACCTTCGACCTTCGACCTAAGACCTATGACCTGAGACCTAAGCCCTAGGACCTAAGACCTAAGACATGAGACCTAAGACCTAAGACCTAAGACCTAATTCCTAAGACCGAAACCTAAGACCTGAGACCTAAGGCCTAAGACCTATGACCTTAGACCTAAAACCTAAAACCTAAGACCTAAGACCTAAGACCTAAGACCTAAGACCTAAGACCTAAAACCTAAGACCTAAGACCTAAGACTAAGACCTAAGACCTAAGACCTAAGACGTAAGACCTAAGACCTAAGACCTATGACCTACGACCTAAGACCTAAGACCTAAGACCTAAGACCTAAGACCTAAAACCTAAGACCTAAGACCTAAGACTAAGACCTAAGACCTAAGACCTAAGACGTAAGACCTAAGACCTAAGACCTATGACCTACGACCTAAGACCTAAGACCTCTTAGGTCTTAGGTCTTAGGTCGTAGGTCTTAGGTCGTAGGTCTTAGGTCTTAGGTTCTAGTTTCTAGTTTCTAGGTTCTAGGGTATAAGTTTTTGGCTAAGACCTAAGACCTAAGACCTTTAGGTCTAAGACCTCTAGGTCTTAGGTCTTAGGTCTAAGACCTAAGATTTAAGACCTAAGACCTACGACCTGAGACCTAAGACCTAAGACCTAAGACCTTAGACCTAAGACCTAAGACATAAGACCTAAGACCTAGAGGTCTTAGACCTAAGACCTTCGACCCAAGACCTTCGACCCACGACCTTCGACCTATGACCTACGACCTTCCACCTTCGACCTTCGACCTAAGACCAATGACCTAAGACCTGAGACCTAGGACCTAAGACCTAAGACCTAAGACATAAGACCTAAGACCTAAGACCTAAAACCTAAGACCTAATTCTAAGACCTAAGACCTAAGACCTAAGACCTATGACCTAAGACGTAAGACCTAAGACCTAAGACTAAGACCTATGACCGAAGACCTAAGACCTAAGACCAATGACCTAAGACATAAGACCTAAGACCTAAGACCTAAGACCTAAGACCTAAGACCTAAGACCTAAGACCTAACACCTAAGACCTAAGACCTAAGACCTAAGACCTATGACCTAAGACCTAAGACCTAAGACCTAAGACCTAAGACCTAAGACCTGAGACCTAAGACCTAAGACCTACGACCTGAGACTTGAGACCTAAGACTTGAGACCTAAGACCTAAGAACTAAGACCTAAGATCTAAGACCTAAGATTTAAGACCTAAGACCTAAGACCAAAGACCTAAGACCTAAGACCTAGGACCTAAGACCTAAGACCTAAGGTCTAGAACCTAGGACCTACACCTAAGCCCTAAGACCTAGGACCTTAGACCTTCGGCCCAAGACCTTCGACCTACGACCTTCGACCTATGACCTACGACCTTCGACCTTCGACCTTCGACCTAAGACCTATGACCTGAGACCTAAGACCTAGGACCTAAGACCTAAGACATGAGACCTAAGACCTAAGACCTATAACCTAAGACCTAAACCTAAGACCTAAGACCTAAGACCTAAGACCTATGACCTAAGACCTAAGACCTAAGACCTAAGACCTAAGACCTAAGACCTAAGACCTAAGACCTACGACCTAAGACCTAAGACCTAAAACCTAAGACCTGAACCTAAGACCTAAGACCTAAGACATAAGACCTATGACCTAAGACCTAAGACCTAAGACCTAAGACCTAAGACCTAAGACCTAAGACCTAAGACCGATGACCTATGACCTACGACCTAAGACGTAAGACCTAAGACCTAAGACTAAGACCTAAGACCGAAGACCTAAGACCTAAGACCAAAGACCTAAGACTTAGGACCTAAGAGCTAAGACCTAAGACTTAAGACTTAAGACCTAACACTTTAGACCTAGGACCTAAGATCTAAGACCTAAGATCTAAGACCTAAGATCTAAGTTCTAAGACCTAAGACCTAAGATCTAAGACCTAAAATCTAAGACCAAAGATCTAAGACCTAAGATCTAAGACCTAAGATCTATGACCTAAGACCTAAGACCTACGACCTAAGACCGATGACCTAAGACCTAGGACCTAAGACCTAAGACCTAAGACTTAAGACCTAAGACCTAAGACCTAAGACCTAAGACTTTAGACCTAAGACCTAAGACCTAAGACCTAAGACCTAAGACCTAAGACCTAAAACCTAAGACTTAAGACCTAAGACTTAAGACCTAGGACCTAAGATCTAAGACCTAAGATCTAAGACCTAAGATCTAAGACCTAAGATCTAAGACCTAAGATCTAAGACCTAAATCTAAGACCTAAGATCTAAGACCTAAGACCTACGACCTAAGACCTAAGACCTAAGCCCTAGGACCTAACACCTAAGACCTAAGACTTATGACCTAAGACCTAAGACCTAAGACCTAAGACCTAAGACCTAAGACCTAAGACCTAAGACCTAAGACCTAAGACCTAAGACCTAAGACCTAAGACCTAAGACCTAAGACATAAGAATTAAGACCTAAGACCTAAGACCTAAGATCTAAGGCCTAAGACCTAAGACCTAAGACCTAAGACCTAAGACCTAAGACCTAAGACTTGAGACCTAAGACTTAAGACCTAAGACCTAAGAACTAAGACCCAAGATCTAAGACCTAAGATTTAGAACCTAAGACCAACGACCTAAGACCTATGACCTAAGACCTAAGACCTAAGACCTAAGACCTGAGACCTAAGGTCAAGAACCTAGGACCTAAACCTAAGACCTAAGACCTAAGACCTTAGACCTTCGACCCAGGACCTTCGACATACGACCTTCGACCTATGACCTACGACCTTCGACCTTCGACCTTCGACCTAAGACCTATGACCTAAGACCTATGACCCAAGACCTAAGACCTAGGACCTAAGACCTAAGACCTAAGACCTAAGACCTAAGACCTAAGACCTAAAACCTAAGACCTAAACCTGAGACCTATGACCTAAGACCTAAGACCTATGACCTAAGACCTAAGACCTAAGGCCTAAGACCTAAGACCTAAGACCTAAGACCTAAGACCTAAGACCTAAGACCTAAGACCGATGACCTATGACCTACGACCTAAGACGTAAGACCTAAGACCTAAGACTAAGACCTAAGACCGAAGACCTAAGACCTAAGACCAAAGACCTAAGACTTAGGACCTAAGACCTAGGACCTAAGACCTAAGTCCTAAGACCTAAGACCTAAGACCTAAGTCCTAGGACCTAAGAATTAAGACCTAAGTCCTAAGACCTAAGACCTACAGCCTAGAATCTAGAATCTAGAACCTAGAACCTAAGACCTAAGACCTAAGACCTAAGACCTAAGACCTAAGACCTAAGACCTAAGACCTGAGACCTAAAGGTCTTAGACCCAAAGATTTTAGACCTAAAGGTCTTAGGTCTTAGGTCTTAGCCAAAAACTTATAGCCTAGAACCTAGAAACTAGAAACTAGAACCTAAGACCTAGGACATACGACCTAAGACCTAAGACCTAAGACCTAAGACCTAAGACCTAAGACCTAAGACCTAAGACCTAAGACCTAAGACCTAAGACCTAAGACCTAAGACCTAAGACCTAAGACCTTAGACCTTCGACCCAAGCCCTTCGACCTACGACCTTTGACCTATGACCTGAGACCTTCGACCTACGACCTAAGAGCTAAGACCAAAAACGTAAGACCTAGGACCAAAGACATATGACCTAAGACCTAAAACCTAGGACCTACGACCTAAGACCTAAGACCTAAGACCTAAGACCTGTGACCTAAGACCTAAGTTCAAAGACCTAAGACCTAAGACCTATGACCTAAGACCTAAGACCTAAGACCTAAGACCTAAGACCTAAGACCTAAGACCTAAGACCTAAGACCTAAGACCTAAGACCTAAGACCTAAGACCTAATACTTGAGACCTAAGACTTATGACCTAAGACCTAAGAACTAAGACCTAAGATCTAAGACCTAAGATTTAAGACCTAAGACCTACGACCTAAGACCTAAGACCTAAGACCTAAGACCTAAGACCTTAGACCTAAGACCTAAGACCTAAGACCTAAGACCTAAGACCTACGACCTAAGACCTAAGACCTAAAACCTAAGACCTGAACCTAAGACCTAAGACCTAAGACATAAGACCTATGACCTAAGACCTAAGACCTAAGACCTAAGACCTAAGACCTAAGACCTAAGACCTAAGACCGATGACCTATGACCTACGACCTAAGACGTAAGACCTAAGACCTAAGACTAAGACCTAAGACCGAAGACCTAAGACCTAAGACCAAAGACCTAAGACTTAGGACCTAAGAGCTAAGACCTAAGACTTAAGACTTAAGACCTAACACTTTAGACCTAGGACCTAAGATCTAAGACCTAAGATCTAAGACCTAAGATCTAAGTTCTAAGACCTAAGACCTAAGATCTAAGACCTAAAATCTAAGACCAAAGATCTAAGACCTAAGATCTAAGACCTAAGATCTATGACCTAAGACCTAAGACCTACGACCTAAGACCTATGACCTAAGACCTAGGACCTAAGACCTAAGACCTAAGACTTAAGACCTAAGACCTAAGACCTAAGACCTAAGACTTTAGACCTAAGACCTAAGACCTAAGACCTAAGACCTAAGACCTAAGACCTAAAACCTAAGACTTAAGACCTAAGACTTAAGACCTAGGACCTAAGATCTAAGACCTAAGATCTAAGACCTAAGATCTAAGACCTAAGATCTAAGACCTAAGATCTAAGACCTAAATCTAAGACCTAAGATCTAAGACCTAAGACCTACGACCTAAGACCTAAGACCTAAGCCCTAGGACCTAACACCTAAGACCTAAGACTTATGACCTAAGACCTAAGACCTAAGACCTAAGACCTAAGACCTAAGACCTAAGACCTAAGACCTAAGACCTAAGACCTAAGACCTAAGACCTAAGACCTAAGACCTAAGACATAAGAATTAAGACCTAAGACCTAAGACCTAAGATCTAAGGCCTAAGACCTAAGACCTAAGACCTAAGACCTAAGACCTAAGACCTAAGACTTGAGACCTAAGACTTAAGACCTAAGACCTAAGAACTAAGACCCAAGATCTAAGACCTAAGATTTAGAACCTAAGACCAACGACCTAAGACCTATGACCTAAGACCTAAGACCTAAGACCTAAGACCTGAGACCTAAGGTCAAGAACCTAGGACCTAAACCTAAGACCTAAGACCTAAGACCTTAGACCTTCGACCCAGGACCTTCGACATACGACCTTCGACCTATGACCTACGACCTTCGACCTTCGACCTTCGACCTAAGACCTATGACCTAAGACCTATGACCCAAGACCTAAGACCTAGGACCTAAGACCTAAGACCTAAGACCTAAGACCTAAGACCTAAGACCTAAAACCTAAGACCTAAACCTAAGACCTATGACCTAAGACCTAAGACCTATGACCTAAGACCTAAGACCTAACGCCTAAGACCTAAGACCTAAGACCTAAGACCTAAGACCTAAGACCTAAGACCTAAGACCGATGACCTATGACCTACGACCAAAGACGTAAGACCTAAGACCTAAGACTAAGACCTAAGACCGAAGACCTAAGACCTAAGACCAAAGACCTAAGACTTAGGACCTAAGACCTAGGACCTAAGACCTAAGTCCTAAGACCTAAGACCTAAGACCTAAGTCCTAGGACCTAAGAATTAAGACCTAAGTCCTAAGACCTAAGACCTACAGCCTAGAATCTAGAATCTAGAACCTAGAACCTAAGACCTAAGACCTAAGACCTAAGACCTAAGACCTAAGACCTAAGACCTGAGACCTAAAGGTCTTAGACCCAAAGATTTTAGACCTAAAGGTCTTAGGTCTTAGGTCTTAGCCAAAAACTTATAGCCTAGAACCTAGAAACTAGAAACTAGAACCTAAGACCTAGGACATACGACCTAAGACCTAAGACCTAAGACCTAAGACCTAAGACCTAAGACCTAAGACCTAAGACCTAAGACCTAAGACCTAAGACCTAAGACCTAAGACCTAAGACCTAAGACCTTAGACCTTCGACCCAAGACCTTCGACCTACGACCTTTGACCTATGACCTGAGACCTTCGACCTACGACCTAAGAGCTAAGACCAAAAACGTAAGACCTAGGACCAAAGACCTATGACCTAAGACCTAAAACCTAGGACCTACGACCTAAGACCTAAGACCTAAGACCTAAGACCTGTGACCTAAGACCTAAGTTCAAAGACCTAAGACCTAAGACCTATGACCTAAGACCTAAGACCTAAGACCTAAGACCTAAGACCTAAGACCTAAGACCTAAGACCTAAGACCTAAGACCTAAGACCTAAGACCTAAGACCTAAGACCTAATATTTGAGACCTAAGACTTATGACCTAAGACCTAAGAACTAAGACCTAAGATCTAAGACCTAAGATTTAAGACCTAAGACCTACGACCTAAGACCTAAGACCTAAGACCTAAGACCTAAGACCTTAGACCTAAGACATAAGACCTAAGACCTAAGACCTAAGACCTAAGACCTAAGACCTAAGACCTAAGACCTAAGACCTAAGACTTAAGACCTAAGACTTAAGACCTAGGACCTAAGATCTAAGACCTAAGATCTAAGACCTAAGATCTAAGACCTAAGATCTAAGACCTAAGATCTAAGACCTAAGATCTAAGACCTAAGACCTACGACCTAAGACCTAAGACCTAAGCCCTAGGACCTAAGACCTAAGACCTAAGACTCAAGACCTAAGACCTAAGACCTAGGACCTAAGACCTAAGACCTAAGACCTAAGACCTAAGACCTAAGACCTAAGAAATAAGACCTAAAACCTAAGACCTAAGACCTAAGACCTATGACCTAAGACCTAAGACCTAAGACCTAAGACATAAGACCTAAGACCTAAGACCTAAGACCTAAGACCTAAGACCTAAGACCTAAGACCTAAGACCTAAGACCTAAGACCTAAGACCTAAGACCGATGACCTATGACCTACGACCTAAGACGTAAGACCTAAGACCTAAGACTAAGACCTAAGACCGAAGACCTAAGACCTAAGACCAAAGACCTAAGACTTAGGACCTAAGACCTAGGACCTAAGACCTAAGACCTAAGACCTAAGACCTAAGACCTAAGACCTAAGTCCAAAGACCTAAGACCTACAGCCTAGAATCTAGAATCTAGAACCTAGAACCTAAGACCTAAAACCTAAGACCTAAGACCTAAGACCTAAGACCTAAGACCTAAGACCTAAGACCTGAGACCTAAAGGTCTTAGACCCAAAGGCTTTAGACCTAAAGGTCTTAGGTCTTAGGTCTTAGCCAAAAACTTATAGCCTAGAACCTAGAAACTAGAAACTAGAACCTAAGACCTAAGACATACGACCTAAGACCTAAGACCTAAGACCTAAGACCTAAGACCTAAGACCTAAGACCTAAGACCTAAGACCTAAGACCTAATACCTAAGACCTAAGACCTAAGACCTTAGACCTTCGACCCAAGACCTTCGACCTACGACCTTTGTCCTATGACCTTAGACCTTCGACCTACGACCAAAGACCTAAGACCAAAAACGTAAGACCTAGGACCAAAGACCTATGACCTAAGACCTAAAACCTAGGACCTACGACCTAAGACCTAAGACCTAAGACCTAAGACCTAAGACCTGTGACCTAAGACCTAAGTTCTAAGACCTAAGACCTAACCCCTATGACCTAAGACCTAAGACCTAAGACCTAAGACCTAAGATCTAAGACCTAAGACCTAAGACCTAAGACTTGAGACCTAAGACTTATGACCTAAGACCTAAGAACTAAGACCTAAGATCTAAGACCTAAGATTTAAGACCTAAGACCTACGACCTAAGACCTAAGACCTAAGACCTAAGACCTAAGACCTTAGACCTAAGACATAAGACCTAAGACCTAAGACCTAAGACCTAAGACCTAAAACCTAAGACCTTAGACCTAAGACCTAAGACTTAAGACCTAAGACTTAAGACCTAGGACCTAAGATCTAAGACCTAAGATCTAAGACCTAAGATCTAAGACCTAAGATCTAAGACCTAAGATCTAAGACCTAAGACCTACGACCTAAGACCTAAGACCTAAGCCCTAGGACCTAAGACCTAAGACCTAAGACTCAAGACCTAAGACCTAAGACCTAAGACCTAAGACCTAAGACCTAAGACCTAAGACCTAAGACCTAAGACCTAAGACCTAAAACCTAAGACCTAAGACCTAAGACCTATGACCTAAGACCTAAGACCTAAGACCTAAGACATAAGACCTAAGACCTAAGACCTAAGACCTAAGACCTAAGACCTAAGACCTAAGACCTAAGACCTAAAACCCAAGACCTAAGACCTGAGACCTAAGACCTAAGACCTAAAACCTGAGACTTGAGACCTAAGACTTAAGACCTATGAACTAAGAACTAAGACCTAAGATCTAAGACCTGAGACTTGAGACCTAAGACTTAAGACCTAAGAACTAAGAACTAAGACCTAAGATCTAAGACCTAAGATTTAGGACCTAAGACCCAAGACCTAAGACCTAGGACCTAAGACCTAAGACTAAGACCTAAGACCGAAGACCTAAGACCTAAGACCAAAGACCTAAGACTTAGGACCTAAGACCTAGGACCTAAGACCTAAGACCTAAGACCTAAGACCTAAGACCTAAGACCTAAGTCCAAAGACCTAAGACCTACAGCCTAGAATCTAGAATCTAGAACCTAGAACCTAAGACCTAAAACCTAAGACCTAAGACCTAAGACCTAAGATCTAAGACCTAAGACCTAAGACCTGAGACCTAAAGGTCTTAGACCCAAAGGCTTTAGACCTAAAGGTCTTAGGTCTTAGGTCTTAGCCAAAAACTTATAGCCTAGAACCTAGAAACTAGAAACTAGAACCTAAGACCTAAGACATACGACCTAAGACCTAAGACCTAAGACCTAAGACCTAAGACCTAAGACCTAAGACCTAAGACCTAAGACCTAAGACCTAAGACCTAAGACCTAAGACCTTAGACCTTCGACCCAAGACCTTCGACCTACGACCTTTGTCCTATGACCTTAGACCTTCGACCTACGACCTAAGACCTAAGACCAAAAACGTAAGACCTAGGACCAAAGACCTATGACCTAAGACCTAAAACCTAGGACCTACGACCTAAGACCTAAGACCTAAGACCTAAGACCTGTGACCTAAGACCTAAGTTCTAAGACCTAAGACCTAAGACCTATGACCTAAGACCTAAGACCTAAGACCTAAGACCTAAGACCTAAGACCTAAGACCTAAGATCTAAGACCTAAGACCTAAGACCTAAGACTTGAGGCCTAAGACTTATGACCTAAGACCTAAGAACTAAGACCTAAGATCTAAGACCTAAGATTTAAGACCTAAGACCTACGACCTAAGACCTAAGACCTAAGACCTTAGACCTAAGACATAAGACCTAAGACCTAAGACCTAAGACCTAAGACCTAAGACCTAAGACCTAAGACCTTAGACCTAAGACCTAAGACTTAAGACCTAAGACTTAAGACCTAGGACCTAAGATCTAAGACCTAAGACCTACGACCTAAGACCTAAGACCTAAGCCCTAGGACCTAAGACCTAAGACCTAAGACTCAAGACCTAAGACCTAAGACCTAAGACCTAAGACCTAAGACCTAAGACCTAAGACCTATGCCCTAAGACCTAAAACCTAAGACCTAAGACCTAAGACCTATGACCTAAGACCTAAGACCTAAGACCTAAGACATAAGACCTAAGACCTAAGACCTAAGACCTAAGACCTAAGACCTAAGACCTAAGACCTAAGACCTAAAACCCAAGACCTAAGACCTGAGACCTAATACCTAAGACCTAAAACCTGAGACTTGAGACCTAAGACTTAAGACCTAAGAACTAAGAACTAAGACCTAAGATCTAAGACCTGAGACTTGAGACCTAAGACTTAAGACCTAAGAACTAAGAACTAAGACCTAAGATCTAAGACCTAAGATTTAAGACCTAAGACCCAAGACCTAAGACCTAAGACCTAAGACCTAAGACTAAGACCTAAGACCGAAGACCTAAGACCTAAGACCAAAGACCTAAGACTTAGGACCTAAGACCTAGGACCTAAGACCTAAGACCTAAGACCTAAGACCTAAGACCTAAGACCTAAGTCCAAAGACCTAAGACCTACAGCCTAGAATCTAGAATCTAGAACCTAGAACCTAAGACCTAAAACCTAAGACCTAAGACCTAAGACCTAAGACCTAAGACCTAAGACCTAAGACCTAAGACCTGAGACCTAAAGGTCTTAGACCCAAAGGCTTTAGACCTAAAGGTCTTAGGTCTTAGGTCTTAGCCAAAAACTTATAGCCTAGAACCTAGAAACTAGAAACTAGAAACTAGAACCTAAGACCTAAGACATACGACCTAAGACCTAAGACCTAAGACCTAAGACCTAAGACCTAAGACCTAAGACCTAAGACCTAAGACCTAAGACCTAAGACCTAAGACCTAAGACCTAAGACCTAAGACCTTAGACCTTCGACCCAAGACCTTCGACCCAAGACCTTCGACCTACGACCTTTGTCCTATGACCTTCGACCTACGACCTAAGACCTAAGACCAAAAACGTAAGACATAGGACCAAAGACCTATGACCTAAGACCTAAAACCTAGGACCTACGACCTAAGACCTAAGACCTAAGACCTAAGACCTGTGACCTAAGACCTAAGTTCTAAGACCTAAGACCTAAGACCTATGACCTAAGACCTAAGACCTAAGACCTAAGACCTAAGACCTAAGACCTAAGACCTAAGATCTAAGACCTAAGACCTAAGACCTAAGACTTGAGACCTAAGACTTATGACCTAAGACCTAAGAACTAAGACCTAAGATCTAAGACCTAAGATTTAAGACCTAAGACCTACGACCTAAGACCTAAGACCTAAGACCTAAGACCTAAGACCTTAGACCTAAGACATAAGACCTAAGACCTAAGACCTAAGACCTAAGACCTAAGACCTAAGACCTAAGACCTTAGACCTAAGACCTAAGACTTAAGACCTAAGACTTAAGACCTAGGACCTAAGATCTAAGACCTAAGATCTAAGACCTAAGATCAAAGACCTAAGATCTAAGACCTAAGATCTAAGACCTAAGATCTAAGACCTAAGACCTACGACCTAAGACCTAAGACCTAAGCCCTAGGACCTAAGACCTAAGAGCTAAGACTCAAGACCTAAGACCTAAGACCTAAGACCTAAGACCTAAGACCTAAGACCTAAGACCTAAGACCTAAGACCTAAGACCTAAAACCTAAGACCTAAGACCTAAGACCTATGACCTAAGACCTAAGACCTAAGACCTAAGACATAAGACCTAAGACCTAAGACCTAAGATCTAAGACCTAAGATCTAAGACTTAAGACCTACGACCTTCGACCTATGACCTACGACCTTCGACCCACGACCTTCGACCTATGACCTACGACCTTCGACCTTCGACCTTCGACCTAAGACCTATGACCTAAAACCTAAGACCTAAGACCTAAGGCCTAAGACCTAAGACCTTAGACCTAAGACATAAGACCTAAGACCTAAGACCTAAGACCTAAGACCTAAGACCTAAGACCTAAGACCTTAGACCTAAGACCTAAGACTTAAGACCTAGGACCTAAGATCTAAGACCTAAGATCTAAGACCTAAGATCTAAGACCTAAGATCTAAGACCTAAGATCTAAGACTTAAGACCTACGACCTAAGACCTAAGACCTAAGCCCTAGGACCTAAGACCTAAGACCTAAGACTCAAGACCTAGGACCTAAGACCTAAGACCTAAGACCTAAGACCTAAGACCTAAGACCTAAGACCTAAGACCTAAGACCTAAAACCTAAGACCTAAGACCTAAGACCTATGACCTAAGACCTAAGACCTAAGACCTAAGACCTAAGACCTAAGACCTAAGACCTAAGACCTAAGACCTAAGACCTAAGACCTAAGACTTGAGACCTAAGACTTAAGACCTAAGACCTAAGAACTAAGACCCAAGATCTAAGACCTAAGATTTAAAACCTAAGACCTACGACCTAAGACCAAAGACCTAAGACCTAAGACCTAAGACCTAAGACCTGAGACCTAAGGTCAAGAACCTAGGACCTAAACCTAAGACCTAAGACCTAAGACCTTAGACCTTCGACCCAGGACCTTCGACATACGACCTTCGACCTATGACCTACGACCTTCGACCTTCGACCTTCGACCTAAGACCTATGACCTAAGACCTATGACCCAAGACCTAAGACCTAGGACCTAAGACCTAAGACCTAAGACCTAAGACCTAAGACCTAAGACCTAAAACCTAAGACCTAAACCTAAGACCTATGACCTAAGACCTAAGACCTATGACCTGAGACCTAAGACCTAAGGCCTAAGACCTAAGACCTAAGACCTAAGACCTAAGACCTAAGACCTAAGACCTAAGACCGATGACCTATGACCTACGACCTAAGACGTAAGACCTAAGACCTAAGACTAAGACCTAAGACCGAAGACCTAAGACCTAAGACCAAAGACCTAAGACTTAGGACCTAAGACCTAGGACCTAAGACCTAAGACCTAAGACCTAAGACCTAAGACCTAAGACCTAAGTCCAAAGACCTAAGACCTACAGCCTAGAATCTAGAATCTAGAACCTAGAACCTAAGACCTAAAACCTAAGACCTAAGACCTAAGACCTAAGACCTAAGACCTAAGACCTAAGACCTGAGACCTAAAGGTCTTAGACCCAAAGGCTTTAGACCTAAAGGTCTTAGGTCTTAGCCAAAAACTTATAGCCTAGAACCTAGAAACTAGAAACTAGAACCTAAGACCGAAGACATACGACCTAAGACCTAAGACCTAAGACCTAAGACCTAAGACCTAAGACCTAAGACCTAAGACCTAAGACCTAAGACCTAATACCTAAGACCTAAGACATAAGACCTTAGACCTTCGACCCAAGACCTTCGACCTACGACCTTTGTCCTATGACCTTAGACCTTCGACCTACGACCTAAGACCTAAGACCAAAAACGTAAGACCTAGGACCAAAGACCTATGACCTAAGACCTAAAACCTAGGACCTACGACCTAAGACCTAAGACCTAAGACCTAAGACCTAAGACCTGTGACCTAAGACCTAAGTTCTAAGACCTAAGACCTAACCCCTATGACCTAAGACCTAAGACCTAAGACCTAAGACCTAAGATCAAAGACCTAAGACCTAAGACCTAAGACTTGAGACCTAAGACTTATGACCTAAGACCTAAGAACTAAGACCTAAGATCTAAGACCTAAGATTTAAGACCTAAGACCTACGACCTAAGACCTAAGACCTAAGACCTAAGACCTAAGACCTTAGACCTAAGACATAAGACCTAAGACCTAAGACCTAAGACCTAAGACCTAAGACCTAAGACCTAAGACCTTAGACCTAAGACCTAAGACTTAAGACCTAAGACTTAAGACCTAGGACCTAAGATCTAAGACCTAAGATCTAAGACCTAAGATCTAAGACCTAAGATGTAAGACCTAAGATCTAAGACCTAAGACCTACGACCTAAGACCTAAGACCTAAGCCCTAGGACCTAAGACCTAAGACCTAAGACTCAAGACCTAAGACCTAAGACCTAAGACCTAAGACCTAAGACCTAAGACCTAAGACCTAAGACCTAAGACCTAAGACCTAAAACCTAAGACCTAAGACCTAAGACCTATGACCTAAGACCTAAGACCTAAGACCTAAGACATAAGACCTAAGACCTAAGACCTAAGACCTAAGACCTAAGACCTAAGACCTAAGACCTAAGACCTAAAACCCAAGACCTAAGACCTGAGACCTAAGACCTAAGACCTAAAACCTGAGACTTGAGACCTAAGACTTAAGACCTATGAACTAAGAACTAAGACCTAAGATCTAAGACCTGAGACTTGAGACCTAAGACTTAAGACCTAAGAACTAAGAACTAAGACCTAAGATCTAAGACCTAAGATTTAAGACCTAAGACCCAAGACCTAAGACCTAAGACCTAAGACCTAAGACTAAGACCTAAGACCGAAGACCTAAGACCTAAGACCAAAGACCTAAGACTTAGGACCTAAGACCTAGGACCTAAGACCTAAGACCTAAGACCTAAGACCTAAGACCTAAGACCTAAGTCCAAAGACCTAAGACCTACAGCCTAGAATCTAGAATCTAGAACCTAGAACCTAAGACCTAAAACCTAAGACCTAAGACCTAAGACCTAAGATCTAAGACCTAAGACCTAAGACCTGAGACCTAAAGGTCTTAGACCCAAAGGCTTTAGACCTAAAGGTCTTAGGTCTTAGGTCTTAGCCAAAAACTTATAGCCTAGAACCTAGAAACTAGAAACTAGAACCTAAGACCTAAGACATACGACCTAAGACCTAAGACCTAAGACCTAAGACCTAAGACCTAAGACCTAAGACCTAAGACCTAAGACCTAAGACCTAAGACCTAAGACCTAAGACCTTAGACCTTCGACCCAAGACCTTCGACCTACGACCTTTGTCCTATGACCTTAGACCTTCGACCTACGACCTAAGACCTAAGACCAAAAACGTAAGACCTAGGACCAAAGACCTATGACCTAAGACCTAAAACCTAGGACCTACGACCTAAGACCTAAGACCTAAGACCTAAGACCTGTGACCTAAGACCTAAGTTCTAAGACCTAAGACCTAAGACCTATGACCTAAGACCTAAGACCTAAGACCTAAGACCTAAGACCTAAGACCTAAGATCTAAGACCTAAGACCTAAGACCTAAGACTTGAGGCCTAAGACTTATGACCTAAGACCTAAGAACTAAGACCTAAGATCTAAGACCTAAGATTTAAGACCTAAGACCTACGACCTAAGACCTAAGACCTAAGACCTTAGACCTAAGACATAAGACCTAAGACCTAAGACCTAAGACCTAAGACCTAAGACCTAAGACCTAAGACCTTAGACCTAAGACCTAAGACTTAAGACCTAAGACTTAAGACCTAGGACCTAAGATCTAAGACCTAAGACCTAAGACCTAAGACTTGAGGCCTAAGACTTATGACCTAAGACCTAAGAACTAAGACCTAAGATCTAAGACCTAAGATTTAAGACCTAAGACCTACGACCTAAGACCTAAGACCTAAGACCTTAGACCTAAGACATAAGACCTAAGACCTAAGACCTAAGACCTAAGACCTAAGACCTAAGACCTAAGACCTTAGACCTAAGACCTAAGACTTAAGACCTAAGACTTAAGACCTAGGACCTAAGATCTAAGACCTAAGACCTACGACCTAAGACCTAAGACCTAAGCCCTAGGACCTAAGACCTAAGACCTAAGACTCAAGACCTAAGACCTAAGACCTAAGACCTAAGACCTAAGACCTAAGACCTAAGACCTATGCCCTAAGACCTAAAACCTAAGACCTAAGACCTAAGACCTATGACCTAAGACCTAAGACCTAAGACCTAAGACATAAGACCTAAGACCTAAGACCTAAGACCTAAGACCTAAGACCTAAGACCTAAGACCTAAGACCTAAAACCCAAGACCTAAGACCTGAGACCTAATACCTAAGACCTAAAACCTGAGACTTGAGACCTAAGACTTAAGACCTAAGAACTAAGAACTAAGACCTAAGATCTAAGACCTGAGACTTGAGACCTAAGACTTAAGACCTAAGAACTAAGAACTAAGACCTAAGATCTAAGACCTAAGACCTAAGACCTAAGACCTTAGACCTAAGACCTAAGACCTAAGACCTAAGACTTAAGACCTAGGACCTAAGATCTAAGACCTAAGACCTAAGACTTGAGGCCTAAGACTTATGACCTAAGACCTAAGAACTAAGACCTAAGATCTAAGACCTAAGATTTAAGACCTAAGACCTACGACCTAAGACCTAAGACCTAAGACCTTAGACCTAAGACATAAGACCTAAGACCTAAGACCTAAGACCTAAGACCTAAGACCTAAGACCTAAGACCTTAGACCTAAGACCTAAGACTTAAGACCTAAGACTTAAGACCTAGGACCTAAGATCTAAGACCTAAGACCTACGACCTAAGACCTAAGACCTAAGCCCTAGGACCTAAGACCTAAGACCTAAGACTCAAGACCTAAGACCTAAGACCTAAGACCTAAGACCTAAGACCTAAGACCTAAGACCTATGCCCTAAGACCTAAAACCTAAGACCTAAGACATAAGACCTATGACCTAAGACCTAAGACCTAAGACCTAAGACATAAGACCTAAGACCTAAGACCTAAGACCTAAGACCTAAGACCTAAGACCTAAGACCTAAGACCTAAAACACAAGACCTAAGACCTGAGACCTAATACCTAAGACCTAAAACCTGAGACTTGAGACCTAAGACTTAAGACCTAAGAACTAAGAACTAAGACCTAAGATCTAAGACCTGAGACTTGAGACCTAAGACTTAAGACCTAAGAACTAAGAACTAAGACCTAAGATCTAAGACCTAAGATTTAAGACCTAAGACCCAAGACCTAAGACCTAAGACCTAAGACCTAAGACTAAGACCTAAGACCGAAGACCTAAGACCTAAGACCAAAGACCTAAGACTTAGGACCTAAGACCTAGGACCTAAGACCTAAGACCTAAGACCTAAGACCTAAGACCTAAGACCTAAGTCCAAAGACCTAAGACCTACAGCCTAGAATCTAGAATCTAGAACCTAGAACCTAAGACCTAAAACCTAAGACCTAAGACCTAAGACCTAAGACCTAAGACCTAAGACCTAAGACCTAAGACCTAAGACCTGAGACCTAAAGGTCCTAGACCCAAAGGCTTTAGACCTAAAGGTCTTAGGTCTTAGGTCTTAGCCAAAAACTTATAGCCTAGAACCTAGAAACTAGAAACTAGAAACTTGAACCTAAGACCTAAGACATACGACCTAAGACCTAAGACCTAAGACCTAAGACCTAAGACCTAAGACCTAAGACCTAAGACCTAAGACCTAAGACCTAAGACCTTAGACCTTCGACCCAAGACCTTCGACCCAAGACCTTCGACCTACGACCTTTGTCCTATGACCTTCGACCTACGACCTAAGACCTAAGACCAAAAACGTAAGACATAGGACCAAAGACCTATGACCTAAGACCTAAAACCTAGGACCTACGACCTAAGACCTAAGACCTAAGACCTAAGACCTGTGACCTAAGACCTAAGTTCTAAGACCTAAGACCTAAGACCTATGACCTAAGACCTAAGACCTAAGACCTAAGACCTAAGACCTAAGACCTAAGACCTAAGATCTAAGACCTAAGACCTAAGACCTAAGACTTGAGACCTAAGACTTATGACCTAAGACCTAAGAACTAAGACCTAAGATCTAAGACCTAAGATTTAAGACCTAAGACCTACGACCTAAGACCTAAGACCTAAGACCTAAGACCTAAGACCTTAGACCTAAGACATAAGACCTAAGACCTAAGACCTAAGACCTAAGACCTAAGACCTAAGACCTAAGACCTTAGACCTAAGACCTAAGACTTAAGACCTAAGACTTAAGACCTAGGACCTAAGATCTAAGACCTAAGATCTAAGACCTAAGATCAAAGACCTAAGATCTAAGACCTAAGATCTAAGACCTAAGATCTAAGACCTAAGACCTACGACCTAAGACCTAAGACCTAAGCCCTAGGACCTAAGACCTAAGAGCTAAGACTCAAGACCTAAGACCTAAGACCTAAGACCTAAGACCTAAGACCTAAGACCTAAGACCTAAGACCTAGGACCTAAGACCTAAAACCTAAGACCTAAGACCTAAGACCTATGACCTAAGACCTAAGACCTAAGACCTAAGACATAAGACCTAAGACCTAAGACCTAAGACCTAAGACCTAAGACCTAAGACCTAAGACCTAAGACCTAAAACCCAAGACCTAAGACCTGAGACCTAAGACCTAAGACCTAAAACCTGAGACTTGAGACCTAAGACTTAAGACCTAAGAACTAAGAACTAAGACCTAAGATCTAAAACCTAAGATTTAAGACCTAAGACCCAAGACCTAAGACCTAAGACCTAAGACCTAAGACCTAAGATCTAAGACCTAAGACCTGAGACCTAAGGTCTAGAACCTAGGACCTAAACCTAAGACCTAAGACCTGAGACCTTAGTCCTTCGACCCAAGACCTTCGACCCACGACCTTCGACCTATGACCTACGACCTTCGACCTTCGACCTTCGACCTAAGACCTATGACCTAAAACCTAAGACCTAAGACCTAAGGCCTAAGACCTAAGACCTTAGACCTAAGACATAAGACCTAAGACCTAAGACCTAAGACCTAAGACCTAAGACCTAAGACCTAAGACCTTAGACCTAAGACCTAAGACTTAAGACCTAGGACCTAAGATCTAAGACCTAAGATCTAAGACCTAAGATCTAAGACCTAAGATCTAAGACCTAAGACCTAAGACCTAAGACCTAAGACCTAAGACCTAAAACCCAAGACCTAAGACCTGAGACCTAATACCTAAGACCTAAAACCTGAGACTTGAGACCTAAGACTTAAGACCTAAGAACTAAGAACTAAGACCTAAGATCTAAGACCTGAGACTTGAGACCTAAGACTTAAGACCTAAGAACTAAGAACTAAGACCTAAGATCTAAGACCTAAGATTTAAGACCTAAGACCCAAGACCTAAGACCTAAGACCTAAGACCTAAGACTAAGACCTAAGACCGAAGACCTAAGACCTAAGACCAAAGACCTAAGACTTAGGACCTAAGACCTAGGACCTAAGACCTAAGACCTAAGACCTAAGACCTAAGACCTAAGACCTAAGTCCAAAGACCTAAGACCTACAGCCTAGAATCTAGAATCTAGAACCTAGAACCTAAGACCTAAAACCTAAGACCTAAGACCTAAGACCTAAGACCTAAGACCTAAGACCTAAGACCTAAGACCTAAGACCTGAGACCTAAAGGTCCTAGACCCAAAGGCTTTAGACCTAAAGGTCTTAGGTCTTAGGTCTTAGCCAAAAACTTATAGCCTAGAACCTAGAAACTAGAAACTAGAAACTTGAACCTAAGACCTAAGACATACGACCTAAGACCTAAGACCTAAGACCTAAGACCTAAGACCTAAGACCTAAGACCTAAGACCTAAGACCTAAGACCTAAGACCTAAGACCTAAGACCTTAGACCTTCGACCCAAGACCTTCGACCCAAGACCTTCGACCTACGACCTTTGTCCTATGACCTTCGACCTACGACCTAAGACCTAAGACCAAAAACGTAAGACATAGGACCAAAGACCTATGACCTAAGACCTAAAACCTAGGACCTACGACCTAAGACCTAAGACCTAAGACCTAAGACCTGTGACCTAAGACCTAAGTTCTAAGACCTAAGACCTAAGACCTATGACCTAAGACCTAAGACCTAAGACCTAAGACCTAAGACCTAAGACCTAAGACCTAAGATCTAAGACCTAAGACCTAAGACCTAAGACTTGAGACCTAAGACTTATGACCTAAGACCTAAGAACTAAGACCTAAGATCTAAGACCTAAGATTTAAGACCTAAGACCTACGACCTAAGACCTAAGACCTAAGACCTAAGACCTAAGACCTTAGACCTAAGACATAAGACCTAAGACCTAAGACCTAAGACCTAAGACCTAAGACCTAAGACCTAAGACCTTAGACCTAAGACCTAAGACTTAAGACCTAAGACTTAAGACCTAGGACCTAAGATCTAAGACCTAAGATCTAAGACCTAAGATCAAAGACCTAAGATCTAAGACCTAAGATCTAAGACCTAAGATCTAAGACCTAAGACCTACGACCTAAGACCTAAGACCTAAGCCCTAGGACCTAAGACCTAAGAGCTAAGACTCAAGACCTAAGACCTAAGACCTAAGACCTAAGACCTAAGACCTAAGACCTAAGACCTAAGACCTAGGACCTAAGACCTAAAACCTAAGACCTAAGACCTAAGACCTATGACCTAAGACCTAAGACCTAAGACCTAAGACATAAGACCTAAGACCTAAGACCTAAGACCTAAGACCTAAGACCTAAGACCTAAGACCTAAGACCTAAAACCCAAGACCTAAGACCTGTGACCTAAGACCTAAGACCTAAAACCTGAGACTTGAGACCTAAGACTTAAGACCTAAGAACTAAGAACTAAGACCTAAGATCTAAAACCTAAGATTTAAGACCTAAGACCCAAGACCTAAGACCTAAGACCTAAGACCTAAGACCTAAGATCTAAGACCTAAGACCTGAGACCTAAGGTCTAGAACCTAGGACCTAAACCTAAGACCTAAGACCTGAGACCTTAGTCCTTCGACCCAAGACCTTCGACCCACGACCTTCGACCTATGACCTACGACCTTCGACCTTCGACCTTCGACCTAAGACCTATGACCTAAAACCTAAGACCTAAGACCTAAGGCCTAAGACCTAAGACCTTAGACCTAAGACATAAGACCTAAGACCTAAGACCTAAGACCTAAGACCTAAGACCTAAGACCTAAGACCTTAGACCTAAGACCTAAGACTTAAGACCTAGGACCTTAGATCTAAGACCTAAGATCTAAGACCTAAGATCTAAGACCTAAGATCTAAGACCTAAGATCTAAGACTTAAGACCTACGACCTAAGACCTAAGACCTAAGCCCTAGGACCTAAGACCTAAGACCTAAGACTCAAGACCTAGGACCTAAGACCTAAGACCTAAGACCTAAGACCTAAGACCTAAGACCTAAGACCTAAGACCTAAGACCTAAAACCTAAGACCTAAGACCTAAGACCTATGACCTAAGACCTAAGACCTAAGACCTAAGACCTAAGACCTAAGACCTAAGACCTAAGACCTAAGACCTAAGACCTAAGACCTAAGACTTGAGACCTAAGACTTAAGACCTAAGACCTAAGAACTAAGACCCAAGATCTAAGACCTAAGATTTAAAACCTAAGACCTACGACCTAAGACCAAAGACCTAAGACCTAAGACCTAAGACCTAAGACCTGAGACCTAAGGTCAAGAACCTAGGACCTAAACCTAAGACCTAAGACCTAAGACCTTAGACCTTCGACCCAGGACCTTCGACATACGACCTTCGACCTATGACCTACGACCTTCGACCTTCGACCTTCGACCTAAGACCTATGACCTAAGACCTATGACCCAAGACCTAAGACCTAGGACCTAAGACCTAAGACCTAAGACCTAAGACCTAAGACCTAAGACCTAAAACCTAAGACCTAAACCTAAGACCTATGACCTAAGACCTAAGACCTATGACCTAAGACCTAAGACCTAAGGCCTAAGACCTAAGACCTAAGACCTAAGACCTAAGACCTAAGACCTAAGACCTAAGACCGATGACCTATGACCTACGACCTAAGACGTAAGACCTAAGACCTAAGACTAAGACCTAAGACCGAAGACCTAAGACCTAAGACCAAAGACCTAAGACTTAGGACCTAAGACCTAGGTCCTAAGACCTAAGACCTAAGACCTAAGACCTAAGACCTAAGACCTAAGTCCAAAGACCTAAGACCTAGAGCCTAGAATCTAGAATCTAGAACCTAGAACCTAAGACCTAAAACCTAAGACCTAAGACCTAAGACCTAAGACCTAAGACCTAAGACCTAAGACCTGAGACCTAAAGGTCTTAGACCCAAAGGCTTTAGACCTAAAGGTCTTAGGTCTTAGGTCTTAGCCAAAAACTTATAGCCTAGAACCTAGAAACTAGAAACTAGAACCTAAGACCTAAGACATACGACCTAAGACCTAAGACCTAAGACCTAAGACCTAAGACCTAAGACCTAAGACCTAAGACCTAAGACCTAAGACCTAATACCTAAGACCTAAGACATAAGACCTTAGACCTTCGACCCAAGACCTTCGACCTACGACCTTTGTCCTATGACCTTAGACCTTCGACCTACGACCTAAGACCTAAGACCAAAAACGTAAGACCTAGGACCAAAGACCTATGACCTAAGACCTAAAACCTAGGACCTACGACCTAAGACCTAAGACCTAAGACCTAAGACCTAAGACCTAAGACCTAAGACCTAAGTTCTAAGACCTAAGACCTAACCCCTATGACCTAAGACCTAAGACCTAATACCTAAGACCTAAGATCAAAGACCTAAGACCTAAGACCTAAGACTTGAGACCTAAGACTTATGACCTAAGACCTAAGAACTAAGACCTAAGATCTAAGACCTAAGATTTAAGACCTAAGACCTACGACCTAAGACCTAAGACCTAAGACCTAAGACCTAAGACCTTAGACCTAAGACATAAGACCTAAGACCTAAGACCTAAGACCTAAGACCTAAGACCTAAGACCTAAGACCTTAGACCTAAGACCTAAGACTTAAGACCTAAGACTTAAGACCTAGGACCTAAGATCTAAGACCTAAGATCTAAGACCTAAGATCTAAGACCTAAGATGTAAGACCTAAGATCTAAGACCTAAGACCTACGACCTAAGACCTAAGACCTAAGCCCTAGGACCTAAGACCTAAGACCTAAGACTCAAGACCTAAGACCTAAGACCTAAGACCTAAGACCTAAGACCTAAGACCTAAGACCTAAGACCTAAGACCTAAGACCTAAGACCTAAGACCTAAGACCTTAGACCTTCGACCCAAGACCTTCGACCTACGACCTTTGTCCTATGACCTTAGACCTTCGACCTACGACCTAAGACCTAAGACCAAAAACGTAAGACCTAGGACCAAGGACCTATGACCTAAGACCTAAAACCTAGGACCTACGACCTAAGACCTAAGACCTAAGACCTAAGACCTGTGACCTAAGACCTAAGTTCTAAGACCTAAGACCTAAGACCTATGACCTAAGACCTAAGACCTAAGACCTAAGACCTAAGACCTAAGACCTAAGATCTAAGACCTAAGACCTAAGACCTAAGACTTGAGGCCTAAGACTTATGACCTAAGACCTAAGAACTAAGACCTAAGATCTAAGACCTAAGATTTAAGACCTAAGACCTACGACCTAAGACCTAAGACCTAAGACCTTAGACCTAAGACATAAGACCTAAGACCTAAGACCTAAGACCTAAGACCTAAGACCTAAGACCTAAGACCTTAGACCTAAGACCTAAGACTTAAGACCTAAGACTTAAGACCTAGGACCTAAGATCTAAGACCTAAGACCTACGACCTAAGACCTAAGACCTAAGCCCTAGGACCTAAGACCTAAGACCTAAGACTCAAGACCTAAGACCTAAGACCTAAGACCTAAGACCTAAGACCTAAGACCTAAGACCTAAGACCTATGCCCTAAGACCTAAAACCTAAGACCTAAGACCTAAGACCTATGACCTAAGACCTAAGACCTAAGACCTAAGACATAAGACCTAAGACCTAAGACCTAAGACCTAAGACCTAAGACCTAAGACCTAAGACCTAAGACCTAAAACCCAAGACCTAAGACCTGAGACCTAAGACCTAAGACCTAAAACCTGAGACTTGAGACCTAAGACTTAAGACCTAAGAACTAAGAACTAAGACCTAAGATCTAAGACCTGAGACTTGAGACCTAAGACTTAAGACCTAAGAACTAAGAACTAAGACCTAAGATCTAAGACCTAAGATTTAAGACCTAAGACCCAAGACCTAAGACCTAAGACCTAAGACCTAAGACTAAGACCTAAGACCGAAGACCTAAGACCTAAGACCAAAGACCTAAGACTTAGGACCTAAGACCTAGGACCTAAGACCTAAGACCTAAGACCTAAGACCTAAGACCTAAGTCCAAAGACCTAAGACCTACAGCCTAGAATCTAGAATCTAGAACCTAGAACCTAAGACCTAAAACCTAAGACCTAAGACCTAAGACCTAAGACCTAAGACCTAAGACCTAAGACCTGAGACCTAAAGGTCTTAGACCCAAAGGCTTTAGACCTAAAGGTCTTAGGTCTTAGGTCTTAGCCAAAAACTTATAGCCTAGAACCTAGAAACTAGAAACTAGAACCTAAGACCTAAGACATACGACCTAAGACCTAAGACCTAAGACCTAAGACCTAAGACCTAAGACCTAAGACCTAAGACCTAAGACCTAAGACCTAAGACCTAAGACCTAAGACCTTAGACCTTAGACCTTCGACCCAAGACCTTCGACCTACGACCTTTGTCCTATGACCTTAGACCTTTGACCTACGACCTAAGACCTAAGACCAAAAACGTAAGACCTAGGACCAAAGACCTATGACCTAAGACCTAAAACCTAGGACCTACGACCTAAGACCTAAGACCTAAGACCTAAGACCTGTGACCTAAGACCTAAGTTCTAAGACCTAAGACCTAAGACCTATGACCTAAGACCTAAGACCTAAGACCTAAGACCTAAGACCTAAGACCTAAGACTTGAGGCCTAAGACTTATGACCTAAGACCTAAGAACTAAGACCTAAGATCTAAGACCTAAGATTTAAGACCTAAGACCTACGACCTAAGACCTAAGACCTAAGACCTTAGACCTAAGACATAAGACCTAAGACCTAAGACCTAAGACCTAAGACCTAAGACCTAAGACCTAAGACCTTAGACCTAAGACCTAAGACTTAAGACCTAAGACTTAAGACCTAGGACCTAAGATCTTAGACCTAAGACCTACGACCTAAGACCTAAGACCTAAGCCCTAGGACCTAAGACCTAAGACCTAAGACTCAAGACCTAAGACCTAAGACCTAAGACCTAAGACCTAAGACCTAAGACCTAAGACCTAAGACCTATGCCCTAAGACCTAAAACCTAAGACCTAAGACCTAAGACCTATGACCTAAGACCTAAGACCTAAGACCTAAGACATAAGACCTAAGACCTAAGACCTAAGACCTAAGACCTAAGACCTAAGACCTAAGACCTAAGACCTAAAACCCAAGACCTAAGACCTGAGACCTAAGACCTAAGACCTAAAACCTGAGACTTGAGACCTAAGACTTAAGACCTAAGAACTAAGAACTAAGACCTAAGATCTAAGACCTGAGACTTGAGACCTAAGACTTAAGACCTAAGAACTAAGAACTAAGACCTAAGATCTAAGACCTAAGATTTAAGACCTAAGACCCAAGACCTAAGACCTAAGACCTAAGACCTAAGACTAAGACCTAAGACCGAAGACCTAAGACCTAAGACCAAAGACCTAAGACTTAGGACCTAAGACCTAGGACCTAAGACCTAAGACCTAAGACCTAAGACCTAAGACCTAAGACCTAAGTCCAAAGACCTAAGACCTACAGCCTAGAATCTAGAATCTAGAACCTAGAACCTAAGACCTAAAACCTAAGACCTAAGACCTAAGACCTAAGACCTAAGACCTAAAACCTGAGACCTAAAGGTCTTAGACCCAAAGGCTTTAGACCTAAAGGTCTTAGGTCTTAGGTCTTAGCCAAAAACTTATAGCCTAGAACCTAGAAACTAGAAACTAGAACCTAAGACCTAAGACATACGACCTAAGACCTAAGACCTAAGACCTAAGACCTAAGACCTAAGACCTAAGACCTAAGACCTAAGACCTAAGACCTAAGACCTAAGACCTAAGACCTTAGACCTTCGACCCAAGACCTTCGACCCAAGACCTTCGACCTACGACCTTTGTCCTATGACCTTCGACCTACGACCTAAGACCTAAGACCAAAAACGTAAGACATAGGACCAAAGACCTATGACCTAAGACCTAAAACCTAGGACCTACGACCTAAGACCTAAGACCTAAGACCTAAGACCTGTGACCTAAGACCTAAATTCTAAGACCTAAGACCTAAGACCTATGACCTAAGACCTAAGACCTAAGACCTAAGACCTAAGACCTAAGACCTAAGACCTAAGATCTAAGACCTAAGACCTAAGACCTAAGACTTGAGACCTAAGACTTATGACCTAAGACCTAAGAACTAAGACCTAAGATCTAAGACCTAAGATTTAAGACCTAAGACCTACGACCTAAGACCTAAGACCTAAGACCTAAGACCTAAGACCTTAGACCTAAGACATAAGACCTAAGACCTAAGACCTAAGACCTAAGACCTAAGACCTAAGACCTAAGACCTTAGACCTAAGACCTAAGACTTAAGACCTAAGACTTAAGACCTAGGACCTAAGATCTAAGACCTAAGATCTAAGACCTAAGATCTAAGACCTAAGATCTAAGACCTAAGATCTAAGACCTAAGATCTAAGACCTAAGATCTAAGACCTAAGACCTACGACCTAAGACCTAAGACCTAAGCCCTAGGACCTAAGACCTAAGAGCTAAGACTCAAGACCTAAGACCTAAGACCTAAGACCTAAGACCTAAGACCTAAGACCTAAGACCTAAGACCTAAGACCTAAGACCTAAAACCTAAGACCTAAGACCTAAGACCTATGACCTAAGACCTAAGACCTAAGACCTAAGACATAAGACCTAAGACCTAAGACCTAAGACCTAAGACCTAAGACCTAAGACCTAAGACCTAAGACCTAAAACCCAAGACCTAAGACCTGAGACCTAAGACCTAAGACCTAAAACCTGAGACTTGAGACCTAAGACTTAAGACCTAAGAACTAAGAACTAAGACCTAAGATCTAAGACCTAAGATTTAAGACCTAAGACCCAAGACCTAAGACCTAAGACCTAAGACCTAAGACCTAAGATCTAAGACCTAAGACCTGAGACCTAAGGTCTAGAACCTAGGACCTAAACCTAAGACCTAAGACCTAAGACCTTAGTCCTTCGACCCAAGACCTTCGACCCACGACCTACGACCTATGACCTACGACCTTCGACCTTCGACCTTCGACCTAAGACCTATGACCTAAGACCTAAGACCTAGGACCTAAGACCTAAGACCCAAGACATAGGACCTAAGACCTAAGACCTAAAACCTAAGACCTAAACCTAAGACCTAAGACCTAAGACCTAAGACCTATGACCTAAGACCTAAGACCGAAGACCTAAGACCTAAGACCGAAGACCTAAGACCTAAGACCTATGACCTATGACCTACGACCTAAGACGTAAGACCTAAGACCTAAGACTAAGACCTAAGACCTAAGACCTAAGACCTAAGACCTAAGACCTAAGACCTAAGTCCTAAGACCTAAGACCTACAGCCTAGAATCTAAAATCTAGAACCTAGAACCTAAGACCTAAGACCTAAGACCTAAGACCTAAGACCTAAGACCTAAGACCTAAGACCTAAGACCTAAGACCTAAGACCTAAAGGTCTTAGACCTAAAGGTCTTAGACCTAAAGGTCTTAGACCTAAAGGTCTTAGACCTAAAGGTCTTAGACCTAAAGGTCTTAGACCAAAAGGTCTTAGACTCAAAGGCTTTAGACCGAAAGGTCTTAGGTCTTAGGTCTTAGCCATAAACTAAGACCTAGAACCTAGAAACTAGAAACTAGAACCAAAGACCTAAGACATACGACCAAAGACCTAAGACCTAAGACCTAAGACCTAAGACCTAAGACATAAGACCTAAGACCTAAGACCTAAGACCTTAGACCTTCGACCCAAGACCTTCGACCTACGACCTTCGACCTTCGACCTATGACCTTAGACCTTCGACCTACGACCTAAGACCTAAGACCAATGACCTAAGACCTAGGACCAAAGACCTATGACCTAAGACCTAGGACCTAGGACCTACGACCTAAGACCTAAGACCTAAGACCTAAGACCTAAGACCTAAGACCTAAGTTCTAAGACCTAAGACCTAAGACCTATGACCTAAGACCTAAGACCTAAGACCTGAGACCTAAGACCTAAGACCTAAGACCTAAGACCTAAGACCTAAGACTTGAGACCTAAGACTTAAGACCTAAGACCTAAGAACTAAGACCTAAGATCTAAGACCTAAGATTTAAGACCTAAGACCTACGACCTAAGACCTAAGACCTAAGACCTAAGACCTTAGACCTAAGACAAAAGACCTAAGACCTAAGACCTAAGACCTAAGACCTAAGACCTAAGACCTAAGACCTAAGACGACCTAAGACTTTAGACCTAGGACCTAAGATCTAAGACCTAAGATCTAAGACCTAAGATCTAAGACCTAAGATCTAAGAACTGAGATCTAAGACCTAAGATCTAAGACCTAAGATCTAAGACCTAAGACCTACGACCTAAGACCTAAGACCTAATACCTAAGACCTAAGACCTAAGACCTAAGACCTAAGACCTAAGACCTAAGACCTAAGACCTAAGACCTAAGACCTAAGACCTAAGACCTAAGACCTAAGATCTAAGGTCTAGAACCTAGGACCTAAACCTAAGACCTAAGACCTTAGACCTTCGACCCAAGACCTTCGACCTACGACCTTCGACCTATGACCTACGACCTTCGACCTTCGACCTTCGACCTTTGACCTATGACCTTAGACCTTCGACCTACGACCTAAGACCTAAGACCAATGACCTAAGACCTAGGACCAAAGACCTATGACCTAAGACCTAGGACCTACGACCTACGACCTAAGACCTAAGACCTAAGACCTAAGACCTAAGACCTAAGACCTAAGTTCTAAGACCTAAGACCTAAGACCTATGACCTAAGACCTAAGACCTAAGACCTAAGACCTGAGACCTAAGACCTAAGACCTAAGACCTAAGACCTAAGACCTAAGACTTGAGACCTAAGACTTAAGACCTAAGACCTAAGAACTAAGACCTAAGATCTAAGACCTAAGATTTAAGACCTAAGACCTACGACCTAAGACCTAAGACCTAAGACCTAAGACCTTAGACCTAAGACAAAAGACCTAAGACCTAAGACCTAAGACCTAAGACCTAAGACCTAAGACCTAAGACCTATGACCTAAGACGACCTAAGACTTTAGACCTAGGACCTAAGATCTAAGACCTAAGATCTAAGACCTAAGATCTAAGACCTAAGATCTAAGACCTGAGATCTAAGACCTAAGATCTAAGACCTAAGATCTAAGACCTAAGACCTACGACCTAAGACCTAAGACCTAATACCTAAGACCTAAGACCTAAGACCTAAGACCTAAGACCTAAGACCTAAGACCTAAGACCTAAGATCTAAGGTCTAGAACCTAGGACCTAAACCTAAGACCTAAGACCTAAGACCTAAGACCTTAGACCTTCGACCCAAGACCTTCGACCTACGACCTTCGACCTATGACCTACGACCTTCGACCTTCGACCTTCGACCTAAGACCTATGACCTGAGACCTAAGCCCTAGGACCTAAGACCTAAGACATGAGACCTAAGACCTAAGACCTAAGACCTAATTCCTAAGACCGAAACCTAAGACCTGAGACCTAAGGCCTAAGACCTATGACCTTAGACCTAAAACCTAAAACCTAAGACCTAAGACCTAAGACCTAAGACCTAAGACCTAAGACCTAAAACCTAAGACCTAAGACCTAAGACTAAGACCTAAGACCTAAGACCTAAGACGTAAGACCTAAGACCTAAGACCTATGACCTACGACCTAAGACCTAAGACCTAAGACCTAAGACCTAAGACCTAAAACCTAAGACCTAAGACCTAAGACTAAGACCTAAGACCTAAGACCTAAGACGTAAGACCTAAGACCTAAGACCTATGACCTACGACCTAAGACCTAAGACCTCTTAGGTCTTAGGTCTTAGGTCGTAGGTCTTAGGTCGTAGGTCTTAGGTCTTAGGTTCTAGTTTCTAGTTTCTAGGTTCTAGGGTATAAGTTTTTGGCTAAGACCTAAGACCTAAGACCTTTAGGTCTAAGACCTCTAGGTCTTAGGTCTTAGGTCTAAGACCTAAGATTTAAGACCTAAGACCTACGACCTGAGACCTAAGACCTAAGACCTAAGACCTTAGACCTAAGACCTAAGACATAAGACCTAAGACCTAGAGGTCTTAGACCTAAGACCTTCGACCCAAGACCTTCGACCCACGACCTTCGACCTATGACCTACGACCTTCCACCTTCGACCTTCGACCTAAGACCAATGACCTAAGACCTGAGACCTAGGACCTAAGACCTAAGACCTAAGACATAAGACCTAAGACCTAAGACCTAAAACCTAAGACCTAATTCTAAGACCTAAGACCTAAGACCTAAGACCTATGACCTAAGACGTAAGACCTAAGACCTAAGACTAAGACCTATGACCGAAGACCTAAGACCTAAGACCAATGACCTAAGACATAAGACCTAAGACCTAAGACCTAAGACCTAAGACCTAAGACCTAAGACCTAAGACCTAACACCTAAGACCTAAGACCTAAGACCTAAGACCTATGACCTAAGACCTAAGACCTAAGACCTAAGACCTAAGACCTAAGACCTGAGACCTAAGACCTAAGACCTACGACCTGAGACTTGAGACCTAAGACTTGAGACCTAAGACCTAAGAACTAAGACCTAAGATCTAAGACCTAAGATTTAAGACCTAAGACCTAAGACCTAAGACCTAAGACCTAAGACCTAGGACCTAAGACCTAAGACCTAAGGTCTAGAACCTAGGACCTACACCTAAGCCCTAAGACCTAGGACCTTAGACCTTCGGCCCAAGACCTTCGACCTACGACCTTCGACCTATGACCTACGACCTTCGACCTTCGACCTTCGACCTAAGACCTATGACCTGAGACCTAAGACCTAGGACCTAAGACCTAAGACATGAGACCTAAGACCTAAGACCTATAACCTAAGACCTAAACCTAAGACCTAAGACCTAAGACCTAAGACCTATGACCTAAGACCTAAGACCTAAGACCTAAGACCTAAGACCTAAGACCTAAGACCTAAGACCTACGACCTAAGACCTAAGACCTAAAACCTAAGACCTGAACCTAAGACCTAAGACCTAAGACATAAGACCTATGACCTAAGACCTAAGACCTAAGACCTAAGACCTAAGACCTAAGACCTAAGACCTAAGACCGATGACCTATGACCTACGACCTAAGACGTAAGACCTAAGACCTAAGACTAAGACCTAAGACCGAAGACCTAAGACCTAAGACCAAAGACCTAAGACTTAGGACCTAAGAGCTAAGACCTAAGACTTAAGACTTAAGACCTAACACTTTAGACCTAGGACCTAAGATCTAAGACCTAAGATCTAAGACCTAAGATCTAAGTTCTAAGACCTAAGACCTAAGATCTAAGACCTAAAATCTAAGACCAAAGATCTAAGACCTAAGATCTAAGACCTAAGATCTATGACCTAAGACCTAAGA
This sequence comes from Morinoia aosen, assembly GCA_030386875.1. NCBI lineage: Eukaryota > Metazoa > Arthropoda > Malacostraca > Amphipoda > Talitridae > Morinoia > Morinoia aosen. The sequence continues at coordinate 46,118,694 of CM059567.1, read as the reverse complement.
CCTACGACCTAAGACCTATGACCTAAGACCTAGGACCTAAGACCTAAGACCTAAGACTTAAGACCTAAGACCTAAGACCTAAGACCTAAGACTTTAGACCTAAGACCTAAGACCTAAGACCTAAGACCTAAGACCTAAGACCTAAAACCTAAGACTTAAGACCTAAGACTTAAGACCTAGGACCTAAGATCTAAGACCTAAGATCTAAGACCTAAGATCTAAGACCTAAGATCTAAGACCTAAGATCTAAGACCTAAATCTAAGACCTAAGATCTAAGACCTAAGACCTACGACCTAAGACCTAAGACCTAAGCCCTAGGACCTAACACCTAAGACCTAAGACTTATGACCTAAGACCTAAGACCTAAGACCTAAGACCTAAGACCTAAGACCTAAGACCTAAGACCTAAGACCTAAGACCTAAGACCTAAGACCTAAGACCTAAGACCTAAGACATAAGAATTAAGACCTAAGACCTAAGACCTAAGATCTAAGGCCTAAGACCTAAGACCTAAGACCTAAGACCTAAGACCTAAGACCTAAGACTTGAGACCTAAGACTTAAGACCTAAGACCTAAGAACTAAGACCCAAGATCTAAGACCTAAGATTTAGAACCTAAGACCAACGACCTAAGACCTATGACCTAAGACCTAAGACCTAAGACCTAAGACCTGAGACCTAAGGTCAAGAACCTAGGACCTAAACCTAAGACCTAAGACCTAAGACCTTAGACCTTCGACCCAGGACCTTCGACATACGACCTTCGACCTATGACCTACGACCTTCGACCTTCGACCTTCGACCTAAGACCTATGACCTAAGACCTATGACCCAAGACCTAAGACCTAGGACCTAAGACCTAAGACCTAAGACCTAAGACCTAAGACCTAAGACCTAAAACCTAAGACCTAAACCTGAGACCTATGACCTAAGACCTAAGACCTATGACCTAAGACCTAAGACCTAAGGCCTAAGACCTAAGACCTAAGACCTAAGACCTAAGACCTAAGACCTAAGACCTAAGACCGATGACCTATGACCTACGACCTAAGACGTAAGACCTAAGACCTAAGACTAAGACCTAAGACCGAAGACCTAAGACCTAAGACCAAAGACCTAAGACTTAGGACCTAAGACCTAGGACCTAAGACCTAAGTCCTAAGACCTAAGACCTAAGACCTAAGTCCTAGGACCTAAGAATTAAGACCTAAGTCCTAAGACCTAAGACCTACAGCCTAGAATCTAGAATCTAGAACCTAGAACCTAAGACCTAAGACCTAAGACCTAAGACCTAAGACCTAAGACCTAAGACCTGAGACCTAAAGGTCTTAGACCCAAAGATTTTAGACCTAAAGGTCTTAGGTCTTAGGTCTTAGCCAAAAACTTATAGCCTAGAACCTAGAAACTAGAAACTAGAACCTAAGACCTAGGGCATACGACCTAAGACCTAAGACCTAAGACCTAAGACCTAAGACCTAAGACCTAAGACCTAAGACCTAAGACCTAAGACCTAAGACCTAAGACCTAAGACCTAAGACCTAAGACCTTAGACCTTCGACCCAAGCCCTTCGACCTACGACCTTTGACCTATGACCTGAGACCTTCGACCTACGACCTAAGAGCTAAGACCAAAAACGTAAGACCTAGGACCAAAGACATATGACCTAAGACCTAAAACCTAGGACCTACGACCTAAGACCTAAGACCTAAGACCTAAGACCTGTGACCTAAGACCTAAGTTCAAAGACCTAAGACCTAAGACCTATGACCTAAGACCTAAGACCTAAGACCTAAGACCTAAGACCTAAGACCTAAGACCTAAGACCTAAGACCTAAGACCTAAGACCTAAGACCTAAGACCTAATACTTGAGACCTAAGACTTATGACCTAAGACCTAAGAACTAAGACCTAAGATCTAAGACCTAAGATTTAAGACCTAAGACCTACGACCTAAGACCTAAGACCTAAGACCTAAGACCTAAGACCTTAGACCTAAGACCTAAGACCTAAGACCTAAGACCTAAGACCTACGACCTAAGACCTAAGACCTAAAACCTAAGACCTGAACCTAAGACCTAAGACCTAAGACATAAGACCTATGACCTAAGACCTAAGACCTAAGACCTAAGACCTAAGACCTAAGACCTAAGACCTAAGACCGATGACCTATGACCTACGACCTAAGACGTAAGACCTAAGACCTAAGACTAAGACCTAAGACCGAAGACCTAAGACCTAAGACCAAAGACCTAAGACTTAGGACCTAAGAGCTAAGACCTAAGACTTAAGACTTAAGACCTAACACTTTAGACCTAGGACCTAAGATCTAAGACCTAAGATCTAAGACCTAAGATCTAAGTTCTAAGACCTAAGACCTAAGATCTAAGACCTAAAATCTAAGACCAAAGATCTAAGACCTAAGATCTAAGACCTAAGATCTATGACCTAAGACCTAAGACCTACGACCTAAGACCTATGACCTAAGACCTAGGACCTAAGACCTAAGACCTAAGACTTAAGACCTAAGACCTAAGACCTAAGACCTAAGACTTTAGACCTAAGACCTAAGACCTAAGACCTAAGACCTAAGACCTAAGACCTAAAACCTAAGACTTAAGACCTAAGACTTAAGACCTAGGACCTAAGATCTAAGACCTAAGATCTAAGACCTAAGATCTAAGACCTAAGATCTAAGACCTAAGATCTAAGACCTAAATCTAAGACCTAAGATCTAAGACCTAAGACCTACGACCTAAGACCTAAGACCTAAGCCCTAGGACCTAACACCTAAGACCTAAGACTTATGACCTAAGACCTAAGACCTAAGACCTAAGACCTAAGACCTAAGACCTAAGACCTAAGACCTAAGACCTAAGACCTAAGACCTAAGACCTAAGACCTAAGACCTAAGACATAAGAATTAAGACCTAAGACCTAAGACCTAAGATCTAAGGCCTAAGACCTAAGACCTAAGACCTAAGACCTAAGACCTAAGACCTAAGACTTGAGACCTAAGACTTAAGACCTAAGACCTAAGAACTAAGACCCAAGATCTAAGACCTAAGATTTAGAACCTAAGACCAACGACCTAAGACCTATGACCTAAGACCTAAGACCTAAGACCTAAGACCTGAGACCTAAGGTCAAGAACCTAGGACCTAAACCTAAGACCTAAGACCTAAGACCTTAGACCTTCGACCCAGGACCTTCGACATACGACCTTCGACCTATGACCTACGACCTTCGACCTTCGACCTTCGACCTAAGACCTATGACCTAAGACCTATGACCCAAGACCTAAGACCTAGGACCTAAGACCTAAGACCTAAGACCTAAGACCTAAGACCTAAGACCTAAAACCTAAGACCTAAACCTAAGACCTATGACCTAAGACCTAAGACCTATGACCTAAGACCTAAGACCTAAGGCCTAAGACCTAAGACCTAAGACCTAAGACCTAAGACCTAAGACCTAAGACCTAAGACCGATGACCTATGACCTACGACCAAAGACGTAAGACCTAAGACCTAAGACTAAGACCTAAGACCGAAGACCTAAGACCTAAGACCAAAGACCTAAGACTTAGGACCTAAGACCTAGGACCTAAGACCTAAGTCCTAAGACCTAAGACCTAAGACCTAAGTCCTAGGACCTAAGAATTAAGACCTAAGTCCTAAGACCTAAGACCTACAGCCTAGAATCTAGAATCTAGAACCTAGAACCTAAGACCTAAGACCTAAGACCTAAGACCTAAGACCTAAGACCTAAGACCTGAGACCTAAAGGTCTTAGACCCAAAGATTTTAGACCTAAAGGTCTTAGGTCTTAGGTCTTAGCCAAAAACTTATAGCCTAGAACCTAGAAACTAGAAACTAGAACCTAAGACCTAGGACATACGACCTAAGACCTAAGACCTAAGACCTAAGACCTAAGACCTAAGACCTAAGACCTAAGACCTAAGACCTAAGACCTAAGACCTAAGACCTAAGACCTAAGACCTAAGACCTTAGACCTTCGACCCAAGACCTTCGACCTACGACCTTTGACCTATGACCTGAGACCTTCGACCTACGACCTAAGAGCTAAGACCAAAAACGTAAGACCTAGGACCAAAGACCTATGACCTAAGACCTAAAACCTAGGACCTACGACCTAAGACCTAAGACCTAAGACCTAAGACCTGTGACCTAAGACCTAAGTTCAAAGACCTAAGACCTAAGACCTATGACCTAAGACCTAAGACCTAAGACCTAAGACCTAAGACCTAAGACCTAAGACCTAAGACCTAAGACCTAAGACCTAAGACCTAAGACCTAAGACCTAAGACCTAATACTTGAGACCTAAGACTTATGACCTAAGACCTAAGAACTAAGACCTAAGATCTAAGACCTAAGATTTAAGACCTAAGACCTACGACCTAAGACCTAAGACCTAAGACCTAAGACCTAAGACCTTAGACCTAAGACATAAGACCTAAGACCTAAGACCTAAGACCTAAGACCTAAGACCTAAGACCTAAGACCTAAGACCTAAGACTTAAGACCTAAGACTTAAGACCTAGGACCTAAGATCTAAGACCTAAGATCTAAGACCTAAGATCTAAGACCTAAGATCTAAGACCTAAGATCTAAGACCTAAGATCTAAGACCTAAGACCTACGACCTAAGACCTAAGACCTAAGCCCTAGGACCTAAGACCTAAGACCTAAGACTCAAGACCTAAGACCTAAGACCTAGGACCTAAGACCTAAGACCTAAGACCTAAGACCTAAGACCTAAGACCTAAGAAATAAGACCTAAAACCTAAGACCTAAGACCTAAGACCTATGACCTAAGACCTAAGACCTAAGACCTAAGACATAAGACCTAAGACCTAAGACCTAAGACCTAAGACCTAAGACCTAAGACCTAAGACCTAAGACCTAAGACCTAAGACCTAAGACCTAAGACCGATGACCTATGACCTACGACCTAAGACGTAAGACCTAAGACCTAAGACTAAGACCTAAGACCGAAGACCTAAGACCTAAGACCAAAGACCTAAGACTTAGGACCTAAGACCTAGGACCTAAGACCTAAGACCTAAGACCTAAGACCTAAGACCTAAGACCTAAGTCCAAAGACCTAAGACCTACAGCCTAGAATCTAGAATCTAGAACCTAGAACCTAAGACCTAAAACCTAAGACCTAAGACCTAAGACCTAAGACCTAAGACCTAAGACCTAAGACCTGAGACCTAAAGGTCTTAGACCCAAAGGCTTTAGACCTAAAGGTCTTAGGTCTTAGGTCTTAGCCAAAAACTTATAGCCTAGAACCTAGAAACTAGAAACTAGAACCTAAGACCTAAGACATACGACCTAAGACCTAAGACCTAAGACCTAAGACCTAAGACCTAAGACCTAAGACCTAAGACCTAAGACCTAAGACCTAATACCTAAGACCTAAGACCTAAGACCTTAGACCTTCGACCCAAGACCTTCGACCTACGACCTTTGTCCTATGACCTTAGACCTTCGACCTACGACCAAAGACCTAAGACCAAAAACGTAAGACCTAGGACCAAAGACCTATGACCTAAGACCTAAAACCTAGGACCTACGACCTAAGACCTAAGACCTAAGACCTAAGACCTAAGACCTGTGACCTAAGACCTAAGTTCTAAGACCTAAGACCTAACCCCTATGACCTAAGACCTAAGACCTAAGACCTAAGACCTAAGATCTAAGACCTAAGACCTAAGACCTAAGACTTGAGACCTAAGACTTATGACCTAAGACCTAAGAACTAAGACCTAAGATCTAAGACCTAAGATTTAAGACCTAAGACCTACGACCTAAGACCTAAGACCTAAGACCTAAGACCTAAGACCTTAGACCTAAGACATTTGACCTAAGACCTAAGACCTAAGACCTAAGACCTAAAACCTAAGACCTTAGACCTAAGACCTAAGACTTAAGACCTAAGACTTAAGACCTAGGACCTAAGATCTAAGACCTAAGATCTAAGACCTAAGATCTAAGACCTAAGATCTAAGACCTAAGATCTAAGACCTAAGACCTACGACCTAAGACCTAAGACCTAAGCCCTAGGACCTAAGACCTAAGACCTAAGACTCAAGACCTAAGACCTAAGACCTAAGACCTAAGACCTAAGACCTAAGACCTAAGACCTAAGACCTAAGACCTAAGACCTAAAACCTAAGACCTAAGACCTAAGACCTATGACCTAAGACCTAAGACCTAAGACCTAAGACATAAGACCTAAGACCTAAGACCTAAGACCTAAGACCTAAGACCTAAGACCTAAGACCTAAGACCTAAAACCCAAGACCTAAGACCTGAGACCTAAGACCTAAGACCTAAAACCTGAGACTTGAGACCTAAGACTTAAGACCTATGAACTAAGAACTAAGACCTAAGATCTAAGACCTGAGACTTGAGACCTAAGACTTAAGACCTAAGAACTAAGAACTAAGACCTAAGATCTAAGACCTAAGATTTAGGACCTAAGACCCAAGACCTAAGACCTAGGACCTAAGACCTAAGACTAAGACCTAAGACCGAAGACCTAAGACCTAAGACCAAAGACCTAAGACTTAGGACCTAAGACCTAGGACCTAAGACCTAAGACCTAAGACCTAAGACCTAAGACCTAAGACCTAAGTCCAAAGACCTAAGACCTACAGCCTAGAATCTAGAATCTAGAACCTAGAACCTAAGACCTAAAACCTAAGACCTAAGACCTAAGACCTAAGATCTAAGACCTAAGACCTAAGACCTGAGACCTAAAGGTCTTAGACCCAAAGGCTTTAGACCTAAAGGTCTTAGGTCTTAGGTCTTAGCCAAAAACTTATAGCCTAGAACCTAGAAACTAGAAACTAGAACCTAAGACCTAAGACATACGACCTAAGACCTAAGACCTAAGACCTAAGACCTAAGACCTAAGACCTAAGACCTAAGACCTAAGACCTAAGACCTAAGACCTAAGACCTAAGACCTTAGACCTTCGACCCAAGACCTTCGACCTACGACCTTTGTCCTATGACCTTAGACCTTCGACCTACGACCTAAGACCTAAGACCAAAAACGTAAGACCTAGGACCAAAGACCTATGACCTAAGACCTAAAACCTAGGACCTACGACCTAAGACCTAAGACCTAAGACCTAAGACCTGTGACCTAAGACCTAAGTTCTAAGACCTAAGACCTAAGACCTATGACCTAAGACCTAAGACCTAAGACCTAAGACCTAAGACCTAAGACCTAAGACCTAAGATCTAAGACCTAAGACCTAAGACCTAAGACTTGAGGCCTAAGACTTATGACCTAAGACCTAAGAACTAAGACCTAAGATCTAAGACCTAAGATTTAAGACCTAAGACCTACGACCTAAGACCTAAGACCTAAGACCTTAGACCTAAGACATAAGACCTAAGACCTAAGACCTAAGACCTAAGACCTAAGACCTAAGACCTAAGACCTTAGACCTAAGACCTAAGACTTAAGACCTAAGACTTAAGACCTAGGACCTAAGATCTAAGACCTAAGACCTACGACCTAAGACCTAAGACCTAAGCCCTAGGACCTAAGACCTAAGACCTAAGACTCAAGACCTAAGACCTAAGACCTAAGACCTAAGACCTAAGACCTAAGACCTAAGACCTATGCCCTAAGACCTAAAACCTAAGACCTAAGACCTAAGACCTATGACCTAAGACCTAAGACCTAAGACCTAAGACATAAGACCTAAGACCTAACACCTAAGACCTAAGACCTAAGACCTAAGACCTAAGACCTAAGACCTAAAACCCAAGACCTAAGACCTGAGACCTAATACCTAAGACCTAAAACCTGAGACTTGAGACCTAAGACTTAAGACCTAAGAACTAAGAACTAAGACCTAAGATCTAAGACCTGAGACTTGAGACCTAAGACTTAAGACCTAAGAACTAAGAACTAAGACCTAAGATCTAAGACCTAAGATTTAAGACCTAAGACCCAAGACCTAAGACCTAAGACCTAAGACCTAAGACTAAGACCTAAGACCGAAGACCTAAGACCTAAGACCAAAGACCTAAGACTTAGGACCTAAGACCTAGGACCTAAGACCTAAGACCTAAGACCTAAGACCTAAGACCTAAGACCTAAGTCCAAAGACCTAAGACCTACAGCCTAGAATCTAGAATCTAGAACCTAGAACCTAAGACCTAAAACCTAAGACCTAAGACCTAAGACCTAAGACCTAAGACCTAAGACCTAAGACCTAAGACCTGAGACCTAAAGGTCTTAGACCCAAAGGCTTTAGACCTAAAGGTCTTAGGTCTTAGGTCTTAGCCAAAAACTTATAGCCTAGAACCTAGAAACTAGAAACTAGAAACTAGAACCTAAGACCTAAGACATACGACCTAAGACCTAAGACCTAAGACCTAAGACCTAAGACCTAAGACCTAAGACCTAAGACCTAAGACCTAAGACCTAAGACCTAAGACCTAAGACCTAAGACCTTAGACCTTCGACCCAAGACCTTCGACCCAAGACCTTCGACCTACGACCTTTGTCCTATGACCTTCGACCTACGACCTAAGACCTAAGACCAAAAACGTAAGACATAGGACCAAAGACCTATGACCTAAGACCTAAAACCTAGGACCTACGACCTAAGACCTAAGACCTAAGACCTAAGACCTGTGACCTAAGACCTAAGTTCTAAGACCTAAGACCTAAGACCTATGACCTAAGACCTAAGACCTAAGACCTAAGACCTAAGACCTAAGACCTAAGACCTAAGATCTAAGACCTAAGACCTAAGACCTAAGACTTGAGACCTAAGACTTATGACCTAAGACCTAAGAACTAAGACCTAAGATCTAAGACCTAAGATTTAAGACCTAAGACCTACGACCTAAGACCTAAGACCTAAGACCTAAGACCTAAGACCTTAGACCTAAGACATAAGACCTAAGACCTAAGACCTAAGACCTAAGACCTAAGACCTAAGACCTAAGACCTTAGACCTAAGACCTAAGACTTAAGACCTAAGACTTAAGACCTAGGACCTAAGATCTAAGACCTAAGATCTAAGACCTAAGATCAAAGACCTAAGATCTAAGACCTAAGATCTAAGACCTAAGATCTAAGACCTAAGACCTACGACCTAAGACCTAAGACCTAAGCCCTAGGACCTAAGACCTAAGAGCTAAGACTCAAGACCTAAGACCTAAGACCTAAGACCTAAGACCTAAGACCTAAGACCTAAGACCTAAGACCTAAGACCTAAGACCTAAAACCTAAGACCTAAGACCTAAGACCTATGACCTAAGACCTAAGACCTAAGACCTAAGACATAAGACCTAAGACCTAAGACCTAAGACCTAAGACCTAAGACCTAAGACCTAAGACCTAAGACCTAAAACCCAAGACCTAAGACCTGAGACCTAAGACCTAAGACCTAAAACCTGAGACTTGAGACCTAAGACTTAAGACCTAAGAACTAAGAACTAAGACCTAAGATCTAAAACCTAAGATTTAAGACCTAAGACCCAAGACCTAAGACCTAAGACCTAAGACCTAAGACCTAAGATCTAAGACCTAAGACCTGAGACCTAAGGTCTAGAACCTAGGACCTAAACCTAAGACCTAAGACCTGAGACCTTAGTCCTTCGACCCAAGACCTTCGACCCACGACCTTCGACCTATGACCTACGACCTTCGACCTTCGACCTTCGACCTAAGACCTATGACCTAAAACCTAAGACCTAAGACCTAAGGCCTAAGACCTAAGACCTTAGACCTAAGACATAAGACCTAAGACCTAAGACCTAAGACCTAAGACCTAAGACCTAAGACCTAAGACCTTAGACCTAAGACCTAAGACTTAAGACCTAGGACCTAAGATCTAAGACCTAAGATCTAAGACCTAAGATCTAAGACCTAAGATCTAAGACCTAAGATCTAAGACTTAAGACCTACGACCTAAGACCTAAGACCTAAGCCCTAGGACCTAAGACCTAAGACCTAAGACTCAAGACCTAGGACCTAAGACCTAAGACCTAAGACCTAAGACCTAAGACCTAAGACCTAAGACCTAAGACCTAAGACCTAAAACCTAAGACCTAAGACCTAAGACCTATGACCTAAGACCTAAGACCTAAGACCTAAGACCTAAGACCTAAGACCTAAGACCTAAGACCTAAGACCTAAGACCTAAGACCTAAGACTTGAGACCTAAGACTTAAGACCTAAGACCTAAGAACTAAGACCCAAGATCTAAGACCTAAGATTTAAAACCTAAGACCTACGACCTAAGACCAAAGACCTAAGACCTAAGACCTAAGACCTAAGACCTGAGACCTAAGGTCAAGAACCTAGGACCTAAACCTAAGACCTAAGACCTAAGACCTTAGACCTTCGACCCAGGACCTTCGACATACGACCTTCGACCTATGACCTACGACCTTCGACCTTCGACCTTCGACCTAAGACCTATGACCTAAGACCTATGACCCAAGACCTAAGACCTAGGACCTAAGACCTAAGACCTAAGACCTAAGACCTAAGACCTAAGACCTAAAACCTAAGACCTAAACCTAAGACCTATGACCTAAGACCTAAGACCTATGACCTGAGACCTAAGACCTAAGGCCTAAGACCTAAGACCTAAGACCTAAGACCTAAGACCTAAGACCTAAGACCTAAGACCGATGACCTATGACCTACGACCTAAGACGTAAGACCTAAGACCTAAGACTAAGACCTAAGACCGAAGACCTAAGACCTAAGACCAAAGACCTAAGACTTAGGACCTAAGACCTAGGACCTAAGACTTAGGACCTAAGACCTAGGACCTAAGACCTAAGACCTAAGACCTAAGACCTAAGACCTAAGACCTAAGTCCAAAGACCTAAGACCTACAGCCTAGAATCTAGAATCTAGAACCTAGAACCTAAGACCTAAAACCTAAGACCTAAGACCTAAGACCTAAGACCTAAGACCTAAGACCTAAGACCTGAGACCTAAAGGTCTTAGACCCAAAGGCTTTAGACCTAAAGGTCTTAGGTCTTAGCCAAAAACTTATAGCCTAGAACCTAGAAACTAGAAACTAGAACCTAAGACCGAAGACATACGACCTAAGACCTAAGACCTAAGACCTAAGACCTAAGACCTAAGACCTAAGACCTAAGACCTAAGACCTAAGACCTAATACCTAAGACCTAAGACATAAGACCTTAGACCTTCGACCCAAGACCTTCGACCTACGACCTTTGTCCTATGACCTTAGACCTTCGACCTACGACCTAAGACCTAAGACCAAAAACGTAAGACCTAGGACCAAAGACCTATGACCTAAGACCTAAAACCTAGGACCTACGACCTAAGACCTAAGACCTAAGACCTAAGACCTGTGACCTAAGACCTAAGTTCTAAGACCTAAGACCTAACCCCTATGACCTAAGACCTAAGACCTAAGACCTAAGACCTAAGATCAAAGACCTAAGACCTAAGACCTAAGACTTGAGACCTAAGACTTATGACCTAAGACCTAAGAACTAAGACCTAAGATCTAAGACCTAAGATTTAAGACCTAAGACCTACGACCTAAGACCTAAGACCTAAGACCTAAGACCTAAGACCTTAGACCTAAGACATAAGACCTAAGACCTAAGACCTAAGACCTAAGACCTAAGACCTAAGACCTAAGACCTTAGACCTAAGACCTAAGACTTAAGACCTAAGACTTAAGACCTAGGACCTAAGATCTAAGACCTAAGATCTAAGACCTAAGATCTAAGACCTAAGATGTAAGACCTAAGATCTAAGACCTAAGACCTACGACCTAAGACCTAAGACCTAAGCCCTAGGACCTAAGACCTAAGACCTAAGACTCAAGACCTAAGACCTAAGACCTAAGACCTAAGACCTAAGACCTAAGACCTAAGACCTAAGACCTAAGACCTAAGACCTAAAACCTAAGACCTAAGACCTAAGACCTATGACCTAAGACCTAAGACCTAAGACCTAAGACATAAGACCTAAGACCTAAGACCTAAGACCTAAGACCTAAGACCTAAGACCTAAGACCTAAGACCTAAAACCCAAGACCTAAGACCTGAGACCTAAGACCTAAGACCTAAAACCTGAGACTTGAGACCTAAGACTTAAGACCTATGAACTAAGAACTAAGACCTAAGATCTAAGACCTGAGACTTGAGACCTAAGACTTAAGACCTAAGAACTAAGAACTAAGACCTAAGATCTAAGACCTAAGATTTAAGACCTAAGACCCAAGACCTAAGACCTAAGACCTAAGACCTAAGACTAAGACCTAAGACCGAAGACCTAAGACCTAAGACCAAAGACCTAAGACTTAGGACCTAAGACCTAGGACCTAAGACCTAAGACCTAAGACCTAAGACCTAAGACCTAAGACCTAAGTCCAAAGACCTAAGACCTACAGCCTAGAATCTAGAATCTAGAACCTAGAACCTAAGACCTAAAACCTAAGACCTAAGACCTAAGACCTAAGATCTAAGACCTAAGACCTAAGACCTGAGACCTAAAGGTCTTAGACCCAAAGGCTTTAGACCTAAAGGTCTTAGGTCTTAGGTCTTAGCCAAAAACTTATAGCCTAGAACCTAGAAACTAGAAACTAGAACCTAAGACCTAAGACATACGACCTAAGACCTAAGACCTAAGACCTAAGACCTAAGACCTAAGACCTAAGACCTAAGACCTAAGACCTAAGACCTAAGACCTAAGACCTAAGACCTTAGACCTTCGACCCAAGACCTTCGACCTACGACCTTTGTCCTATGACCTTAGACCTTCGACCTACGACCTAAGACCTAAGACCAAAAACGTAAGACCTAGGACCAAAGACCTATGACCTAAGACCTAAAACCTAGGACCTACGACCTAAGACCTAAGACCTAAGACCTAAGACCTGTGACCTAAGACCTAAGTTCTAAGACCTAAGACCTAAGACCTATGACCTAAGACCTAAGACCTAAGACCTAAGACCTAAGACCTAAGACCTAAGATCTAAGACCTAAGACCTAAGACCTAAGACTTGAGGCCTAAGACTTATGACCTAAGACCTAAGAACTAAGACCTAAGATCTAAGACCTAAGATTTAAGACCTAAGACCTACGACCTAAGACCTAAGACCTAAGACCTTAGACCTAAGACATAAGACCTAAGACCTAAGACCTAAGACCTAAGACCTAAGACCTAAGACCTAAGACCTTAGACCTAAGACCTAAGACTTAAGACCTAAGACTTAAGACCTAGGACCTAAGATCTAAGACCTAAGACCTAAGACCTAAGACTTGAGGCCTAAGACTTATGACCTAAGACCTAAGAACTAAGACCTAAGATCTAAGACCTAAGATTTAAGACCTAAGACCTACGACCTAAGACCTAAGACCTAAGACCTTAGACCTAAGACATAAGACCTAAGACCTAAGACCTAAGACCTAAGACCTAAGACCTAAGACCTAAGACCTTAGACCTAAGACCTAAGACTTAAGACCTAAGACTTAAGACCTAGGACCTAAGATCTAAGACCTAAGACCTACGACCTAAGACCTAAGACCTAAGCCCTAGGACCTAAGACCTAAGACCTAAGACTCAAGACCTAAGACCTAAGACCTAAGACCTAAGACCTAAGACCTAAGACCTAAGACCTATGCCCTAAGACCTAAAACCTAAGACCTAAGACCTAAGACCTATGACCTAAGACCTAAGACCTAAGACCTAAGACATAAGACCTAAGACCTAAGACCTAAGACCTAAGACCTAAGACCTAAGACCTAAGACCTAAGACCTAAAACCCAAGACCTAAGACCTGAGACCTAATACCTAAGACCTAAAACCTGAGACTTGAGACCTAAGACTTAAGACCTAAGAACTAAGAACTAAGACCTAAGATCTAAGACCTGAGACTTGAGACCTAAGACTTAAGACCTAAGAACTAAGAACTAAGACCTAAGATCTAAGACCTAAGACCTAAGACCTAAGACCTTAGACCTAAGACCTAAGACCTAAGACCTAAGACTTAAGACCTAGGACCTAAGATCTAAGACCTAAGACCTAAGACTTGAGGCCTAAGACTTATGACCTAAGACCTAAGAACTAAGACCTAAGATCTAAGACCTAAGATTTAAGACCTAAGACCTACGACCTAAGACCTAAGACCTAAGACCTTAGACCTAAGACATAAGACCTAAGACCTAAGACCTAAGACCTAAGACCTAAGACCTAAGACCTAAGACCTTAGACCTAAGACCTAAGACTTAAGACCTAAGACTTAAGACCTAGGACCTAAGATCTAAGACCTAAGACCTACGACCTAAGACCTAAGACCTAAGCCCTAGGACCTAAGACCTAAGACCTAAGACTCAAGACCTAAGACCTAAGACCTAAGACCTAAGACCTAAGACCTAAGACCTAAGACCTATGCCCTAAGACCTAAAACCTAAGACCTAAGACATAAGACCTATGACCTAAGACCTAAGACCTAAGACCTAAGACATAAGACCTAAGACCTAAGACCTAAGACCTAAGACCTAAGACCTAAGACCTAAGACCTAAGACCTAAAACACAAGACCTAAGACCTGAGACCTAATACCTAAGACCTAAAACCTGAGACTTGAGACCTAAGACTTAAGACCTAAGAACTAAGAACTAAGACCTAAGATCTAAGACCTGAGACTTGAGACCTAAGACTTAAGACCTAAGAACTAAGAACTAAGACCTAAGATCTAAGACCTAAGATTTAAGACCTAAGACCCAAGACCTAAGACCTAAGACCTAAGACCTAAGACTAAGACCTAAGACCGAAGACCTAAGACCTAAGACCAAAGACCTAAGACTTAGGACCTAAGACCTAGGACCTAAGACCTAAGACCTAAGACCTAAGACCTAAGACCTAAGACCTAAGTCCAAAGACCTAAGACCTACAGCCTAGAATCTAGAATCTAGAACCTAGAACCTAAGACCTAAAACCTAAGACCTAAGACCTAAGACCTAAGACCTAAGACCTAAGACCTAAGACCTAAGACCTAAGACCTGAGACCTAAAGGTCCTAGACCCAAAGGCTTTAGACCTAAAGGTCTTAGGTCTTAGGTCTTAGCCAAAAACTTATAGCCTAGAACCTAGAAACTAGAAACTAGAAACTTGAACCTAAGACCTAAGACATACGACCTAAGACCTAAGACCTAAGACCTAAGACCTAAGACCTAAGACCTAAGACCTAAGACCTAAGACCTAAGACCTAAGACCTAAGACCTAAGACCTTAGACCTTCGACCCAAGACCTTCGACCCAAGACCTTCGACCTACGACCTTTGTCCTATGACCTTCGACCTACGACCTAAGACCTAAGACCAAAAACGTAAGACATAGGACCAAAGACCTATGACCTAAGACCTAAAACCTAGGACCTACGACCTAAGACCTAAGACCTAAGACCTAAGACCTGTGACCTAAGACCTAAGTTCTAAGACCTAAGACCTAAGACCTATGACCTAAGACCTAAGACCTAAGACCTAAGACCTAAGACCTAAGACCTAAGACCTAAGATCTAAGACCTAAGACCTAAGACCTAAGACTTGAGACCTAAGACTTATGACCTAAGACCTAAGAACTAAGACCTAAGATCTAAGACCTAAGATTTAAGACCTAAGACCTACGACCTAAGACCTAAGACCTAAGACCTAAGACCTAAGACCTTAGACCTAAGACATAAGACCTAAGACCTAAGACCTAAGACCTAAGACCTAAGACCTAAGACCTAAGACCTTAGACCTAAGACCTAAGACTTAAGACCTAAGACTTAAGACCTAGGACCTAAGATCTAAGACCTAAGATCTAAGACCTAAGATCAAAGACCTAAGATCTAAGACCTAAGATCTAAGACCTAAGATCTAAGACCTAAGACCTACGACCTAAGACCTAAGACCTAAGCCCTAGGACCTAAGACCTAAGAGCTAAGACTCAAGACCTAAGACCTAAGACCTAAGAGCTAAGACCTAAGACCTAAGACCTAAGACCTAAGACCTAGGACCTAAGACCTAAAACCTAAGACCTAAGACCTAAGACCTATGACCTAAGACCTAAGACCTAAGACCTAAGACATAAGACCTAAGACCTAAGACCTAAGACCTAAGACCTAAGACCTAAGACCTAAGACCTAAGACCTAAAACCCAAGACCTAAGACCTGAGACCTAAGACCTAAGACCTAAAACCTGAGACTTGAGACCTAAGACTTAAGACCTAAGAACTAAGAACTAAGACCTAAGATCTAAAACCTAAGATTTAAGACCTAAGACCCAAGACCTAAGACCTAAGACCTAAGACCTAAGACCTAAGATCTAAGACCTAAGACCTGAGACCTAAGGTCTAGAACCTAGGACCTAAACCTAAGACCTAAGACCTGAGACCTTAGTCCTTCGACCCAAGACCTTCGACCCACGACCTTCGACCTATGACCTACGACCTTCGACCTTCGACCTTCGACCTAAGACCTATGACCTAAAACCTAAGACCTAAGACCTAAGGCCTAAGACCTAAGACCTTAGACCTAAGACATAAGACCTAAGACCTAAGACCTAAGACCTAAGACCTAAGACCTAAGACCTAAGACCTTAGACCTAAGACCTAAGACTTAAGACCTAGGACCTAAGATCTAAGACCTAAGATCTAAGACCTAAGATCTAAGACCTAAGATCTAAGACCTAAGACCTAAGACCTAAGACCTAAGACCTAAGACCTAAAACCCAAGACCTAAGACCTGAGACCTAATACCTAAGACCTAAAACCTGAGACTTGAGACCTAAGACTTAAGACCTAAGAACTAAGAACTAAGACCTAAGATCTAAGACCTGAGACTTGAGACCTAAGACTTAAGACCTAAGAACTAAGAACTAAGACCTAAGATCTAAGACCTAAGATTTAAGACCTAAGACCCAAGACCTAAGACCTAAGACCTAAGACCTAAGACTAAGACCTAAGACCGAAGACCTAAGACCTAAGACCAAAGACCTAAGACTTAGGACCTAAGACCTAGGACCTAAGACCTAAGACCTAAGACCTAAGACCTAAGACCTAAGACCTAAGTCCAAAGACCTAAGACCTACAGCCTTAGAATCTAGAATCTAGAACCTAGAACCTAAGACCTAAAACCTAAGACCTAAGACCTAAGACCTAAGACCTAAGACCTAAGACCTAAGACCTAAGACCTAAGACCTGAGACCTAAAGGTCCTAGACCCAAAGGCTTTAGACCTAAAGGTCTTAGGTCTTAGGTCTTAGCCAAAAACTTATAGCCTAGAACCTAGAAACTAGAAACTAGAAACTTGAACCTAAGACCTAAGACATACGACCTAAGACCTAAGACCTAAGACCTAAGACCTAAGACCTAAGACCTAAGACCTAAGACCTAAGACCTAAGACCTAAGACCTAAGACCTAAGACCTTAGACCTTCGACCCAAGACCTTCGACCCAAGACCTTCGACCTACGACCTTTGTCCTATGACCTTCGACCTACGACCTAAGACCTAAGACCAAAAACGTAAGACATAGGACCAAAGACCTATGACCTAAGACCTAAAACCTAGGACCTACGACCTAAGACCTAAGACCTAAGACCTAAGACCTGTGACCTAAGACCTAAGTTCTAAGACCTAAGACCTAAGACCTATGACCTAAGACCTAAGACCTAAGACCTAAGACCTAAGACCTAAGACCTAAGACCTAAGATCTAAGACCTAAGACCTAAGACCTAAGACTTGAGACCTAAGACTTATGACCTAAGACCTAAGAACTAAGACCTAAGATCTAAGACCTAAGATTTAAGACCTAAGACCTACGACCTAAGACCTAAGACCTAAGACCTAAGACCTAAGACCTTAGACCTAAGACATAAGACCTAAGACCTAAGACCTAAGACCTAAGACCTAAGACCTAAGACCTAAGACCTTAGACCTAAGACCTAAGACTTAAGACCTAAGACTTAAGACCTAGGACCTAAGATCTAAGACCTAAGATCTAAGACCTAAGATCAAAGACCTAAGATCTAAGACCTAAGATCTAAGACCTAAGATCTAAGACCTAAGACCTACGACCTAAGACCTAAGACCTAAGCCCTAGGACCTAAGACCTAAGAGCTAAGACTCAAGACCTAAGACCTAAGACCTAAGACCTAAGACCTAAGACCTAAGACCTAAGACCTAAGACCTAGGACCTAAGACCTAAAACCTAAGACCTAAGACCTAAGACCTATGACCTAAGACCTAAGACCTAAGACCTAAGACATAAGACCTAAGACCTAAGACCTAAGACCTAAGACCTAAGACCTAAGACCTAAGACCTAAGACCTAAAACCCAAGACCTAAGACCTGTGACCTAAGACCTAAGACCTAAAACCTGAGACTTGAGACCTAAGACTTAAGACCTAAGAACTAAGAACTAAGACCTAAGATCTAAAACCTAAGATTTAAGACCTAAGACCCAAGACCTAAGACCTAAGACCTAAGACCTAAGACCTAAGATCTAAGACCTAAGACCTGAGACCTAAGGTCTAGAACCTAGGACCTAAACCTAAGACCTAAGACCTGAGACCTTAGTCCTTCGACCCAAGACCTTCGACCCACGACCTTCGACCTATGACCTACGACCTTCGACCTTCGACCTTCGACCTAAGACCTATGACCTAAAACCTAAGACCTAAGACCTAAGGCCTAAGACCTAAGACCTTAGACCTAAGACATAAGACCTAAGACCTAAGACCTAAGACCTAAGACCTAAGACCTAAGACCTAAGACCTTAGACCTAAGACCTAAGACTTAAGACCTAGGACCTTAGATCTAAGACCTAAGATCTAAGACCTAAGATCTAAGACCTAAGATCTAAGACCTAAGATCTAAGACTTAAGACCTACGACCTAAGACCTAAGACCTAAGCCCTAGGACCTAAGACCTAAGACCTAAGACTCAAGACCTAGGACCTAAGACCTAAGACCTAAGACCTAAGACCTAAGACCTAAGACCTAAGACCTAAGACCTAAGACCTAAAACCTAAGACCTAAGACCTAAGACCTATGACCTAAGACCTAAGACCTAAGACCTAAGACCTAAGACCTAAGACCTAAGACCTAAGACCTAAGACCTAAGACCTAAGACCTAAGACTTGAGACCTAAGACTTAAGACCTAAGACCTAAGAACTAAGACCCAAGATCTAAGACCTAAGATTTAAAACCTAAGACCTACGACCTAAGACCAAAGACCTAAGACCTAAGACCTAAGACCTAAGACCTGAGACCTAAGGTCAAGAACCTAGGACCTAAACCTAAGACCTAAGACCTAAGACCTTAGACCTTCGACCCAGGACCTTCGACATACGACCTTCGACCTATGACCTACGACCTTCGACCTTCGACCTTCGACCTAAGACCTATGACCTAAGACCTATGACCCAAGACCTAAGACCTAGGACCTAAGACCTAAGACCTAAGACCTAAGACCTAAGACCTAAGACCTAAAACCTAAGACCTAAACCTAAGACCTATGACCTAAGACCTAAGACCTATGACCTAAGACCTAAGACCTAAGGCCTAAGACCTAAGACCTAAGACCTAAGACCTAAGACCTAAGACCTAAGACCTAAGACCGATGACCTATGACCTACGACCTAAGACGTAAGACCTAAGACCTAAGACTAAGACCTAAGACCGAAGACCTAAGACCTAAGACCAAAGACCTAAGACTTAGGACCTAAGACCTAGGTCCTAAGACCTAAGACCTAAGACCTAAGACCTAAGACCTAAGACCTAAGTCCAAAGACCTAAGACCTAGAGCCTAGAATCTAGAATCTAGAACCTAGAACCTAAGACCTAAAACCTAAGACCTAAGACCTAAGACCTAAGACCTAAGACCTAAGACCTAAGACCTGAGACCTAAAGGTCTTAGACCCAAAGGCTTTAGACCTAAAGGTCTTAGGTCTTAGGTCTTAGCCAAAAACTTATAGCCTAGAACCTAGAAACTAGAAACTAGAACCTAAGACCTAAGACATACGACCTAAGACCTAAGACCTAAGACCTAAGACCTAAGACCTAAGACCTAAGACCTAAGACCTAAGACCTAAGACCTAATACCTAAGACCTAAGACATAAGACCTTAGACCTTCGACCCAAGACCTTCGACCTACGACCTTTGTCCTATGACCTTAGACCTTCGACCTACGACCTAAGACCTAAGACCAAAAACGTAAGACCTAGGACCAAAGACCTATGACCTAAGACCTAAAACCTAGGACCTACGACCTAAGACTTAAGACCTAAGACCTAAGACCTAAGACCTGTGACCTAAGACCTAAGTTCTAAGACCTAAGACCTAACCCCTATGACCTAAGACCTAAGACCTAATACCTAAGACCTAAGATCAAAGACCTAAGACCTAAGACCTAAGACTTGAGACCTAAGACTTATGACCTAAGACCTAAGAACTAAGACCTAAGATCTAAGACCTAAGATTTAAGACCTAAGACCTACGACCTAAGACCTAAGACCTAAGACCTAAGACCTAAGACCTTAGACCTAAGACATAAGACCTAAGACCTAAGACCTAAGACCTAAGACCTAAGACCTAAGACCTAAGACCTTAGACCTAAGACCTAAGACTTAAGACCTAAGACTTAAGACCTAGGACCTAAGATCTAAGACCTAAGATCTAAGACCTAAGATCTAAGACCTAAGATGTAAGACCTAAGATCTAAGACCTAAGACCTACGACCTAAGACCTAAGACCTAAGCCCTAGGACCTAAGACCTAAGACCTAAGACTCAAGACCTAAGACCTAAGACCTAAGACCTAAGACCTAAGACCTAAGACCTAAGACCTAAGACCTAAGACCTAAGACCTAAGACCTAAGACCTAAGACCTTAGACCTTCGACCCAAGACCTTCGACCTACGACCTTTGTCCTATGACCTTAGACCTTCGACCTACGACCTAAGACCTAAGACCAAAAACGTAAGACCTAGGACCAAGGACCTATGACCTAAGACCTAAAACCTAGGACCTACGACCTAAGACCTAAGACCTAAGACCTAAGACCTGTGACCTAAGACCTAAGTTCTAAGACCTAAGACCTAAGACCTATGACCTAAGACCTAAGACCTAAGACCTAAGACCTAAGACCTAAGACCTAAGATCTAAGACCTAAGACCTAAGACCTAAGACTTGAGGCCTAAGACTTATGACCTAAGACCTAAGAACTAAGACCTAAGATCTAAGACCTAAGATTTAAGACCTAAGACCTACGACCTAAGACCTAAGACCTAAGACCTTAGACCTAAGACATAAGACCTAAGACCTAAGACCTAAGACCTAAGACCTAAGACCTAAGACCTAAGACCTTAGACCTAAGACCTAAGACTTAAGACCTAAGACTTAAGACCCAGGACCTAAGATCTAAGACCTAAGACCTACGACCTAAGACCTAAGACCTAAGCCCTAGGACCTAAGACCTAAGACCTAAGACTCAAGACCTAAGACCTAAGACCTAAGACCTAAGACCTAAGACCTAAGACCTAAGACCTAAGACCTATGCCCTAAGACCTAAAACCTAAGACCTAAGACCTAAGACCTATGACCTAAGACCTAAGACCTAAGACCTAAGACATAAGACCTAAGACCTAAGACCTAAGACCTAAGACCTAAGACCTAAGACCTAAGACCTAAGACCTAAAACCCAAGACCTAAGACCTGAGACCTAAGACCTAAGACCTAAAACCTGAGACTTGAGACCTAAGACTTAAGACCTAAGAACTAAGAACTAAGACCTAAGATCTAAGACCTGAGACTTGAGACCTAAGACTTAAGACCTAAGAACTAAGAACTAAGACCTAAGATCTAAGACCTAAGATTTAAGACCTAAGACCCAAGACCTAAGACCTAAGACCTAAGACCTAAGACTAAGACCTAAGACCGAAGACCTAAGACCTAAGACCAAAGACCTAAGACTTAGGACCTAAGACCTAGGACCTAAGACCTAAGACCTAAGACCTAAGACCTAAGACCTAAGTCCAAAGACCTAAGACCTACAGCCTAGAATCTAGAATCTAGAACCTAGAACCTAAGACCTAAAACCTAAGACCTAAGACCTAAGACCTAAGACCTAAGACCTAAGACCTAAGACCTGAGACCTAAAGGTCTTAGACCCAAAGGCTTTAGACCTAAAGGTCTTAGGTCTTAGGTCTTAGCCAAAAACTTATAGCCTAGAACCTAGAAACTAGAAACTAGAACCTAAGACCTAAGACATACGACCTAAGACCTAAGACCTAAGACCTAAGACCTAAGACCTAAGACCTAAGACCTAAGACCTAAGACCTAAGACCTAAGACCTAAGACCTAAGACCTTAGACCTTAGACCTTCGACCCAAGACCTTCGACCTACGACCTTTGTCCTATGACCTTAGACCTTTGACCTACGACCTAAGACCTAAGACCAAAAACGTAAGACCTAGGACCAAAGACCTATGACCTAAGACCTAAAACCTAGGACCTACGACCTAAGACCTAAGACCTAAGACCTAAGACCTGTGACCTAAGACCTAAGTTCTAAGACCTAAGACCTAAGACCTATGACCTAAGACCTAAGACCTAAGACCTAAGACCTAAGACCTAAGACCTAAGACTTGAGGCCTAAGACTTATGACCTAAGACCTAAGAACTAAGACCTAAGATCTAAGACCTAAGATTTAAGACCTAAGACCTACGACCTAAGACCTAAGACCTAAGACCTTAGACCTAAGACATAAGACCTAAGACCTAAGACCTAAGACCTAAGACCTAAGACCTAAGACCTAAGACCTTAGACCTAAGACCTAAGACTTAAGACCTAAGACTTAAGACCTAGGACCTAAGATCTTAGACCTAAGACCTACGACCTAAGACCTAAGACCTAAGCCCTAGGACCTAAGACCTAAGACCTAAGACTCAAGACCTAAGACCTAAGACCTAAGACCTAAGACCTAAGACCTAAGACCTAAGACCTAAGACCTATGCCCTAAGACCTAAAACCTAAGACCTAAGACCTAAGACCTATGACCTAAGACCTAAGACCTAAGACCTAAGACATAAGACCTAAGACCTAAGACCTAAGACCTAAGACCTAAGACCTAAGACCTAAGACCTAAGACCTAAAACCCAAGACCTAAGACCTGAGACCTAAGACCTAAGACCTAAAACCTGAGACTTGAGACCTAAGACTTAAGACCTAAGAACTAAGAACTAAGACCTAAGATCTAAGACCTGAGACTTGAGACCTAAGACTTAAGACCTAAGAACTAAGAACTAAGACCTAAGATCTAAGACCTAAGATTTAAGACCTAAGACCCAAGACCTAAGACCTAAGACCTAAGACCTAAGACTAAGACCTAAGACCGAAGACCTAAGACCTAAGACCAAAGACCTAAGACTTAGGACCTAAGACCTAGGACCTAAGACCTAAGACCTAAGACCTAAGACCTAAGACCTAAGACCTAAGTCCAAAGACCTAAGACCTACAGCCTAGAATCTAGAATCTAGAACCTAGAACCTAAGACCTAAAACCTAAGACCTAAGACCTAAGACCTAAGACCTAAGACCTAAAACCTGAGACCTAAAGGTCTTAGACCCAAAGGCTTTAGACCTAAAGGTCTTAGGTCTTAGGTCTTAGCCAAAAACTTATAGCCTAGAACCTAGAAACTAGAAACTAGAACCTAAGACCTAAGACATACGACCTAAGACCTAAGACCTAAGACCTAAGACCTAAGACCTAAGACCTAAGACCTAAGACCTAAGACCTAAGACCTAAGACCTAAGACCTAAGACCTTAGACCTTCGACCCAAGACCTTCGACCCAAGACCTTCGACCTACGACCTTTGTCCTATGACCTTCGACCTACGACCTAAGACCTAAGACCAAAAACGTAAGACATAGGACCAAAGACCTATGACCTAAGACCTAAAACCTAGGACCTACGACCTAAGACCTAAGACCTAAGACCTAAGACCTGTGACCTAAGACCTAAATTCTAAGACCTAAGACCTAAGACCTATGACCTAAGACCTAAGACCTAAGACCTAAGACCTAAGACCTAAGACCTAAGACCTAAGATCTAAGACCTAAGACCTAAGACCTAAGACTTGAGACCTAAGACTTATGACCTAAGACCTAAGAACTAAGACCTAAGATCTAAGACCTAAGATTTAAGACCTAAGACCTACGACCTAAGACCTAAGACCTAAGACCTAAGACCTAAGACCTTAGACCTAAGACATAAGACCTAAGACCTAAGACCTAAGACCTAAGACCTAAGACCTAAGACCTAAGACCTTAGACCTAAGACCTAAGACTTAAGACCTAAGACTTAAGACCTAGGACCTAAGATCTAAGACCTAAGATCTAAGACCTAAGATCTAAGACCTAAGATCTAAGACCTAAGATCTAAGACCTAAGATCTAAGACCTAAGATCTAAGACCTAAGACCTACGACCTAAGACCTAAGACCTAAGCCCTAGGACCTAAGACCTAAGAGCTAAGACTCAAGACCTAAGACCTAAGACCTAAGACCTAAGACCTAAGACCTAAGACCTAAGACCTAAGACCTAAGACCTAAGACCTAAAACCTAAGACCTAAGACCTAAGACCTATGACCTAAGACCTAAGACCTAAGACCTAAGACATAAGACCTAAGACCTAAGACCTAAGACCTAAGACCTAAGACCTAAGACCTAAGACCTAAGACCTAAAACCCAAGACCTAAGACCTGAGACCTAAGACCTAAGACCTAAAACCTGAGACTTGAGACCTAAGACTTAAGACCTAAGAACTAAGAACTAAGACCTAAGATCTAAGACCTAAGATTTAAGACCTAAGACCCAAGACCTAAGACCTAAGACCTAAGACCTAAGACCTAAGATCTAAGACCTAAGACCTGAGACCTAAGGTCTAGAACCTAGGACCTAAACCTAAGACCTAAGACCTAAGACCTTAGTCCTTCGACCCAAGACCTTCGACCCACGACCTTCGACCTATGACCTACGACCTTCGACCTTCGACCTTCGACCTAAGACCTATGACCTAAAACCTAAGACCTAAGACCTAAGGCCTAAGACCTAAGACTTGAGACCTAACACCTAAGACCTAAAACCTAAGACCTGAACCTAAGACCTAAGACCTAAGACATAAGACCTATGACCTAAGACCTAAGACCTAAGACCTAAGACCTAAGACCTAAGACCTAAGACCTAAGACCTAAGACCGATGACCTATGACCTACGACCTAAGACGTAAGGCCTAAGACCTAAGACTAAGACCTACGACCGAAGACCTAAGACCTAAGACCAAAGACCTAAGACTTAGGACCTAGGAGCTAAGACCTAAGATCTAAGACTTAAGACCTAACACTTTAGACCTAGGACCTAAGATCTAAGACCTAAGATCTAAGACCTAAGATCTAAGACCTAAGATCTAAGACCTAAGATCTAAGACCTAAGATCTAAGACCTAAAATCTAAGACCAAAGATCTAAGACCTAAGATCTAAGACCTAAGATCTAAGACCTAAGATTTAAGACCTATGACCTAAGACCTACGACCTAAGACCTATGACCTAAGACCTAGGACCTAAGACCTAAGACCTAAGACTTAAGACCTAAGACCTAAGACCTAAGACCTAAGACTTAAGACCTAAGACCTAAGACCTAAGACCTACGACCTAAGATCTAAGACCTAAGATTTAAGACCTAAGATCTAAGACCTAAGACCTAAGACCTAAGACATAAGACCTAAGACCTAAGACCTAAGACCTAAGACCTAAGACCTAAGACCTAAGACCTAAGACCTAAAACCTAAGACTTACGACCTAAGACTTAAGACCTAGGACCTAAGATCTAAGACCTAAGATCTAAGACCTAAGATCTAAGACCTAAGATCTAAGACCTAAGATCTAAGACCTAAGATCTAAGACCTAAGATCTAAGACCTAAGATCTAAGACCTAAGATCTAAGACCTAAGACCTACGACCTAAGACCTAAGACCTAAGCCCTAGGACCTAAGACCTAAGACCTAAGACCTAAGACCTAAGACCTAAGACCTAAGACCTAAGACCTAAGACCTAAGACCTAAGACCTAAGACCTAAGACCTAAGACCTAAGACCTAAGACCTAAGACCTAAGACCTAAGACCTAAGACCTAAGACCTAAGACATAAGACCTAAGACCTAAGACCTAAGACCTAAGACCTAAGGCCTAAGACCTAAGACCTAAGACCTAAGACCTAAGACCTAAGACCTAAGACCTAAGACCTAAGACCTAAGACCTGAGACCTAAGACCTAAGACCTAAGACCTGAGACTTGAGACCTAAGACTTAAGACCTAAGACTTAAGAACTAAGACCTAAGATCTAAGACCTAAGACCCAAGACCTAAGACCTAAGACCTAAGACCTAAGACCAAAGACCTAAGACCTAAGACCTGAGACCTAAGGTCTAGAACCTAGGACCTAAACCTAAGACCTAAGACCTAAGACCTTAGACCTTCGACCCAAGACCTTCGACCCACAACCTACGACCTATGACCTACGACTTTCGACCTTCGACCTTCGACCTAAGACCTATGACCTAAGACCTAAGACCTAGGACCTAACACCTAAGACCTAAGACATAAGACCTAAGACCTAAGACCTAAAACCTAAGACCGAAACCTAAGACCTAAGACCTAAGACCTAAGACCTATGACCTAAGACCTAAGACCTAAGACCTAAGACCTAAGACCTAAGACCTAAGACCTAAGACCTATGACCTATGACCTACGACCTAAGACTTAAGACCTAAGACCTAAGACTAAGACCTAAGACCTGAGACCTAAGACCTAAGACCTAAGACCTAAGACCTACGACCTAAGTCCAAAGACCTAAGACCTACAGCCTAGAATCTAAAATCTAGAACCTAGAACCTAAGACCTAAGACCTAAGACCTAAGACTTAAGACCTAAGACCTAAGACCTAAGACCTAAGACCTAAGACCTAAGATCTAAGACCTAAGACCTAAGACCAAAGACCTAAGACCTAAGACCTAAAGGTCTTAGACCAAAAGGTCTTAGACCCAAATGTTTTAGACCTAAACGTCATAGGTCTTAGGTTTTAGCCAAAAACTTATAGCCTAGAACCTAGAAACTAGAAACTAGAACCTAAGACCTAAGACGCACGACAAAAAACCTAAGACCTAAGACCTAAGACCTAAGACATAAGACCTAAGACCTAAGACCTAAGACCTTAGACCTTCGACCCAAGACCTTCGACCTACGACCTATGACCTATGACCTACGACCTAAGACCTAAGACCTAAGACTTAAGACCTAGGACCTAAGATCTAAGACCTAAGATCTAAGACCTAAGATCTAAGACCTAAGATCTAAGACCTAAGATCTAAGACCTAAGATCTAAGACCTAAGATCTAAGACCTAAGTTCTAAGACCTAAGATCTAAGACCTAAGATCTAAGACCTAAGATCTAAGACCTAAGACCTACGACCTAAGACCTAAGACCTAAGCCCTAGGACCTAAGACCTAAGACCTAAGACTTAAGACCTAAGACCTAAGACCTAAGACCTAAGACCTAAGACCAAAGACCTAAGACCTAAGACCTAAGACCTAAGACCTAAGACCTAAGACCTAAGACCTAAGACCTAAGACCTAAGACCTAAGACCTAAGACCTAAGAAATAAGACCTAAGACCTAAGACATAAGACCTAAGACCTAAGACCTAAGACCTAAGACCTAAGGCCTAAGACCTAAGACCTAAGACCTAAGACCTAAGACCTAAGACCTAAGACTTAAGACCTAAGACCTGAGACCTAAGACCTAAGACCTAAGACCTGAGACTTGAGACCTAAGACTTAAGACCTAAGACTTAAGAACTAAGACCTAAGATCTAAGACCTAAGATTTAAGACCTAAGACCCAAGACCTAAGACCTAAGACCTAAGACCTAAGACCTAAGACCTAAGACCTAAGACCTGAGACCTAAGGTCTAGAACCTAGGACCTAAACCTAAGACCTAAGACCTAAGACCTTAGACCTTCGACCCAAGACCCTCGACCCACGACCTACGACCTATGACCTACGACCTTCGACCTTCGACCTTCGACCTAAGACCTATGACCTAAGACCTAAGACCTAGGACCTAAGACCTAAGACCCAAGACATAAGACCTAAGACCTAAGACCTAAAACCTAAGACCTAAACCTAAAACCTAAGACCTAAGACCTAAGACCTATGACCTAAGACCTAAGACCGAAGACCTAAGACCTAAGACCGAAAACCTAAGACCTGAGACCTATGACTTATGACCTACGACCTAAGACGTAAGACCTAAGACCTAAGACTAAGACCTAAGACCTAAGACCTAAGACCTAAGACCTAAGACCTAAGACCTAAGACCTAAGTCCTAAGACCTAAGACCTACAGCCTAGAATCTAAAATCTAGAACCTAGAACCTAAGACCTAAGACCTAAGACCTAAGACCTAAGACCTAAGACCTAAGACCTAAGACCTAAGACCTAAGACCTAAGACCTAAGACCTAAGACCTAAGACCTAAGACCTAAAGGTCTTAGACCAAAAGGTCTTAGACTCAAAGGTTTTAGACCTAAAGGTCTTAGGTCTTAGGTCTTAGCCATAAACTAAGACCTAGAACCTAGAAACTAGAAACTAGAACCAAAGACCTAAGACATACGACCAAAGACCTAAGACCTAAGACCTAGGACCTAAGACATAAGACCTAAGACCTAAGACCTTAGACCTTCGACCCAAGACCTTCGACCTACGACCTTCGACCTTCGACCTATGACCTTAGACCTTCGACCTACGACCTAAGACCTAAGACCAATGACCTAAGACCTAGGACCAAAGACCTATGACCTAAGACCTAGGACCTAGGACCTACGACCTAAGACCTAAGACCTAAGACCTAAGACCTAAGACCTAAGACCTAAGTTCTAAGACCTAAGACCTAAGACCTATGACCTAAGACCTAAGACCTAAGACCTAAGACCTGAGACCTAAGACCTAAGACCTAAGACCTAAGACCTAGGACCTAAGACCTAAGACTTGAGACCTAAGACTTAAGACCTAAGACCTAAGAACAAAGACCTAAGATCTAAGACCTAAGATTTAAGACCTAAGACCTACGACCTAAGACCTAAGACCTAAGACCTAAGACCTTAGACCTAAGACATAAGACCTAAGACCTAAGACCTAAGACCTAAGACCTAAGACCTAAGACCTAAGACCTAAGACCTAAGACGACCTAAGACTTTAGAGCTAGGACCTAAGATCTAAGACCTAAGATCTAAGACCTAAGATCTAAGACCTAAGATCTAAGACCTGAGATCTAAGACCTAAGATCTAAGACCTAAGATCTAAGACCTAAGACCTACGACCTAAGACCTAAGACCTAATACCTAAGACCTAAGACCTAAGACCTAAGACCTAAGACCTAAGACCTAAGACCTAAGACCTAAGACCTAAGATCTAAGGTCTAGAACCTAGGACCTAAACCTAAGACCTAAGACCTAAGACCTAAGACCTTAGACCTTCGACCCAAGACCTTCGACCTACGACCTTGAGCTCTGGCCCTATCCACCTCGAACCTCATGACTCTGTCCCTTTCCATCTCGAACCTAAGAACTCTGGCCCTCCTCATCTCAAACCTAAGTGTTCTGAGCCTATTCATCTCGTTCCTAAGGAATCTGGCCTCATTAACCTAAGGGCTCTGGTCCTCTCCATCTCGAACCAAAGGGCTCTGGCCCTATCCATCTCGAACCTAAGGGCTATAGCCCTCTCCATCTCGAACGTAATGGCTCTGGCCCTCTCCATCTCAAACCTTAGGGCTCTGGCCTTCTCCATCTCGAACCTAAGTGCTCTGGCCATCTCCATCTCGAACCTAAGGGCTATGGCCCTCTTCATCTCGAACCTAAGAGCTCTGGGCTCTTACATCTCGAACCTAAGGCCTCTGACCCTCTCCATCTCGAACCTAAGGGCTGATGCCTTTTCTAACTCGAACCTAAGGGCTCTGGCCTCCTCTATCTCGAATCTCAGGGCTCTGGCCCTCTTCATCTTGAACTTATGGGCTTTAGCCATCTCCACCTCGAATCTAAGGGCTCTGTACCTCTCAACTTCGAACCAAAGGACTTTGGCCCTCTCCATCTTGAACCAAAGGGCCCTGGCCCTCTCCATCTTGAACCTAAGGGCTCTTTCCCTCTCCATCTAGAACCTAAGTAATCTGGCCCTTACCATCTCGAACCTAAGAGCTCTGGCTCTCTCCATCTGCAAACTAGGACGTCTGGCCCTCTCCATCTCGAACCTAAGAACTCTGGCGCTCTTCATCTTAAACCTAATTGCTCTGAGCTTCTCCATCTCGATCCTAAGGGCTCTGGCCCTCATTATCTTAAACCTAAGGGCTCTGGCCCTCTCCATCTCGAACCTAAGGACTTTTTCCCTCTCCACCTAGAACCTAAGTGTTCTGGCCCTCACCATCTCGAACCTATGAGCTGTGGCCCTCTCTATCTCCAAACTATGAGCTCTGGCCCTCTCCATCTTGAACCTAAGGGTTCTGGCCCTCTATATTTCGAACCTAAGGGCTCTGGGGCTCTCCATCTTGAACCTAAGGGCTCTGGGTCTTTCCATCTCGATCCTAAGGGTTCTGGCCCTCTCCATCTCAAACCTAAGGGTTCTGACGCTCTCCATTTAGAACCTGAGGTTTCTGGTCCTCTCCATCTCGAACCTAAAGGCTCTGGCCCTCTCCATCTCCAAACTCGGAGGTCTGGCCCTCTCCATCTCGAACCTAAGGGCTGTGGCTCTCTCCCTTTCGAACCTAGAAGCTCTGGCCCTCTCCAACTCGAACCTAAGTGCTCTGGCCTTCTTCATCTCGAAACTAAGGGCTCTGGCCCTCTCCATTTCGAACCTAAGGCTCTGGCCCTCTCGATCTCGAACCTAAGGGCTTTGGCCCGTTCCATCTCGAACCTAAGGGTTCTGGCCCTTTGAATCTCGAACCTAAAAGCTCATGCTCTCTCCATCGCGAACCTAAGGGCTATGGCACTCTCCATCTCGAACCTAAGGATTCTGGCCCTCTCCATCTCAAACCTAAGGCTCTGGCCTTAAGCATCTTGAACCTCAAGGTTCTGGCCTTCTTCATCTCAAACCTAAGGGCACTGGTCCTCTCCATCTCGTACCTAAGGGCTATGGCCATTTCCATCTCGAACCTAAAGGCTCTGGGCCTCTCCATCTTGAACCTAAGGGCTCTAGCCCTTCCCATCTCGAACCTAAGAGCTCTGATCTTCTGTGCGAGCGAGCACGCCCCCCTACCCCTGTGCACCTCAGAGGTCTTATAAGCGGTGAGCTCATTAGGGCTAGCGCATTTGGTCCGCGTCCCTACCTGTACAACATCGATACCAGTAAACGTCGCTTTTCTCCATTATTATCTCTAACCTCTGCCCGTATATTGGTGGCCAGAGAGTTGACGGACCCACGAATTTAAGAAGATATAATTGAGAAGTAAAGAAGATATAGTATTCGACGAGAAGCCTACAGAAGTTTGAGAAGAAAATCCAGTGACTTCAGCAAATCAACACGGCGGAGATAACTACAGAGAAATCACGAGAACTACCGTGAAAATCGTCTGGTGACAGAGAAATCAAGAGAACTACCGTGAAGATCGTCTGGTGACGAGAATTATTGTAACGTCTAAGAAGAGGATCTGCAGAGACTGTCAGAGCAACGAGAAATCGATTATAAGGACAGCATCTACAGACAGAGAGCTTCAGAGATCTACGGAAAGGGCGGCTACAGACCCAGAAACTACATCTACTTGGTGATTCAGCCGACTACAGATACGTAATCTTCGTGCTACGGACGAAGCAGTAACGGTGCATCGCTTCCAACGACTGCAGAGATCACGACATCGTGCGACAACTAAAACTACAATTTGAGATAAGTAAAGCAGCAATTGTTAATTGTTATAATTGTTGCAGCACTGTTGCAGCCTAGATATTCGTTGCGCGTGAGAGAGACAGCGTGCAGCAGTAGTGGTAGAGTTTTTGTCAGACAGTTTATTCGGAATAGCCCGTCGGAGATGCCACAGTGCGTGCAGGCGTCAAGGTTAAACATAGGCTGCATTTGCAGAGTGCAAGCAGTGTGTTCAATAACCCCTAGACATGAGTTTTTTTTAAGAGTTTAGGAGAGGTTTTCTTAAAAAGTGAGTGGCGCTATTTTCTCGAAGTGTTGCTATAAGTGATTTGAGTAGTTTTGTATTGATTTAGTAACTGTTGTGCAAATTTACGCTTTAGCAACCGTTAAACTCAGTTGAGCAGTGATGTTATTTGTGTAATACCTAGACACCAAACTAGTAACGTAGCTATGCATGAAATATCAGTAACCAGTGCACTTAGAACTAGTACAATGACTACCACAGTTTTTTTCTAGCGTGGATATATTGGCGACAGAGAGATAAGTATCCTTAAATGCCTTCTGTAGCCTGTGCAACATGTAGGTCATGTAATGCTACGTGTAATTTGAGCGAGGCGGTCAGTTGCAAACCATGCTCTTTACAAGAAATCAATGCTTATTTGTGGGCAGGAAGGACATTGTTGGGGTAACTATATTTTGGACATTTATTGTGTCATTTTCAAAAATCATATTTGAATTTTTTTGCTGGTTGCGTCTGGTAAGATGTTGCAGGGGGGAAGTGCGTTCCAATTTGCCCAAAGGTAGTGCTGTAGACCTTTGTAAAACTCAACGTTCGAGCTTTAGAGAATAAGAGGAAAATGGTTTGCAAGAGAGTCATTACATTATGATTTCGAGGAAGTACTACTGATCAAAGGATCAATTATTGAAAGAACAATTCGCTGTATTAATAGGACAGGAATTGATTAAAAGATGATGTACAAGTAGTACAATGCAGTGAAATGATGTAATAACGATGAAATATGTACTGAGAAATGCAATGTGATTTCGAGAATTAAATACATATTAAAGTCGGAAGGACTCTTCCCGAGTGAAGTGAATAATAGTGGATGTTCTGATGATACATACCTGATTTTATTGCTCTGAGTACGAAAGAAGAAATATGTGAGAAATATGTGAGAAAAATAGAGAGCAAAAAGAGCAGATACTGCGGCAGAGTGAATGTCCGTGAGAGAATAAAAATAAAGAGGAGAAAGACTCTTCTAGTGTACGTAAGAGGTAAACCCAGAGAGGTAAACCCAGAGAGCGTTGCAGCGCTTAATAAAAAATACCGACAAGGCTGTGGATATATCTGGTAACATGGTTTAAGGTTACCTGGTAAATTTACCAGCGAGGTCGAGTGATACTGCTGAGGAACAGTATTGAATTATTGCGCGCAGACAAATGAATAAGCTTTAGGAGAAGCTGTTACCGTTGATTTTCGATGGGACTCTGATATCAGTTCATAATTTCATGTGGTGGAAGTAATACCATTGATACCATGACGGTCAGAGTTTAGCATTGCAGATTGCGGTTGTCATTGTGCTGGCGAAGAATATCGAGAGTAATAATGAGAGGCGATAGACGCCCATTAATTAACCACACGTGGTGGTCTGGTAATTAGTTAAGAGTAACGAGTAATAGAGTGTAGAGTGTGCAGAGTGTGCAGAGCAGCACGCATAATTTCATGTGCAGTACGAGTGAGTAGCTTATTTTTTTTGCATTGCTAAAGGCCGCGAGTAGCTCATGCTGTACCAACAAGGCAATGAACTCTACCAAGGCGATACATACGCCAGACAGTGAGGCGCCGTATTTCCGGTGGCTTTGGCTGGCAACAGTTGACAGCTGATATACGATGGAGTAACTATGAATGTGACTGGTGAATAGTCATGAATAGGATGTGTTTTGGATAATTAACGAATAATTGAATAGTGGAGACTAATTAAAAGTAATAACAAAACTTGATTTATTTCTTAGTTATTTGTTAACCGAGAGTGCCTGTTTTTAATGTTTTTTGAGCACGTTTACGATCTAGTGCGTCATACTGTCATTTTGCAAGCCTACTCGAATTTCATGATCAGTAAAGTTTTATGCCATGTAATTTGAAATTAATCAGACGTAAAAGAATGCAAAATTTATCGTCAAGTCTCCAAAGTTTCTACGGGATCATTTACAACTAATTGACCATTTACAACTGATTGAGCGATTAAAATTTAGAGTGTTTAACGTCAATATTGATTTTTTACTTGACAACTTTTCGTGTACGTACCGTAAAAAGTATGTTCTTATGTATTCAATTGTGTCTTTTTGCTGTATTTGCTTATGCTTCATGTTAACCTCGCATACGCTTTAGTATTTAACTTTTTTGATTGAAGCATTAACGTAACGCGATATGTGAAATGTAAAGTAACCGTTTACAGTATGAAAGTTTAACAATCACAGAATAACAATTTTCTTATGTCCTTGCGTTAAAGCCGCACGTGATTGTTGGGATCTGATGCAATAATTGACGACTTTGCACATATTTAAATCTTTTTGTGCACATGCAACTTTAGGCGTGAAATCTCTTGGACGTTGTCGCTGAATTGACAATTTAAATGGTGAGCGAATTCCTCGGTTGCTTAAAGCAAACGCTGATATTGCAGTCCATCTCGCGAGACAGTCAGTCATGGCGCTGTAGTGGAAATAAAATTATTTTTTTATTATTAGGTGGAATGTTTTATCGTCAGCACGAATTAATTAAATTTTTACAGTGAATGGAAATTTCCCGATTAGAAATCTGGGTGCCGTTCTTACTTGAAATTTATTCTTGTCGACGAGCAGCATTTGTTCATTTCTTATAAAGTGCTTTATAATTGGCCTCGATTAAACCTCATTGTTTATTTTTAGTTTTTACATTGAAAAGGTTTAAACTTTTCACGTTTTAGCATTCAACATTTTTACACCTAAGCTTTTCATTATCAAGCTGCAGTTCACTTTACGTAAACTTTTATGCTTGTGTGTTAGTTTTTAGGATTGTTAAAATTGTGTTTATTTTTATTTCTAATTGGTCATGCTAATCGTTCTTGTATTCATTTCAATTTCAGCTTCGCGTGGGTGTACGAGCCCAGGGAGCACGAACGAGTCACGTATTAAACACGCGACACCTTCACGCAATGTACGATAGGTGTGCAAGGCTTGGCGGCAAAGCGCCTGTCAACAAATGAGGCGGCCTTGACGACAACTTAAGTTCCGCGCGCAGTCAACATCTTAAGCTCCGCGCGCAGTTTACCCATACTACTAGGGATAATTCACCTTTCGTGAAAGGGAAGGAGAACAACGATGAACCATTGATACGGTGAACCATTGACTTTGAACGGTGAACCATTGATACGGTGAACCATTGACGTTACATACAAAAATAACTCAACTTGAAAAGATGAAAAGCATGATTAATGAAAAAGAGTGTTTATTTTCTACAATGTTACTTTACCATGTTCGTAGTGTTGCCAACGTGGTTTAAGCATATTTAGAAACTTGAAAGTAGGTAATTATAAATTCAGTCGTTCAAAATTATGGACTTTGTTTACATTTTATTACTAATGGATTACGATAATTTGAAACGGTTTAGTGATTATTCTTTTATTTTTGCAGGGTGCGAAACCCGAGTTCCATATTCTTACTTGGTGATCTTTCTAGCTTTCTCTATTTCTATATCGTTCTATATGATTATGTTACCGGTAGAATTAAGTTTTACGAGTCTACGGCACTCTGTTTATTCTGATTGGTTGTTTTACAAATAGTGGAAAAGTTCCGTTCTAATTTGTGCGATATTTGGCTATAACATTATCTAACTTCTATTCTGAAGTCTACGGAAACGCATACGACAATTTGTAATCATTATCTAACGTCAATATTTTCTTTTTGGTGAAAACTTTAATGATTCTTTAATATGATGTCCACCTAATTTCATTATCTTTTCTGAATCATTTTTCGTTACCTACGAGGTAATAGCGTTGTTCATTATAAAATTTTCCGAAATTGCCTTGCCGAAGAACTCGTGTTTTGCTCGGAGTTCATCTATAATCTCTTTGTAATCCCTGTAATCACTAGTATATTTTGTGTTAGAAGTAATACATATGTTTATGCGCGGTTTTGCAAAAGTCAAGCAACGATGTTCAAACAATTTGGTAATGTTTTCTGTAGAGGTGTTTACGGTGGTCACTTTTCTGAAATTATCCATATGATTACCTGAGGTCTAAATTGTTTGTCATTTACGAAATTGTTGCGACATTGAAAAATTGTTGCGACATTACACTTTTAATTGCGAGAGAATCAAAATTATTCGTCGAAATTTTTCCTTTTGACCATTGATGTTTATTGATGAGAATATTCGGCGTTTCATTTACTTCCCTTTATCGTGTTTTGCTGACGTTGTGGTAATTTGGTAAATTTAATGCTAATGCTGACCTTTTGTAGCAGCTAGTGTTTTATTTCTTTTTATGTTGAAGATAAGGGCATTATGTTATATCGCTTCAGCGCCTTTATACTCCCAGCTTGAGTTGCGGCTTGTGTTGATACTTCTTGAGCTGAGTACTGTTACTAAATTTTACCAAATTTATTCGTATTGATCTTTTAAGGGTGAAGAAAAACGATTCAATTTTGTACCAGTGTATTGCCAAGTTAATAGAATTACCTTTGAGTATTACACGCATGTGAGGCGGATTTGGTGTTTGAAATTAAAATTTTTGTTTTTATCCGCCCGAATATAATTTTTATATCCGCCCCCCTACCCCTGTGCACCTCAGAGGTCTTTTACGCGGTGAGCTCATTAGGGCCCGCGCATTTGGTCCGCACCCCGTCCTGTACAACATCGCTACCAGTAAACGTCCCAGCTCTCCATTGTTATCTCTAACCTCTGCCCGTATACTTCTCCATCTCGAACCTAAGAACTCTGGTTCTCCCCATCTCGAACCTAAAGGCTCTTCCTTCTCCATCTAGAATCTAAGTGTTCTGGCCCTCACCACCTCGAACCTAAGAGCTTTGGGCCTCTCTATCTCTAAACTATGATCTCTGGCCCTCTCCATCTCGAACCTCAGGGCTCTGTCCCTCTCCATCTCGAACCTAAGAACTCTGGCCTTCTTCATCTTAAACCTAAGTGCTCTGAGAATATCCATCTCGATCCTAAGGGCTCTGGCCTCATTAACCTAAGGGCTCTGGACCTCTCCATCTCGAACCAAAGGGCTATGGCCCTATCCATCTCGAACCTAAGGGCAATTGCCCTCTCCATCTCGAACCTAAGGGCTCTTGCCCACTCCATTTCAAACCTAAAGGCTCTGGCCCTCTCCATCTCGAACCTAAGGGCTCTGGCCCTCTCCATCCCGAACCTAAGACTATGGCCCTCTTCATCTCGAACCTATGAGCTCTGGCCATCTACATCTCGAACCTGAGGCCGCTGGCCCTCTCCATCTCAAACCTAAGGGCTAATGCCCTTTCTAACTCGAAACTAATTGCTCTGGCCCCATCCATCTCGAATCTTAGGGCTCTGGCCCTTTCCATCTTGAACCTAAGGGCTCTGGCCATCTCCACCTCGAACCTAAGGGCTCTGTCCCTCTCAATCTCGAACCTAAGGGCTTTGGCCCTCTCCATCTTGAACCAATGGCTCTGGCCCTCTCCATCTCGAACCTATGGGCTCTTTCCCTCTCCATCTAGAACCTAAGTGTTCTGGCCCTCACCATCTCGAACCAAAGAGCTCTGGCTCTCTCCATCTCCAAACTAAGAGCTCTGGCCCTCTCCTCGAACCTCAAGGCTTTGACCCTCTCCATCTCGATTCTAGGGGATCTGGCCCTCATCATCTTAAACTTTGAGGCTAAAATCTTTTCCATCTCGAACCTATGGGCTCTGGCCCTCTCCTTCTCAAACCTAAGGGCTCTGGCCCTCTCCATCTCGAACCTAAGGGTTCTGGCCTTCTCCATCTCGAACCTAAGGGCTTTGGCGCACTCCATCTTGAACCTAAGGGCTCTGGCGCTTTCCATCTCGAACCTGAAGATTCTGGCGCTCTCTATTTTGAACCTAAGGCCTCTGGTCCTCTCCATCTCAAACCTAAGGGCTCTGGCCCATTCCAACTCGAACCTTAGGGCTCTGGCTATTCCAATTACGAACCTTAGGGCTCAGGTCCTCTCCATCTCGATTCTAAGGGCTCTGGCCCATCTCGAACCTAAAAGCTCATGCTCTCTCCATCTCGAACCTAAGAACTCTGGCTCTCTTCATCTCAAACCAAAGGGCTCTAGTCCTCTTCATCTCTAACCTAAGGGCTCTGGCCCTCTTCATCTCAACCCTATGGGCACTGGTCCTCTCGATCTCGAACCTAGGGGCTCTGGCCATTTCCCTCTCGAACCTAAGGGCTCTGGGCCTCCCCATCTCGAAACTAAGGGCTCTTCCCCTCTCCATCTAGAACCTAAGTGTTCTGGCCCTGACCATGTCGAACCTGAGAGCTCTGGCCCTCTCCATCTCGAAACTAAGAGCTCTGGCCCTCTCCATTTCGAACCTAAGTCTCTGGCCCTCT
Source organism: Morinoia aosen (assembly GCA_030386875.1). Classification (NCBI taxonomy): domain Eukaryota; kingdom Metazoa; phylum Arthropoda; class Malacostraca; order Amphipoda; family Talitridae; genus Morinoia; species Morinoia aosen. Next base: position 46,080,115 of record CM059567.1, on the reverse strand, counting down.
CCATCTCGAACCTAAGGGCTCTGGCCCTTACCATCTCAAACCTTAGGGCTCTGGCCCTCTGAATCACGAACCTAAAAGCTCATGCTTTCTCCATTTCGAACCCAAGGACTCTGGCCCTCTCCATCTTGAACCTAAGGGCTCTGGCCCTCTCAATCTCAAACCTAAAGGCTCTGGCCCTCTCCAGCTCGAACCTATGGGCTCAGGCTCTTTCCCTCTCGAACCTTAGGGCTCCGGCCCTCTCTATCTCGAACCTTAAAACTCTGGCCCTCTTCATCTCGAACCTAAGGACACTGGTCCTCCCCATCTCGAACCTAAGGGCTCTGGCCCTTTCCGTTTCGAACCTAAGGGCTCTGGGCATCTCTATCTCGAACCTTAGGGCTCTTTCCCTCTCCATCTAGAACCTTATTGTTCTGGCGCTGACCATCTCGAACCTAAGAGCTCTAGCCCTTTCCATCTTCAAACTAAGAGCTCTGGCCCTCTCCATCTCGAACCTCAGCGCTCTGTCTCTCTCCATCTCGAACCTAAGAGCTCTGGCCTTCCTCATCTCGAACCTAAGGGCTCTTTCCCTCTCCATCTAGAATCTAAGTGTTCTGGCCATCACCATCTCGAACTTAAGAGCTCTGGCCCTTTCTATCTCCAAACTATGAGCTCTGGCCCTCTCCACCTCGAACCTCATGGTTCTGTCCCTTTCCATCTCGAACCTAAGAACTCTGGCATTCCTCATCTCAAACCTAAGTGTTCTCAGCCTATCCATCTCGTTCCTAAGGGCTCTGGCCTCATTAACCTAAAGGCTCTGGTCCTCTCCATCTCGAACCAAAATGCTCTGGCCCCATCCATCTCGAACCTAAGGGCTCTAGCCCTCTCCACCTCGAACGTAATGGCTCTGGCCCTCTCCATCTCAAACCTAAGGGCTCTGGCCCTCTCCATCTCAAACCTAAGTGCTCTGGCCCTCTCCATCTCGAACCTAAGGGCTATGGCCCTCTTCGTCTCGAACCTAGGAGCTCTGAGCTCTTACATTTCGAACCTAAGGCCTCTGGCCCTCTATATCTCGAACCTAAGAGCTGATGCCCTTTCTAACTCGAACCTAAGGGCTCTGGCCTCCTCTATCTCGAATCTCAGGGCTCTGGCCCTCTCCATCTTGAACCTAAGGGCTCTGGCCATCTCCACCTCGAATCTAAGGGCTCTGTACCTCTCAACTTCGAACCTAAGGGCTTTGGCCCTCTCCATCTTGATCCTAAGGGCTCTTTCCTTCTCCATCTAGAACCTAAGTAATCTGGCCCTTACCATCTCGAACCTAAGAGCTCTGGTTCTCTTCATCTCCAAACTAGGAGGTCTGGCCCTCTCCATCTCGAACCTCAGGGCTCAGGCCCTCTCCACCTCGAACCTAAGAACTCTGGCGCCCTTCATCTTAAACCTAATTGCTCTGAACTTCTCCATCTCGATCCTAAGGGCTCTGGCCCTCATCATCTTAAACCAAAGGGCTCTGGCCCTTTCCATCTCGAACCTAAGGGCTTTTTCCCTCTCCACCTAGAACCTAAGTGTTCTGGCCCTCACCATCTCGAACCTATGAGCTCTGGCCCTCTCTATCTCCAAACTATGAGCTCTGGCCCTCTCCATCTTGAACCTAAGGGTTCTGGCCCTCTATATCTCGAATCTAAGGGCTCTGGCGCTTTCCATCTTGAACCTAAGGGCTCTGGGTCTTTCCATCTCGATCCTAAGGGTTCTAGCCCTCTCCATCTCAAACCTAAGGGTTCTGACGCTCTCCATTTTGAACCTGAGGTTTCTGGTCCTCTCCATCTCGAACCTAAAGGCTCTGGCCCTCTCCATCTCCAAACTAGGAGGTCTGGCCCTCTCAATCTCGAACCTAAGGGCTGTGGCTCTCTCCATTTCGAACCTAGAAGCTTTGGCCCTCTCCAACTCGAACCTAAGTGGTCTGGCCCTCTTCATCTTGAAACTAAGGGCTCTGGCCCTTTCCATTTCGAACCTAAGGCTCTGGCCCTCTCGATCTCGAACCTAAGGGCTTTGGCCCTCTCCATCTCGAACCTAAGTGCTCTGGCCCTCTCCATCACGAACCTCAGGGCTCTGGCTCTCTCCATCACGAACCTCAGAACTCCGGCCCTCTTATCTTCTTCTTCCTTAAGTGCTCTGAGCTTCTGCATTTCGATCCTAGGGGCTCTGGCCCTCATCACCTCAAATCTAAGGGCTCTGGTCCTCTCCATTTCGAACCTAAGGGCTCTGGCCCTCTCCATCTCAAACCCAAGGGCTCTGGCTCTCTCCACCATAAACCAAAGGGCTCTGGCGCTTTCCATCTCGAACCTAAGGGTTCTGGCCCTCTCCATCTCGAACCTAAGGATTCTGGCGCTCTCCGGTTTGAACCGAAGGCCTCTGGTCCTCTCCATCTCGAACCTAAGGGCTCTGGCCCACACCATTTCGAACCTTAGGGCTCTGGCTATTTCCATTCTAAACCTATGGGCTCAGGTCCTCTCGGTCTCGATTCTAAGGGCTCTGGCCCTCTCCATCTCGAACCCCAGGGCTCTTGCCCCCTCCACCTCGAACCTAAGAACCTAAAAGCTCATGCTCTCTCCATCTCGAACCTAAAGGCTGTGGCCCTCTCCATTGCGAACCTAGAAGCTCTGGCCCACTCTAACTCGAACCGAAGGGCTCTGGCCCTCTCTATCTCGAAACTAAGGGCTCTTGCGCTCTTCATTTCGAACCTTAGGCTCTGCCTTCACTATCTCGAACCTAAGGGCTCAGGCACTCTCCCTCTCGGACCTTAAGGCTGTGGCCCTCTTCATCTAAAACATAAGGGCTCTGGTCCTCTCCATCTCTAACCCAAGGGCTTTGGCTCTCCTTATCTCGAACTTGAGGACACTGGTCCTCTCCATCTCGAACCTAAGGGCTCTTTCCCTCTCCATCTAGAACCTAAGTGTTCTGGCCTTCACCATCTCGAACCTAAGAGCTCTGGCCCTTCCCATCTCCAAACTAAGACCTCTAGCCCTCTCCACCTCGAACCTCAGGGCTCTGGCCCTCTCAGTCTCGAACCTATGAACTCTGGCCCTCATCATCTTAAACCTAAGGGCTCTGGCCCTCCCCATCTCGAACCTAAAGGCTCTTCCTTCTCCACCTAGAATCTATGTGTTCTGGCCCTAACCACCTCGAACCTAAGACCTTTGGCCCTCTCTATCTCCAAACTTTGAACTCTGGTCCTCTCCATCTCGAATCTCAGGGCTCTGTCCCTCTCCATCTCGAACCTAAGAACTCTGGCCCTCTTCATCTCAAACCTAAGTGCTCTGAGAATATCCACCTCGATCCTAAGGGCTTTGGTCCTCTCCATCTCGAACCAAAGAGCTATTCCCCTATCCATCTCGAACCTAAGGGCAATTGCCCTCTCCATCTCGAACCTAAACACTCTGGCCCTCTCCATCTCAACCTAAAAGCTCTGGCCCTCTCTATCTCGAACCTAAGGGCTCTGGCACTCTCTATCTCGAACCTAAGACTACGGCCCTCTTCATCTCGAACCAATGAGCTCTGGCCATCTACATCTCGAACCTAAAGCCTCTGGCCCTCTCCATCTCAAACCTAAGGGCTAATGCCCTTTCTAACTCGAAACTAATTGCTCTGGCCCTCTCCATCTCGAATCTTAGGGCTCTGGCCCTTTCCATCTTGAACCTAAGGGCTCTGGCCATCTCCACCTCGAACCTCAGGGCTCTGGCCCTCTCAATCTCGAACCTATGAACTCTGGCCACCATCATCTTAAACCTAAGGGCTCTGGCCCTCCCCATCTCGAACCTAAAGGCTCTTCCTTCTCCATCTAGAATCTAAGTGTTCTGGCCCTAACCACCTCGAACCTAAGAGCTTTGGCCCTCTCTATCTCCAAATTATGAACTCTGGTCCTCTCCATCTCGAACCTCAGGGCTCTGTCCCTCTCCATCTCGAACCTAAGAACTCTGGCCCTCTTCATCTTAAACCTAAGTGCTCTGAGAATATCCATCTCGATCCTAAGGGCTCTGGTCTCATTAACCTAAGGGCTCTGGTCCTCTCCATCTCGAACCAAAGGGCTATTGCCCTATCCATCTCGAACCTAAGGGCAATTGCCCTTTCCATCTCAAACCTAAAGGCTCTGGCCCTCCCCATCTCGAACCTAAGGGCTCTGGCCCTCTCCATCTCGAACCTAAGACTACGGCCCTCTTCATCTCGAACCTATGAGCTCTGGCCATCTACATCTCGAACCTAAGGCCTCTGGCCCTCTCCACCTCAAAGCTAAGGGCTAATGCCCTTTCTAACTCGAAACTAATTGCTCTGGCCCCCTCCATCTCGAATCTTAGGGCTCTGGCCCTTTCCATCTTGAACCTAAGGGCTCTGGCCATCTCCACCTCGAACCTAAGGGCTCTGTCCCTCTCAATCTCGAACCTAAGGGCTTTGGCCTTCTCCATCTTGAACCAAAGGGCTCTGGCCCTCTCCATCTCGAACCTATGGGCTCTTTCCCTCTCCATCTAGAACCTAAGTGTTCTGGCCCTCACCATCTCGAACCAAAGAGCTCTGGCTCTCTCCATCTCCAAACTAAGAGCTCTGGCCCTCTCCTCGAACCTCAAGGCTCTGGCCCTCTCCATGTCGATCCTAGGGGATCTGGCCCCCATCATCATTGAGGCTATGGTCTTTTCCATCTCGAACCTAAGGGCTCTGGCCCTTTCCTTCTCAAACCTAAGGGCTCTGGCCCTCTCCATCTCGAACCTAAGGGCTCTGGCGCTCTCCATCTTAAACCTAAGGGCTCTGGCGCTTTCCATCTCGAACCTAAGGGTTTTGGCCCTCTCCATCTCGAACCTGAAGATTCTGGCGCTCTCCATTTTGAACCTAAGGCCTCTGGTCCTCTCTATCTCAGACCTAAGGGCTCTGGCCCATTCAAACTCGAACCTTAGGGCTCTGGCTATTCCAATTCAACCTTAGGGCTCAGGTCCTCTCCATCTCGATTCTAAGGGCTCTGGCCCTCTCCATCTCGAACCTAAGATCTCTGGCCCCCTCCACCTCGAGCCTAAGGGCTCTAGTCCACTCCACCTCGAACCTAAGGGCTCTGACCTATCTCGAACCTAAAAGCTCATGCTCTCTCCATCTCGAACCTAAGAACTCTGGCTCTCTTCATATAAAACCTAAGGGCTCTAGTCCTCTCCATCTCTAACCTAAATGCTCTGGCCCTCTTCATCTCAACCCTATTGGCACTGGTCCTCTTTATCTCGAACCTAGGGGCTCTGGCCATTTCCATCTCGTACCTAAGGGCTCTGGGCCTCCCCCACTCGAACCTAAGGGCTTTTTCCCTCTCCATCTAGAACCTAAGGGCTCTGGCCCTTTCCATCTCCAAACTAAGAGCTCTGGCCCTCTCTATCTCGAACCTCAGGGCTCTGGACCTCTCCATCTCGAAACTAAGGGCTCTGGCCCTCTCTATTTCGAACCTAAGGCTCTGGCCCTCTCCATCTCGAACCTATGGGCTCTGGCCCTTACCATCTCAAACCTCAGGGCTCTAGCCCTCTGAATCACGAAACTAAAAGGTCATGCTTTCTCCATCTCGAACCCATGGGCTCTGGCCCTCTCCATCTCGAACCTAAGGGCTCTGGCCCTCTCAATCTCAAACCTAAGGGCTCTGGTCCTCTCAAGCTCGAACCTATGGGCTCAGGCTCTTTCTCTCTCGAACCTTAGGGCTCTGGCCCTCTCTATCTCGAACCCAAAAACTCTGGCCCTCTTCATCTTAAACCTAAGGGCTCTAGTCCTCTCCATCTCTAACCTAAAGACTCTGGCCCTCTTCATCTCTAACCTAAGGACACTGGTCCTCTCCATCTCGAATCTAAGGGCTCTGGCCCTTTCCGTTTCGAACCTAAGGGCTTTGGGCCTCTCCATCTCGAACCTTAGGGCTCTTTCCCTCTCCATCTAGAACTTTATTGTTCTGGCCCTCACCATCTCGAACCTAAGAGCTCCGGCCCTTTCCATCTCCAAACCTAGAGCTCTGGCCCCCTCCATCTCGAACCTCAGCGCTCTGTCTCTCTCCATCTCGAACCTAAGAACTCTGGCCCTCATCATCTCAAACCTAAGGGCTCTGGCCCTCCTCATCTCGAACCTAAGGGCTCTTTCCCTCTCCATCTAGAATCTAAGTGTTCTGGCCCTCACCATCTCGAACCTAAGACCTCTGGCCCTCTCTATCTCCAAACTATGAGCTCTGGCCCTCTCCACCTCGAACCTCATGACTCTGTCCCTTTCCATCTCGAACCTAAGAACTCTGGCCCTCCTCATCTCAAACTTAAGTGTTCTGAGCCTATTCATCTCGTTCCTAAGGAATCTGGCCTCATTAACCTAAGGGCTCTGGTCCTCTCCATCTCGAACCAAAGGGCACTAGCCCTATCCATCTCGAACCTAAGGGCTATAGCCCTCTCCATCTCGAACGTAATGGCTCTGGCCCTCTCCATCTCAAACCTAAGGGCTCTGGCCCTCTCCATCTCGAACCTAAGTGTTTGGCCATCTCCATCTCGAACGTAAGAGCTCTGGGCTCTTACATCTCGAACCTAAGGCCTCTGGCCCTCTCCATCTCGAACCTAAGGGCTGATGCCTTTTCTAACTCGAACCTAAGGGCTCTGGCCTCCTCTATCTCGAATCTCAGGGCCCTGGCCCTCTCCATCTTGAACTTAAGGGCTTTGGCCATCTCCACCTCGAATCTAAGGGCTCTGTACCTCTCAACTTCAAACCTAAGGACTTTGGCCCTCTCCATCTTGAACCAAAGGGCTCTGGCCCTCTCCATCTTGAACCTAAGGGCTCTTTCCCTCTCCATCTAGAACCTAAGTAATCTGGCCCTTACCATCTCGAACCTAAGAGCTCTGGCTCTCTCCATCTGCAAACTAGGACGTCTGGCCCTCTCCATCTCGAACCTAAGAACTCTGGCGCTCTTCATCTTAAACTTAATTGCTCTGAGCTTCTCCATCTCGATCCTAAGGGCTCTGGCCCTCATCATCTTAAACCTAAGGGCTCTGGTCCTCTCCATCTCTAACCCAAGGGCTTTGGCTCTCCTTATCTCGAACTTGAGGACACTGGTCCTCTCCATCTCGAACCTAAGGGCTCTTTCCCTCTCCATCTAGAACCTAAGTGTTCTGGCCTTCACCATCTCGAACCTAAGAGCTCTGGCCCTTCCCATCTCCAAACTAAGACCTCTAGCCCTCTCCACCTCGAACCTCAGGGCTCTGGCCCTCTCAGTCTCGAACCTATGAACTCTGGCCCTCATCATCTTAAACCTAAGGGCTCTGGCCCTCCCCATCTCGAACCTAAAGGCTCTTCCTTCTCCACCTAGAATCTATGTGTTCTGGCCCTAACCACCTCGAACCTAAGACCTTTGGCCCTCTCTATCTCCAAACTTTGAACTCTGGTCCTCTCCATCTCGAATCTCAGGGCTCTGTCCCTCTCCATCTCGAACCTAAGAACTCTGGCCCTCTTCATCTCAAACCTAAGTGCTCTGAGAATATCCATCTCGATCCTAAGGGCTTTGGTCCTCTCCATCTCGAACCAAAGAGCTATGGCCCTATCCATCTCGAGCCTAAGGGCAATTGCCCTCTCCATCTCGAACCTAAACACTCTGGCCCTCTCCATCTCAACCTAAAAGCTCTGGCCCTCTCTATCTCGAACCTAAGGGCTCTGGCACTCTCTATCTCGAACCTAAGACTACGGCCCTCTTCATCTCGAACCAATGAGCTCTGGCCATCTACATCTCGAACCTAAAGCCTCTGGCCCTCTCCATCTCAAACCTAAGGGCTAATGCCCTTTCTAACTCGAAACTAATTGCTCTGGCCCTCTCCATCTCGAATCTTAGGGCTCTGGCCCTTTCCATCTTGAACCTAAGGGCTCTGGCCATCTCCACCTCGAACCTCAGGGCTCTGGCCCTCTCAATCTCGAACCTATGAACTCTGGCCACCATCATCTTAAACCTAAGGGCTCTGGCCCTCCCCATCTCGAACCTAAAGGCTCTTCCTTCTCCATCTAGAATCTAAGTGTTCTGGCCCTAACCACCTCGAACCTAAGAGCTTTGGCCCTCTCTATCTCCAAATTATGAACTCTGGTCCTCTCCATCTCGAACCTCAGGGCTCTGTCCCTCTCCATCTCGAACCTAAGAACTCTGGCCCTCTTCATCTTAAACCTAAGTGCTCTGAGAATATCCATCTCGATCCTAAGGGCTCTGGTCTCATTAACCTAAGGGCTCTGGTCCTCTCCATCTCGAACCAAAGGGCTATTGCCCTATCCATCTCGAACCTAAGGGCAATTGCCCTTTCCATCTCAAACCTAAAGGCTCTGGCCCTCTCCATCTCGAACCTAAGGGCTCTGGCCCTCTCCATCTCGAACCTAAGACTACGGCCCTCTTCATCTCGAACCTATGAGCTCTGGCCATCTACATCTCGAACCTAAGGCCTCTGGCCCTCTCCACCTCAAAGCTAAGGGCTAATGCCCTTTCTAACTCGAAACTAATTGCTCTGGCCCCCTCCATCTCGAATCTTAGGGCTCTGGCCCTTTCCATCTTGAACCTAAGGGCTCTGGCCTTCTCCACCTCGAACCTAAGGGCTCTGTCCCTCTCAATCTCGAACCTAAGGGCTTTGGCCTTCTCTATCTTGAACCAAAGGGCTCTGGCCCTCTCCATCTCGAACCTATGGGCTCTTTCCCTCTCCATCTAGAACCTAAGTGTTCTGGCCCTCACCATCTCGAACCAAAGAGCTCTGGCTCTCTCCATCTCCAAACTAAGAGCTCTGGCCCTCTCCTCGAACCTCAAGGCTCTGGCCCTCTCCATGTCGATCCTAGGGGATCTGGCCCCCATCATCATTGAGGCTATGGTCTTTTCCATCTCGAACCTAAGGGCTCTGGCCCTTTCCTTCTCAAACCTAAGGGCTCTGGCCCTCTCCATCTCGAACCTAAGGGTTCTGGCCCTCTCCATCTCGAACCTAAGGGCTCTGGCGCTCTCCATCTTAAACCTAAGGGCTCTGGCGCTTTCCATCTCGAACCTAAGGGTTTTGGCCCTCTCCATCTCGAACCTGAAGATTCTGGCGCTCTCCATTTTGAACCTAAGGCCTCTGGTCCTCTCCATCTCAGACCTAAGGGCTCTGGCCCATTCAAACTCGAACCTTAGGGCTCTGGCTATTCCAATTCAACCTTAGGGCTCAGGTCCTCTCCATCTCGATTCTAAGGGCTCTGGCCCTCTCCATCTCGAACCTAAGATCTCTGGCCCCCTCCACCTCGAGCCTAAGGGCTCTAGTCCACTCCACCTCGAACCTAAGGGCTCTGACCTATCTCGAACCTAAAAGCTCATGCTCTCTCCATCTCGAACCTAAGAACTCTGGCTCTCTTCATCTTAAACCTAAGGGCTCTAGTCCTCTCCATCTCTAACCTAAAGGCTCTGGCCCTCTTCATCTCAACCCTATTGGCACTGGTCCTCTTTATCTCGAACCTAGGGGCTCTGGCCATTTCCATCTCGTACCTAAGGGCTCTGGGCCTCCCCCACTCGAACCTAAGGGCTTTTTCCCTCTCCATCTAGAACCTAAGGGCTCTGGCCCTTTCCATCTCCAAACTAAGAGCTCTGGCCCTCTCCATCTCGAACCTCAGGGCTCTGGACCTCTCCATCTCGAAACTAAGGGCTCTGGCCCTCTCTATTTCGAACCTAAGGCTCTGGCCCTCTCCATCTCGAACCTATGGGCTCTGGCCCTTACCATCTCAAACCTTAGGGCTCTAGCCCTCTGAATCACGAAACTAAAAGGTCATGCTTTCTCCATCTCGAACCCATGGGCTCTGGCCCTCTCCATTTCGAACCTAAGGGCTCTGGCCCTCTCAATCTCAAACCTAAGGGCTCTGGTCCTCTCAAGCTCGAACCTATGGGCTCAGGCTCTTTCTCTCTCGAACCTTAGGGCTCTGGCCCTCTCTATCTCGAACCCAAAAACTCTGGCCCTCTTCATCTTAAACCTAAGGGCTCTAGTCCTCTCCATCTCTAACCTAAAGACTCTGGCCCTCTTCATCTCTAACCTAAGGACACTGGTCCTCTCCATCTCGAATCTAAGGGCTCTGGCCCTTTCCGTTTCGAACCTAAGGGCTTTGGGCCTCTCCATCTCGAACCTTAGGGCTCTTTCCCTCTCCATCTAGAACTTTATTGTTCTGGCCCTCACCATCTCGAACCTAAGAGCTCCGGCCCTTTCCATCTCCAAACCTAGAGCTCTGGCCCCCTCCATCTCGAACCTCAGCGCTCTGTCTCTCTCCATCTCGAACCTAAGAACTCTGGCCCTCATCATCTCAAACCTAAGGGCTCTGGCCCTCCTCATCTCGAACCTAAGGGCTCTTTCCCTCTCCATCTAGAATCTAAGTGTTCTGGCCCTCACCATCTCGAACCTAAGACCTCTGGCCCTCTCTATCTCCAAACTATGAGCTCTGGCCCTCTCCACCTCGAACCTCATGACTCTGTCCCTTTCCATCTCGAACCTAAGAACTCTGGCCCTCCTCATCTCAAACTTAAGTGTTCTGAGCCTATTCATCTCGTTCCTAAGGAATCTGGCCTCATTAACCTAAGGGCTCTGGTCCTCTCCATCTCGAACCAAAGGGCACTAGCCCTATCCATCTCGAACCTAAGGGCTATAGCCCTCTCCATCTCGAACGTAATGGCTCTGGCCCTCTCCATCTCAAACCTAAGGGCTCTGGCCCTCTCCATCTCGAACCTAAGTGCTCTGGCCATCTCCATCTCGAACGTAAGAGCTCTGGGCTCTTACATCTCGAACCTAAGGCCTCTGGCCCTCTCCATCTCGAACCTAAGGGCTGATGCCTTTTCTAACTCGAACCTAAGGGCTCTGGCCTCCTCTATCTCGAATCTCAGGGCCCTGGCCCTCTCCATCTTGAACTTAAGGGCTTTGGCCATCTCCACCTCGAATCTAAGGGCTCTGTACCTCTCAACTTCAAACCTAAGGACTTTGGCCCTCTCCATCTTGAACCAAAGGGCTCTGGCCCTCTCCATCTTGAACCTAAGGGCTCTTTCCCTCTCCATCTAGAACCTAAGTAATCTGGCCCTTACCATCTCGAACCTAAGAGCTCTGGCTCTCTCCATCTGCAAACTAGGACGTCTGGCCCTCTCCATCTCGAACCTAAGAACTCTGGCGCTCTTCATCTTAAACTTAATTGCTCTGAGCTTCTCCATCTCGATCCTAAGGGCTCTGGCCCTCATCATCTTAAACCTAAGGGCTCTGGCCCTCTCCATCTCGAACCTAAGGACTTTTTCCCTCTCCACCTAGAACCTAAGTGTTCTGGCCCTCACCATCTCGAACCTATGAGCTCTGGCCCTCTCTATCTCCAAACTATGAGCTCTGGCCCTCTCCATCTTGAACCTAAGGGTTCTGGCCCTCTATATCTCGAACCTAAGGGCTCTGGGGCTCTCCAGCTTGAACCTAAGGGCTCTGGGTCTTTCCATCTCGATCCTAAGGGTTCTGGCCCTCTCCATCTCAAACCTAAGGGTTCTGACACTCTCCATTTAGAACCTGAGGTTTCTGGTCCTCTCCATCTCGAACCTAAAGGCTCTGGCCCTCTCCATCCCCAAACTAGGAGGTCTGGCCCTCTCCATCTCGAACCTAAGGGCTCTGGCTCTCTCCCTTTCGAACCTTGAAGCTCTGGCCTTCTCCAACTCGAACCTAAGTGCTCTTGCCTTCTTCATCTCGAAACTAAGGGCTCTGGCCCTCTCCATTTCGAACCTAAGGCTCTGGCCCTCTCGACCTCGAACCTAAGGGCTTTGGCCCGTTCCATCTCGAACCTAAGGGTTCTGGCCCTTTGAATCTCGAACCTAAAAGCTCATGGTCTCTCCATCTTGAACCTAAGGGCTATGGCACTCTCCATCTCGAACCTAAGGACTCTGGCCCTCTCCATCTCAAACCTAAGGCTCTGGCTTTAAGCATCTCGAACCTCAAGGTTCTGGCCTTCTTCATCTCAAACCTAAGGGCACTGGTCCTCTCCATCTCGTACCTAAGGGCTATGGCCCTTTCCATCTCGAACCTAAAGGCTCTGGGTCTCTCCATCTTGAACCTAAGGGCTCTAGCCCTTCCCATCTCGAACCTAAGAGCTCTGATCTTCTGTGCGAGCGAGCACGCCCCCCTACCCCTGTGCACCTCAGAGGTCTTATAAGCGGTGAGCTCATTAGGGCCAGCGCATTTGGTCCGCGTCCCTACCTGTACAACATCGATACCAGTAAACGTCGCTTTTCTCCATTATTATCTCTAACCTCTGCCCGTATATTGGTGGCCAGAGAGTTGACGGACCCACGAATTTATGAAGATATAATTGAGAAGTAAAGAAGATATAGTATTCGACGAGAAACCTACAGAAGTTTGAGAAGAAGATCCAGTGACTTCAGCAAATCAACACGGCGGAGGTAACTACAGAGAAATCACGAGAACTACCGTGAAAATCGTCTGGTGACAGAGAAATCAAGAGAACTACCGTGAAGATCGTCTGGTGACGAGAATTATTGTAACGTCTAAGAAGAGGATCTGCAGAGACTGTCAGAGCAACGAGAAATCGATTATAAGGACAGCATCTACAGACAGAGAGCTTCAGAGATCTACGGAAAGGGCGGCTACAGACCCAAAAACTACATCTACTTGGTGATTCAGCCGACTACAGATACGTTATCTTCGTGCTACGGACGAAGCAGTAACGGTGCATCGCTTCCAACGACTGCAGAGATCACGACATCGTGCGACAACTAAAACTACAATTTAAGATAAGTAAAGCAGCAATTGTTAATTGTTATAATTGTTGCAGCACTGTTGCAGCCTAGATATTCGTTGCGCGTGAGAGAGACAGCGTGCAGCAGTAGTGGTAGAGTTTTTGTCAGGCAGTTTTTTTGGAATAGCCCGTCGGAGATGCCACAGTGCGTGCAGGCGTCAAGGTTAAACATAGGCTGCATTTGCAGAGTGCAAGCAGTGTGTTCAATAACCCCTAGACATGAGTTTTTTTTAAGAGTTTAGGAGAGGTTTTCTTAAAAAGTGAGTGGCGCTATTTTCTCGAAGTGTTGCTATAAGTGATTTGAGTAGTTTTGTATTGATTTAGTAACTGTTGTGCAAATTTACGCTTTAGCAACCGTTAAACTCAGTTGAGCAGTGATGTTATTTGTGTAATACCTAGACACCAAACTAGTAACGTAGCTATGCATGAAATATCAGTAACCAGTGCACTTAGAACTAGTACAATGACTACCACAGTTTTTTTCTAGCGTGGATATATTGGCGACAGAGACATAAGTATCCTTAAATGCCTTCTGTAGCCTGTGCAACATGTAGGTCATGTAATGCTACGTGTAATTTGAGCGAGGCGGTCAGTTGCAAACCATGCTCTTTACAAGAAATCAATGCTTATTTGTGGGCAGGAAGGACATTGTTGGGGTAACTATATTTTGGACATTTATTGTGTCATTTTTAAAAATCATATTTGAATTTTTTTGCTGGTTGCGTCTGGTAAGATGTTGCAGGGGGGAAGTGCGTTCCAATTTGCCCAAAGGTAGTGCTGTAGACCTTTGTAAAACTCAACGTTCGAGCTTTAGAGAATAAGAGGAAAATGGTTTGCAAGAGAGTCATTACATTATGATTTCGAGGAAGTACTACTGATCAAAGGATCAATTATTGAAAGAACAATTCGCTGTATTAATAGGACAGGAATTGATTAAAAGATGATGTACAAGTAGTACAATGCAGTGAAATGATGTAATAACGATGAAGTATGTACTGAGAAATGCAATGTGATTTCGAGAATTAAATACATATTAAAGTAGGAAGGACTCTTCCCGAGTGAAGTGAATAATAGTGGATGTTTTGATGATACATACCTGATTTTATTGCTTTGAGTACGAAAGAAGAAATATGTGAGAAATATGTGAGAAAAATAGAGAGCAAAAAGAGCAGATACTGCGGCAGAGTGAATGTCCGTGAGAGAATAAAAATATAGAGGAGAAAGACTCTTCTAGTGTACGTAAGAGGTAAACCCAGAGAGGTAAACCCAGAGAGCGTTGCAGCGCTTGATAAAAAATACCGACAAGGCTGTGGATTTATCTGGTAAAATGGTTTAAGGTTACCTGGTAAATTTACCAGCGAGGTCGAGTGATACTGCTGAGGAACAGTATTGAATTATTGCGCGCAGACAAATGAATAAGCTTTAGGAGAAGCTGTTACCGTTGATTTTCGATGGGACTCTGATATCAGTTCATAATTTCATGTGGTGGAAGTAATACCATTGATACCATGACGGTCAGAGTTTAGCATTGCAGATTGCGGTTGTCATTGTGCTGGCGAAGAATATCGAGAGTAATAATGAGAGGCGATAGACGCCCATTAATTAACCACACGTGGTGGTCTGGTAATTAGTTAAGAGTAACGAGTAATAGAGTGTAGAGTGTGCAGAGTGTGCAGAGCAGCACGCATAATTTCATGTGCAGTACGAGTGAGTAGCTTATTTTTTTTGCATTGCTAAAGGCCGCGAGTAGCTCATGCTGTACCAACAAGGCAATGAACTCTACCAAGGCGATACATACGCCAGACAGTGAGGCGCCGTATTTCCGGTGGCTTTGGCTGGCAACAGTTGACAGCTGATATACGACGGAGTAACTATGAATGTGACTGGTGAATAGTCATGAATAGGATGTGTTTTGGATAATTAACGAATAATTGAATAGTGGAGACTAATTAAAAGTAATAACAAAACTTGATTTATTTCTTAGTTATTTGTTAACCGAGAGTGCCTGTTTTTAATGTTTTTTGAGCACGTTTACGATCTAGTGCGTCATACTGTCATTTTGCAAGCCTACTCGAATTTCATGATCAGTAAAGTTTTATGCCATGTAATTTGAAATTAATCAGACGTAAAAGAATGCAAAATTTATCGTCAAGTCTCCAAAGTTTCTACGGGATCATTTAAAACTAATTGATCATTTACAACTGATTGAGCGATTAAAATTTAGGGTGTTTAACGTCAATATTGAATTTTTACTTGACAACTTTTCGTGTACGTACCGTAAAGAGTATGTTCTTATGTATTCAATTGTGTCTTTTTGCTGTATTTGCTTATGCTTCATGTTAACCTCGCATACGCTTTAGTATTTAACTTTTTTGATTGAAGTATTAACGTAACGCGATATGTGAAATGTAAAGTAACCGTTTACAGTATGAAAGTTTAACAATCACAGAATAACAATTTTCTTATGTCCTTGCGTTAAAGCCGCACGTGATTGTTGGGATCTGATGCAATAATTGACGACTTTGCACATATTTAAATCTTTTTGTGCACATGCAACTTTAGGCGTGAAATCTCTTGGACGTTGTCGCTGAATTGACAATTTAAATGGTGAGCGAATTCCTCGGTTGCTAAAAGCAAACGCTGATATTGCAGTCCATCTCGCGAGACAGTCAGTCATGGCGCTGTAGTGGAATTAAAATTATTTTTTTTTATTATTAGGTGGAATGTTTTATCGTCAGCACGAATTAATTAAATTTTTACAGTGAATGGAAATTTCCCGATCAGAAATCTGGGTGCCGTTCTTACTTGAAATTTATTCTTGTCGACGAGCAGCATTTGTTCATTTCTTATAAAGTGCTTTATAATTGGCCTCGATTAAACCTCATTGTTTATTTTTAGTTTTTACATTGAAAAGGTTTAAACTTTTCACGTTTTAGCATTCAACATTTTTACACCTAAGCTTTTCATTATCAAGCTGCAGTTCACTTTACGTAAACTTTTATGCTTGTGTGTTAGTTTTTAGGATTGTTAAAATTGTGTTTATTTTTATTTCTAATTGGTCATGCTAATCGTTCTTGTATTCATTTCAATTTCAGCTTCGCGTGAGTGTACGAGCCCAGGGAGCACGAACGAGTCACGTATTAAACACGCGACACCTTCACGCAATGTACGATAGGTGTGCAAGGCTTGGCGGCAGAGCGCCTGTCAACAAATGAGGCGGCCTTGACGACAACTTAAGTTCCGCGCGCAGTCAACATCTTAAGCTCCGCGCGCAATTTACCCATACTACTAGGGATAATTCACCTTCGTGAAAGGGAAGGAGAACAACGATGAACCATTGATACGGTGAACCATTGACTTTGAACGGTGAACCATTGATACGGTGAACCATTGACGTTACATACAAAAATAACTCAACTTGAAAAGATGAAAAGCATGATTAATAAAAAAGAGTGTTTATTTTCTACGATGTTACTTTACCATGTTCGTAGTGTTGCCAACGTTGTTTAAGCATATTTAGAAACTTGAAAGTAGGTAATTATAAATTCAGTCGTTCAAAATTATGGACTTTGTTTACATTTTATTACTAATGGATTACGATAATTTGAAACGGTTTAGTGATTATTCTTTTATTTTTGCAGGGTGCGAAACCCGAGTTCCATATTCTTACTTGGTGATCTTTCTAGCTTTCTCTATTTCTATATCGTTCTATATGATTATGTTACCGGTAGAATTAAGTTTTACGAGTCTACGGCACTCTGTTTATTCTGATTGGTTGTTTTACAAATAGTGGAAAAGTTCCGTTCTAATTTGTGCGATATTTAGCTATAACATTATCTAACTTCTATTCTGAAGTCTACGGAAACGCATACGACAATTTGTAATCATTATCTAACGTCAATATTTTCTTTTTGGTGAAAACTTTAATGATTCTTTAATATGATGTCCACCTAATTTCATTATCTTTTCTGAATCATTTTTCGTTACCTACGAGGTAATAGCGTTGTTCATTATAAAATTTTCCGAAATTGCCTTGCCGAAGAACTCGTGTTTTGCTCGGAGTTCATCTATAATCTCTTTGTAATCCCTGTAATCACTAGTATATTTTGTGTTAGAAGTAATACATATGTTTATGCGCGGTTTTGCAAACGTCAAGCAACGATGTTCAAACAATTTGGTAATGTTTTCTGTAGAGGTGTTTACGGTGGTCACTTTTCTGAAATTATCCATATGATTACCTGAGGTCTAAATTGTTTGTCATTTACGAAATTGTCGCGACATTGAAAAATTGTTGCGACATTACACATTTAATTGCGAGAGAATCAAAATTATTCGTCGAAATTTTTCCTTTTGACCATTGATGTTTATTGATGAGAATATTCGGCGTTTCATTTACTTCCCTTTATCGTGTTTTGCTGACGTTGTGGTAATTTGGTAAATTTAATGCTAATGCTGACCTTTTGTAGCAGCTAGTGTTTTATTTCTTTTTATGTTGAAGATAAGGGCATTATGTTATATCGCTTCAGCGCCTTCATACTCCCAGCTTGAGTTGCGGCTTGTGTTGATACTTCTTGAGCTGAGTACTGTTACTAAATTTTACCAAATTTATTCGTATTGATCTTTTAAGGGTGAAGAAAAACGATTCAATTGTGTACCAGTGTATTGCCAAGTTAATAGAATTACCTTTGAGTATTACACGCATGTGAGGCGGATTTGGTGTTTGAAATTAAAATTTTTGTTTTTATCCGCCCGAATATAATTTTTATATCCGCCCCCCTACCCCTGTGCACCTCAGAGGTCTTTTACGCGGTGAGCTCATTAGGGCCCGCGCATTTGGTCCGCACCCCGTCCTGTACAACATCGCTACCAGTAAACGTCCCAGTTCTCCATTGTTATCTCTAACCTCTGCCCGTATACTTCTCCATCTCGAACCTAAGAACTCTGGCCCTCTTCATCTCGAACCTATGGGCTCTGACCCTCTCCATATCGAACCTAAGGGTTTTGGCCCTCTCCATCAGAACTATACAGAACTATACAGAACTGTCCAGAATTGTACAGAATTGTACAAAACTATACAGAACTGTACAGAACTGTACAGAACTATACAGAATTATACAGAACTATACAGAACTATACAGAACTATACAGAACTATACAGAACTATACAGAACTATACAGAACTATACAGAACTATACAGACCTATACAGAACTATACAGAACTATACAGAACTATACAGAACTATACAGAACTATACAGAACTATACAGAACAAAAGTATCATCAACGTATCTGTGGTAAAATATTGGTTTAAAATTATTTGGACATTCAGAAAGCCATATTCGTTCATGATGTGACATTAAAATATTCGCGAAAGTTGGACCCAAAGTCAGCCCCATACCCAATCCCTCGATTTGTTTGTAGTACTTGCCATTAAAGAGGAAAAATGAGAACTTAACTGCATGATCTAACATGGTTTTAAATGCTACACGACTAAGGTTACAAAATGTCTGTTCCACTTCAAATAATTACTGCAAACAAATATCCAGTGTTTCAGTTAACGGAATATTGGTAAACAAATTTTCGACATCAAATGACGTCATGTAAAATTTGTCAGCATCAGCAATACTAGCGATCTCCTAGGCAAAGGAGGATGAATTAAAAACGCTGTATTTATTAGTAGTTATGGGGCTTAAAATGGGAACTAAAAATGTTGCTAATTTGTAACTCGGAGTGTTGTAGGCTGCAAAAATCGGTCTTAGTTGAAATTTGGATTTAAAATCTGCTTCATGTACTGTAGAATATTCCCGGGCCTGAACCGGAAACATATAAACTATTATATATAGTTTCAGTAATAACGGAAGATTTACTAAGTTTTCGTAAGAGATTATATATTTTATCTTCTATATGGAGTACATATTTATGGAGAGGTTCGCATGTTTCCGAGAACCTGCTGCTGTCTGAAATAATAGTACCCAAACCTGTCAAGTAAAACTACAAGTAAAAAAACTACAGTAAAACTATTGATACAGGCATATATGGATGTAAACAGGGTGTTTCAGAACTAGAGGTGAAAAATTAAACTATATAAACATATATATATATAAACATATATATATATATATAATCATATATATATATTTAAGAAATCGCAAAATAAAACAATTTTCATGAGTAACAAAATCTTAAAACTCTGCCGATTTCGAGTAATTCCAACTTGAAAAATTCTTAAATTGTAAGAATTTGAATTTAAAATGTTTTTTATGGAAAAGTCGCTAATTTTCTTGGAGAGAAATTTCGCTGAAGTTGCAGCTTGTGGCAACACTAAGCTCGACAGGTGCCTTGTCTGTGACAAATGAGATTGAATTGAACCGCGCTGTGAGGAGGGTCTTGGCCTCTTGTGCGTAGCACCTGTCAGGGAGTATGTGATCGCCTTTTCTTTACTACTTTAATTTGTGATTGCAATCGCGTTTTCTGTTCTTTTTGTTCAGTTATTTATCTTGCATGTTCGCAACCTCTTTTCTACCCATCTTAAACTTCTTGGTCCTTGTGACTCTTAAACTACTTGGTCCTTGTGACTCTTAAACTACTTGGTCCTTGTGACTTTTAAACTACTTGGTCCTTGTGACTCTTAAACTACTTGGTCCTTGTGACTCTTAAACTACTTGGTCCTTGTGACTCTTAAACTACTTGGTCCTTGTGACTCTTAAACTACTTGGTCCTTGTGACTCTTAAACTATTCGGTCCTTGTGACTCTTAAACTATTCGGTCCTTGTGACTCTTAAACTATTCGGTCCTTGAGACCTTAAACTATTTTCACTATCATACTACCCGTGGCTCTACGGTGCCCTCTTGAAATCATAAGTGATTTAGGCACCATTTCAAGGTGAGCCGGTGGTCATATGAGATTTCCTATATACGCGAAACGTGAAAAGGTTCTAGTTTTCTATTGTGGCTTTTTGTTCCCCCTCAGAATCCTTTGGCGAGCGTGATCTGGATGGGATGCTCCTTTAAGAGGCCACTTTTTTGGGTTTACCAAACCTAACTTCTCTTCTCCAGCGTGTGTTTCATCTCCAAATTTAATTTCTTCGATTCTGGGTAGTGCCTATGTTCGTATGTGAATACAAATGAAACTTTCTAATAATGAAGTCAAAGTGTTATATGATCTGACGCGGTGGTACCTCATTTAAATCACTAATTCATTCCTCCTTATTAAATTGCAGTTCTGTGTTGGGCTGGGAGGTGCCGGAACTATAATGGCCTCCAGTTCTCCTTGTTAAGCCTCATGACGTAACAAGATACGCCGTAAAACTCGTTAGGTCTCCAGCCACTATGAAGACCATTTAATTCTGTGAATTCTCCCAAGTGAGATGTTTAACGTCGACAATTTTTGTCGTGTTGTAAAAGTTTGAATTATTAAAAGTTCGAGTTCTTCTGTGCGTTATTTCCTGTGTTCCGGTTAAAAAAACCTACAAAATCTGAAATATTAAGCGCTCACGCACCGGCTGCCAACGAAGTTAGGTTTTAGGTGGTCTAGTTAAGATGTAAAATTACTGTATTCACGAGAGTTTGTGTCATTGATTACCCAATCATACTAATTTAGACCATTGGATGAATGATTTTTTAAAATTTTTTGCAGAAAAAATAACCAATCACAAAGAATGCATTTATTGTTACTACAAGAGATGTTCAAGGTTCCTACCGTGAAGTTCAATGCAATTTTCAAATCTGTCATGAACTGACTGCCGTACAGATATGAAAACATTAGGTTTCTCAGCTATTTGTGCTGCAGCATCAACTATTCGAGCAGCCAGATCTTGCTCTGAATCCACAGGAATTGCATACACCAGCTCTTGCAGCGTCCCCCTCAGAAAGAAATCAAGTGGTGTCATGTCTGGTGAGCGAGGAGGCCATGTCTCTGAGCTGCCTTTGTCAACCACCTATTGGGAAATTGCTCATCTAAAACCTCTCGTGAACCAAGGAAAAAATACACTGGTGCTCCATCATGTTGAAACCACATTCTTCTACGTATGTTCACATGGACAACTTCTAATAATGCAGGCAAAACTTCTTATAAGAAAATCCTATATGCAGGGCCAGTGAGGGGTGAAGGCATCAAATATGAATTGATTAAATTGTCGTTTACAATTCCTACACACACACGTTGACGCAGAAGCGATGTTGATGTTAATGAACACGAATTATGTGAGGATTATTGACAGAACAACGGTGAGAATTGTGCATGTCCAATACACCACAACGAGTGAAAGATGCTTCATCAGTGAACAGGACTTTCTTCGGAAAACCGACATCATTTGTTTCTTTTTTGCAAACACCACAAAGCATATTACATGCGAGGCTCATGATCTGTAGGAAGCCAACTTTGCACTCTTTGAAAATGATATGGGCGTGAGTTTTGGCCATGGAGTTCTCGCCATACAGTAACATGACATGAAATGCCTAAATGTTGAGCAGCATAGCGTGAACCATCACGAGGATTTTATTCAAAATGTTGAATGATTCGTCCTAGGTGGTCGTTGCAGGGACGCCCTGTTTCCTGTCTGTTTATCCTGAAGCTTCCATTTTCACGCTATCTTCTGTGTGAGTTAGTGAAGAACCTGTGTCCAGGAACCTTACGATTAGGGTTGGGTTCTCTGTACAACTGTGAAGCAAGGAAAGCATTTCCTGCTGCAGCTCCGTACATGAAATGCATGTCAGCATGCTCTGCAAACATGAGCGCTCCATGCTTACTGTTCGACGTGAAGTTTACAAATGAACAATAAAAAAAGGCTCTTCCCCACTCAATTTCGTACTATGAATTAAATTTTCAGATTCCACACAAGCATGCAACTGTTCCATAAACATTTCTTTTTCTATAATTCTCCGTTCAGGTATATTAATCACCTAAAACCTAACTTTGTTGGCAGCCGGTACGTGAGCGCTTAATGTTTAGGATTTTAGAATTTTCAAACTTGGAATTACTCGAAAATGGTGGAGTTTTAAGATTTTTTTAACTCATGAAAATCGCTTTATTTTTCGGTTTTCTATATTTAGTTTCATTTATTAATTCTAGTTCTGAAGCACCCTGTATATAAATAAAATCCACCATACACTCAGGTCCACACAGGATGACACATCTTCATGCGTCAGCCAGGCTTCGGGTTCTCTGCTGCGACTGAAACCAAAGTGGAGGCTCGGCAAAGAGGCATTTGACTGGAGATGAGTCATCAACTGAAAAATTAAAATTTTCCCCAGACATTTGTAATCAACAGGAGTCAAGTTCAAGGAATTTTAATTCAGAGTCCTTTACCTGGATTTGCTGTTTCAAAGAGGAACAGTCGCAGACTGCTTCCGACAACTCGGTCAAGCCCCATACTGCAAAGTTAACGTTCGAGACAACGCTCACGACGCACCGCATGTGAGCGTCACCGGATACAGCCCTTGCTGACCCACCGGGGGGAACGGTCCACACTGAGCAGAACCGCTCGTACGTCTGACGCTGTGGCTGCTACATATAGTATACGATATATCGTGGCTACGTCCCTCATGCGACCATCGCTGCTATGACAGCACCAGACTCAGTCGGAGCTCGACTACGTGCACGGAAGAAAATTCTTCTAGAGAGTCATTATTTTTTCCTGTCAGTTGATTTTAACTATATTAATATAGGGTATAATAATGTTCTCAAAACTACTGTACAGGAAATTGAAGGAACTGGTCTTGACGTACACGAAAGGGGAATCTAACAGCCGTAGATTTCCGTGAAATAATGCTTTATCGTTGCCTTTAAAAAGTAATAATTTGAATGCTGAGTAGTTAATTTGATGTCTAAATATGCTTATTAATTAATAATAACTCCAACCCGAAGGAAAAAAGAACTATACTAGAGGCTAATGATGCATTTTCAACTGTTAGAGCTATATGAAAATGATCTGCATTTTTCAAATGTCTTCTTGCATTGACTCAAATGGTATTACAGTAGAGGTGAAGAAAAAATAAAAAGTCAACTAGTTTATTAACAGCTGTGTGTGATGTACAGGAAAGTTATTCCTTAAGGCATACGTGCAAGGAACAAAAGTACTCAAAGAACAAAGATACCTCTATGTTCAGTATATGGTAAATTTTCAAATTAAAATTAACATTCTTGTTATGTAGGGTATAAAACATCTAATAATAATTTCAATCTATCATACAGAGCTTTAAAGAGTCACTCAAATACAACATAGGCTTTAAAAATAACCGTAAAAAGGCTGGACCGAGACTTCAGGAGCAGCTTAATAAAAATTAGAATTTTGCACTGAAGCATCAATCTATTAATAATACATTATATTTCCTCGAAATGAGTGAGTATTATCGGTAACATGGCAGAGTTTTTTCGAATGTTGTTGAATCTACTATCAGACGTATCTACCGGAAAATTTAATATTTGAATATCTATGATTCTACGTGTTATTACTGGAAAGCTAGAATATTCCTTATCTTATTATGTTATTAAACGATGTCCCTAGAAAGTGGCTCTATAAGTAGCAAACGCACATATTCATCACGCTTAAGTTCTAAAAATGCTAAAAGGAAACTCCACATCTGGAAGACCGATCTCCACCCACTGCATTCAAACGATAAGCCAAAGATGATGGGAACAGCTGCTCGGTATAGCGCCAGGCCGCTTCGTGAGGTGGTCACGTCTCAGAGGTGGTCGGAGGTGGGGCGTCTTGTGTCGTGGTACCTTGTGTCATGGTGGCTAGTGTCATGGTGCTTAGTGTCATGGCGCCTGGTGTCGTGGTACCTTATGTCATGGTGGCTAGTGTCATGGCGCTTAGTGTCATGGCGCCTGGTGTCGTGGTACCTTGTGTCATGGTGGCTAGTGTCATGGCGCTTAGTGTCATGGCACCTAGTGTCATGGCACCTAGTGTCGTGGTACCTTGTGTCATGGTGGCTAGTGTCATGGCGCTTAGTGTCATGGCACCTGGTGTCGTGGTACCTTGTGTCATGGTGGCTAGTGTCATGGCGCTTAGTGTCATGGCACCTAGTGTCGTGGTACCTTGTGTCATGGTGGCTAGTGTCATGGCGCTTAGTGTCATGGCGCCTGGTGTCGTGGTACCTTGTGTTATGGGGGCTAGTGTCATGGCGCTTAGTGTCATGGCGCCTAGTGTCGTGGTACCTTGTGTCATGGTAGCTAGTGTCATTGCGCTTAGTGTCATTTCGCTTAGTGTCGTGGTACCTTGTGTCATGGCTCCCAGTGTCATGGCGCCTAGTGTCATGGCTCCTAGTGTCATGGCGCCTAGTGTCATAGCACCTAGTGTCATGGCTCCTAGTGTCATGGCGCCTAGTGTCATAGCACCTAGTGTCATGGCGCCTAGTGTCATGGCTCCTAGTGTCATGGCGCCTAGTATCATAATCCAAGATACGAAATTCAGTGAGCGCCTTAATAGCTCTCATTTCTGATGGAACGGAACAGACCCGGCTTTTGAAAATTTGTTGAGTTATACAGCGATGCTTTTTTTTTTGTTGGTGGAGTGCTAATGAGCTTAATATGGTATTTTTCTATTATACGTATTCTATTTGTAATTAATGTTGCTCGACGTCAGCATTCGTTCTAGATTATGAAATATGAGCTACGGAAATATTGTACTCACACACTTTTAGCAATACAAGTAGGGTCTTCAATTTCTTATTGGAGTATTTGGGTTGCATAAGGAACATAAGGAAATATTTCTTCCTATAATTTCTCAGTTTTTGGAACGAAAGTACACAAATAAAAATTTATCTTGTGTAACCCGATCTCGTCACGAATATTCAATTACTACCAAAGTTTGACGCTAATCAACACAAGAAAAACAATAATTGCTTAAAGTTTGACACAATCAATTGAAAATCTGCCTGAGCGACAACTTCATCCTTCCTGCTGCAGGACTGCTCCTCACCACGAATTCGATTTGTTCATGTAATGCGGTGTGAAACAGAAAAAATACAATATATAACCTGGACATGCAAATATCTGTACTCTACACATATTTTTACACAGATCATGTGCAATATTTGATCATTCTTTCACAATATCCTAAAAGTATTAATACAAGTTTCACAGGGCATCACATTCGCTACCATTGTATCCTTCCGAAACTGCCACCATCTTTTGACCACCTGTGTTACGTCGTTGCTGGTGTACCAAGTCTAGCAATGGGCCTGGAAATACGACGTTGATCAAAACCAAGATTAAGAGATGTACGTGATTTCTGGTGCGGCTCGTTGTCTTGACGGAAGAAGCGTCACATTAGGTTAATGAAGAGAACTTGGTATACTCAAGGCGAGATTGCTGTGGAAAAAAGTGGGACTTTCTTTTTCTTTCATAAGGTCAGACCAGTTTGAATGCAGTGGGGGCCTTGTAATAATCCTTATTGCGGTAAACTCAGAAGCGACATACATTTTTATCAACAATGAACGAGAACACTTACGCATGCACGAGCTTAAAATTGTAATTGGTATTTGATGGGACATATTTTTTATGTCCCATCAAATTAACACATTATCTCGTTTCAATGTAAGAGGAAGATTGGCAGTTACATCGATTGGAATGGTAATTATTTTTATGTGTGTCTGTAGCGCAAGGATGAAGGCAAAAACGTAATAACCGAAATTTGGTGAGTAAAAAAACATTTTTTTCCCCTGAATTTTCCAATATCAGGGTTACTAAGCAGACTTCTTCACTAATGCTAAAATTGAGTTGAGTTTTATAGTTGACTTGCACCTTCTTCACCCACCCATTCATTAATAGTTTATCTAAGCTATATTGGTGAATCTTTTATTTATGCTGTACTTCATTGACATTTTTGAGATTCAGTCTTATGGCGGTCGAAAACTCAGTCATTGCAAGCACAAGTGAAACAACCGAAGGGTATTTATACCAAAGTAAAATCTACCCTCTTTGAAGCGTAATAAATGATATGGTTTTATGATATGAAAGTTTGTTGAAGCCTAGTAACTCAATGTATGGTTTTATAAGGTAGAAATATCGAGTTTTCTATCTTATAACATGCATGGACAGACTCCGTTTGTCTGATGTTTCATAAAGTCCGAAAGAAATTTAGACACAAGAGTACATCGAACATTTACTCATTGCTCTGTATTGTCTCAGGAGTTCCTCGCTTCCATATTTCGTCATATATTCCTCGTCAAGTCTAATGCGAAACGTATAGTCTTTCGAAATCAGGGTTTGCAGTTTCGTGATAGTAAAGTTTGAGAGGTTGTGTGTGACCTACATTGCTCTCCCTGAACTCTTGCAAGCATCTGGGAATTTTTGACATCCGCATACTGGAGACGTTTTTCCATTTATTCAGCACATTTGATTAGAATGTGCAAGTTCATTTTATCGAAATATAACCTCAAACTAGTTAATGAATGAAAACCTGAGTATACCGTGAGTATTAATGAAGATTCGGTTAGTGTGTCCCAATGATAATTCATGCTAAATTTTAGAAAGATAGGTTGCTAAACACTACTTTTTAAGGATTTACCATATAGGATAGCAGACTGTTGTGGTGCTATAACACTAGCAATTATTTTTACTTTGCTCAGCAAACTCAAACTCATATTTTAGCTTACCAGAAAATAATTTTTGCGCCTCTGCGTACATTTGTAAGAAAGAAATCTGCATCTGAAAATTGGTGATGACTCAGCAATGAAATTTACAAGTTGCTCGCAGCCCATATTTGCCTCTCTAGTGATGCAAACTTCCGATTATTTTATGTCGATATTCTTAGGAGAAACATAAGAACAGTAACAATTTCTCACTATTATTACACTGCAACCCATCCATTTATTTCATGTGAAAAAATACTCAAGCCTCTACTTAAGAGGAGCAATAGGTGTATTCTGTAACGCTTCCTTAATCTTGCAATAAAATAGTTTAAATACGCTTCTTGAAATATATATTTTGGTATGCCTTTCCTGGACTTTTGCGACCTTATATTTTACTCAAACTGCCGCTTCGAGAACTGTGTAATGCGATTTTCAGGCTATTACAACTAAATACTTTACTTACCCTTCTTGAGGCACGGGTTTCGTCGGGCTTTTTCATTCCTTTCCACCATTAAAGTTTACTCCTACTGCTTGAGGCATAGCTTTAGTGAGAGAAACGTATTATCTTAATTAGGAAAAACCTAGTTCGTCCAGGAACTCAGACTTCACGGCGTCTCGTTCTCTGAAGATGATGATAAATTCAAACGTCAAATATAACTGTAAAATTTTGACTGCCATGTAATACGGCGCCATTGGCGGCACAATCTGCAGCATCCGGTGGGTACCTCGGTAGTTAGCGCAGGTATTAATTGGAAAACTTATGGAGCTGTCGGTCGATGTACGAGGCCGCACTTACTGCATGGTGTCGTACTGGACCTTCTTGATCTTATAGTAGCGGATGGCTGCGTAGGTGCCGATGGTGACCGCCGTCAGCGCTGCCAGGGTGCTCCCGACGATCAACGGC
This sequence comes from Morinoia aosen, assembly GCA_030386875.1. Lineage (NCBI taxonomy): Eukaryota > Metazoa > Arthropoda > Malacostraca > Amphipoda > Talitridae > Morinoia > Morinoia aosen. The sequence goes on along the minus strand of CM059567.1, from coordinate 46,052,876 downwards.
ACCTTCTCACTTCGCTGCACTCGATGCATGCAGTGCTTCGCTGCGCGTACAGAACGGTTAGTTCACAGTGCGAGGTAAATCCTACGGAGTGATCATTGTTACAGTCTACTTGGACTGCGTTTGTATCTCGCTACCAGCCTACGACGTGCATTGCTTGTTTGCTTCTATAAATGGCATAGTTCCCCAATTTATATTCATCCCAGTCGTGGACAGTAGAGACCCAGCTGAAAAACTGTGGTTAAACATATTTTAGAGGATGTTAAGATCGATGCTGCATGCCTAAGGGTATCCTATTGGGAGCCTGAGAGAGTTCCTCACTTCCAAGGTAATAGTAATAAAAAACTTTAAAATAGTTTAATGAAATATTTCAAACCTCAGCTCATCATCAATCATAATCTGCAGAAACAACAATGCATACATGCAAGGAACAAAAAACGTGACAAATTTGCAAAGTTTATCAACGAGGATTAAAATTGGGGTCTGAATAAAATAATAACGTGACGTAAAATAAAACACTAAATTAATTATACCTAGTAACTTTACTACCCAGTATCATAAATGCGAGTTAGAAAGAAAAGTATAAAAAAATGTTCATAGCTAAAATGCGGGATGGTCCTAGTGGCAGAGTGAGAGAGAGAGAAGTTTTGCTTACAACACAATTCCTCGGAGACTATTGTAAAATGAAATACCTAGTGCTTGAGAGATTCATGTGATTATTGTTTTGTATACTCAGAATTAAAAATTTCTCATAATTTATCTCTTTTCCAGGTAAAAGGAAATGGACCAGCACTGGCATGGCTAAAAAATTAGAAGTTATCTCTGCAAATCTTTAAGAAACTTGATCACTTAATCGGCGAGAAAGGCTATAACAATATTTAGCATTTATTACACGCAGCCAAAATATCTGCAAGGTGATAGATTCGTTTGCAGGGCCTAAGGTTATTATAATTACGGGTATTTTGTAAAAGTTATCAAGTTTACATTTTTTAACTACTGAACATTGACTAGTGGGAAATAATTAATGATTTTCCAATTGATGTTATCATGAACTTAATTTGAATGAATTTATCAAAAAATCGTTTGTACAGGAAATTGGAAACCTATCATTTATTTGACAAATAATTTCACAGGTAGTTACATGTAGGTAAAGAAAAGGTTTCTTCCAACTCAGCACCTCGTCACGGGGTCATCTAACTAAAGAGAGCTGCACTTTACATCATAGAGCAAAAATTACTCACGCGTTTTGAACCTGTCCCCGTATGTGAGCGCCTGGACGCGGACCTCGTCGAAGTGCACGGAGCCCGAGAAGCGGCCCGCGTCCGCAGTCAGCGGGATGTCGTGCAGCAGAGAGCAGCGGAACGAGCGCGCGTGGCTCGTCGTCCAGAACCGCCGCTCCTCCTCACTCCGCACCACCACCTCTTTCTCTGCGGGGTGTACGCCATAAGCTGCACCACCATATCATACCTCATTATCCCATCACCTCTAAATCAGTACATCGGCTGGTGTAATGATGACATTATTTCGACGTACGACCTGCCTCCATTATTTCCCACCAACTCTTATAGTGCTGTAGGAAAGGTGAGTATCGTCTGATGTGCATTCAAACCTCCCAATACATATCGTCTTTCATTCCATGTACCAAACTAATAACGATTAAATTAGAATTTTCTGCAATAAGCGACAACGAGACGAAAAAGGGGCTTTTTGAGGTAATGATTTCGTAATAGTTGTACCAGAGCACAATTTTGTACATTCGAAACTCGCTTCCTTCGCCAAGTCATACCAATGTGTTAAAACTCCTCGCACTCAGATGTTGCCGTAGAGATAGAGCACATCGTCAACAAATTACGCAGTAACAAAAGTGAAGTTTTCTACCCAAAACTCTACAAAATCTGTATAACTTTCCGATGAGGGAAATGCTGCAGGGCTGATTTTGTACGTGAAATTTACCATTTTTGAAACCAATTTATCACTGATTTTGTACTTTTTATAACATTCCATTGCTATCGAAAAGTTGTATTTTAGTTTTGTTGCCCATTTCTAGTGCCCTGCTGATCTTGTGTATGCTGGCTTCGATTTCATACACCTTGAGATTATCCTTCAATTCTTCATGAGTAGTTTGAGGCCTCTGCACTACTGTTTTGACCAATTTTCGAGCAGCACGACCGTTAATCTTGTGTGGACGAGCAATTCGAGGCTCACTGAGAGTCGTATTCCGGTATTTCCACATACGTAGTATGGTTCGAACTGAGGCTATTGGAACATACAGTTGTGCACATATCTTCCGATATTCCAAACCTTCATTATGGAGCGCCACAAAACGTTCGGGAAGGTCATGGCTGATGTCCTTATTTTTCCCTATACTTACGACCTATCAGAATAAGAGCTGCTGTACCAATAACACGTTATTGGGGATGAATGCTGACGAAAGTTCACCCGCTAAATCGTTAAATGCATTAGAACATTATGGAAAAATCGTACAATAATTTTGATGAATAATATCGAGAAAAAAGTAGGATATTACAAACTTTCGTTCGCGGATTTATTGTACGTGTTCCTGTATATATTTTTCTTTTTAACATCTGGGAGTCTTCGATATATTGTTAAATTTTTATACTACTGTTTAAATCCAGTCGAATTTTCGTTATTGCACGTGGCTTAGAAATTTGGCATCTGGCGATTTTATCAACGTGCTCTATTATTTGCCCCTCTGATGATGCACATATTACGTTAATTGAGTTCACCGCGAGTTCATTAGATCGATCCATGCTCGCAATGGTGAGGACGCCTGAGAGAGTAGCTGCCGCCTATATTGCACGCATGTAAAGACTACCTGCAGCAGAAGACTACTGGTCACCTGTTTTGGAGCCGGCGTAGAACGCGTTGCCGGAGTTGAACGCGAACTGGAAGCTGGAGACGTACCATGAGTCCGTGAGCGTGTCGTACGCGAAGCCTGGTGGAAATTCAGAACATGCATATTTATGATGGAACAAATTTTACAGCGTATCGCATAGGTTATTCAATCCCTCATCTATATTGAGCACGTTATAAATAAAAGAGCGAAGAAAGTTGCTTTTAAATTCAACATTCTTATTATGACAGTCTAATACTATAAGAAGAACGTTTCGACCTGTAAGGTCATTTTCAACTTCCGTCGGTAGAAAATCACAAAATCCAGTCATATTTCAAGTAAAATGTTAGACGATGAGAGAAGAAAAATAACATCATACTAAAAAAAAACATATACAACCTAAACTAGTTGAAGGGGGAAAGCGGACTGACTATCATTCAAAACTGGTTTTGTCGTTAAAATATACGAGTACAGGGATTCTAAAATACGAAGATTTATAATACCAGATGTAGATGCAATTATTTTAAAATTGTTTAAGCCTACTAGAAGATCACGTTTCTCTGCATGAGAACGGATGGTAGAATGGGATGGCGTAGAGAGAAGGAGGCCTGTTCTAAAACTCCTACCAGCATGCTCCGCAACGCGAATACTGAGGGCCCGTTTAGTTGAGCCCACGTACTCAGACGCATAGCGGGCGCAACAATATTTGTAGACAATAGATGAGAGCATGCCTTTGGGAATTTTATCTTTATAATTGAAATAAGACCTTATTTTATACGTACTGACCTATATAATTTTTAAATCTATATGCATGAAATGTTTAGATAATTGTAAATGCAATTCCTTTTTCAGTTTTCCGATTTGTACCCAAAAAATGGTAATGTGAAGTAAAAAAAAGGTTTTTATTGAATAAGCATGAATTCGGCTTTCTGTAAAATTTATTATTCAAGAAATTGTTAATAGCTGAATCAATGAGTTGGCAGGGAAAACTGTTGCATTTAAAATATATTTAAAAAAATCAAATTCTTTGTGAAGAGAGGAAAATGATGAACATATACTATTTGCACTGGAAATTAAGTCTTAATGCTATTTATTTTGAATCTGAAAGCGCAAAAACTGAAAAAACTGATCCCAAGCCCTGTGAAAGAAGGTTTACGGAAGACTGAACTGGGAAATCCGCCGTTGTTGCGAGTAATTAGGGCATCTAGGAATGGAAGAATTTATCTTCGAAGACTTTTCAACTTCGGTTTCTATGGTAAATTTAATGTTAGGGTGTTGGGCATTCATGTAGTCTAAAGAATGATTGCAATGAGAACTACACTTAAACAATAAAAACGTATCCTCAACGTACCTCCTATAAAATGCAGGCTTAAAATCTAGAGGACAGGAGTCTAACCACTGATGCTCATGGAAACGCATAAAAACATTGGCAAAAGTCGACCCTAATGGAAGGCCCATTCCTAGACCGTCAAGTTGCTGATAAAATTGTAAAATTAAGTACAGAAAGTTTAAGAAGGTCACGGAATAAAGATTCTGACAAGCCAATAACTGATTTTAAATTAGCAAATACGAAATTCAGACTAATTTTGATGGTCTCGTGCAAGGGAATATTCGCAAAAAGACTCTCAATGCCGAACGACACCATGAAGAAATTATCGGCCTGGTTAAGACGTAACCTCCTCAACAAACAATTTTGAATTCTGTACGGTACAGGGGTTACACGTAAATGGTGCCAGGATTGGAACTAAAAATTTACCGAGAGAAAAACTTGGCGTTCGGTAAGCAGCAAAAATAGGTCTAAATTTGAAATTTAAACTAAAATTAGGTTTGTGAATTTTAAGTAATTCATATAAAGTTCTCGGCCCAGAGCCCGATACAGACAAAGATTTAGATATCTCTACAGTTATTAATGAAAATTTTTCAAATTTTTTAAAAAAATTGTTGATTTTTTCCTCAACACGAGTAGTAAATTTTAAGATAGGTTCAGTAATCTCCCTAAATTTGGTTTTGTCGGACATGAGGCAGTGCATACTCTGTAAATACTTAGATCGATCTAAAATAACGACTCCCCTGCCTTTATCTGGCCGGGTGACAACAATGCTATTATCAGAAGAAAGATTTTTCAAAAGCCTTGTACTAAAAACAGTAGAAAATTTTTTATAAGGCTTAAAACTATAGTAAAACCTAAATGCAAGGATGTTCAGTTCTCCTTTCAATTTATAAAACTCATCCCGTTGCATAGACTGAAGATTATATGCAAGTTGTTCAAAATGATGAAAATACCGATTAAAATTCAATTTTTAAGCCGGCAAATGAAATTATAAGCCAAATGCGAGCAGATACTTAAGACGTGCACACAGTTCCAGTGACGGGCCCTCAGTATTCGTGTTGCGGAGCATGCTGGTAGGAGTTTTAGAACAGGCCTCCTTCTCTCTACGCCATCTCATTCTACTATCCGTTCTCATGCAGGAAAATGCGATTTTCCAGTACGCTTAAACGATTTTAGAAAAATTGCATCTACATCTGGTATTATAAATCTTCGTATTTTAGAATTCCTGAGTATTTTAACGACAAAACCAATTTTGAATGATAGTCAGTCCGCTTTCCCCCTTCAGCTAGTTTGGGTTGTATTTGTTGGTTTTTAGTATGATGTCATTTTTTTTCTCATCGTCTAACATTTTACTTGAAATATGACTGGATTTTGTGATTTTCTATCGACATAGTTAGAAATGACCTTACAGGTCGGAACGTTCTTCTTTTAGTATTAGACAGTCTAAATGAGAATGTTGAATTTTAAAGCGACTTTCTTTGCTCTTTTATTTATAGTTAGGATTTGCAAGTAGCAAAGAATAAATATTTATCCATATTGAGCACATGAGTCAACTGAATAATATTTTGCAAATAATTAGCTTGATTTGTAATAAAGAACAATTACGAAACTAAGATAGTTCAGAAATTTTCTCATAAACAAAGTATGAACATAGTGAGAAGAAAGCTGTAATAGCAAATTAACATATTCAGAAAGTATTGGGAACCAATGTCTTAGCGATTTATTCAGTGACCGACACAGTCCTCAATAATTTTTCATGTCCTAGGATTTCACGACAGTCTTGTTTAAGAATTGGAAGCGCGTTCAAAATTGTTTGTTCCGAAAGATATAGCCACAAGGAAGTGAAAAATTAATGATAATATTCTGTTCATTTTTGCTGCAACTGCATTCATGGATGGTGTGTTTATTCGTTTATTTTATATGGAGGGGAGATGGGGAATAGGTCTGTTATGTTGGATGGCATGTGGGCTGCCTGCAAGGACCACAGCCTGTGTTGAAGGTACCAGGCCACAAGTACCAGTCACTTATGATAAAGGTACCAGGCTGCAAGTACCACTCACTTATGATGAAGGTACTAGGCCGCAAGTACCACTCACTTATGATGAAGGTACCAGGCCTCAAGTACCACTCACTTATGATAAAGGTACCAGGCCGCAAGCACCACTCACTTATGATGAAGGTACCAGGCCGCAAGAACCACTCACTTATGATGAAAATACCAGGCCGCAAGAACCACTCACTTATGATGAAGGTACCAGGCTGCAAGCACCACTCACTTATGATGAAGGTACCAGGCCGCAAGTACCACTCACTTATGATGAAGGTACCAGGCCGCAAGTACCACTCACTTATGATGAAGGTACCAGGCAGCAAGAACCACTCACTTATGATGAAGGTACCAGGCCGCAAGAACCACTCACTTATGATGAAGGTACCAGGCCGCAAGAACCACTCACTTATGATGAAAGTACCAGACCGCAAGAACCACTCACTTATGATGAAGGTACCAGGCCGCAAGAACCACTCACTTTTGATGGAGGTACCAGGCCACAAGAACCACTCACTTATGATGAAGGTACCAGGCCGCAAGTACCACTCACTTATGGTGAAGGTACCAGGCCGCAAGTACAACTCACTTATGATGAAAGTACCAGGCTGCAAGTACCACTCACTTATGATGAAAGTACCAGGCTGCAAGTACCACTCACTTATGATGAAAGTACCAGGCTGCAAGTACCACTCACTTATGATGAAGGTACCAGGCCGCAAGTAACACTCACATATGATGAAGGTACCAGGCTGCAAGTACCACTCACTTATGATGAAAGTACCAGGCCGCAAGTACCACTCACTTATGATGAAAGTACCAGGCCGCAAGTACCACTCACTTATGATGAAGGTACCAGGCCGCAAGAACCACTCACTTATGATGAAGGTACCAGGCCGCAAGAACCACTCACTTATGATGAAGGTACCAGGCTGCAAGCACCACTCACTTATGATGAAGGTACCAGGCCGCAAGTACCACTCACTTATGATGAAGGTACCAGGCCGCAAGTACCACTCACTTATGGTGAAGGTACCAGGCAGCAAGAACCACTCACTTATGATGAAGGTACCAGGCCGCAAGAACCACTCACTTATGATGAAGGTACCAGGCCGCAAGAACCACTCATTTAGGATGAAGGTACCAGACCGCAAGAACCACTCACTTATGATGAAGGTACCAGGCCGCATGAACCACTCACTTATGATGGAGGTACCAGGCCGCAAGAACCACTCACTTATGATGAAGGTACCAGGCCGCAGGTACCACTCACTTATGATTAAGGTACCAGGCCGCAAGTACCACTCACTTATGATGAAAGTACCAGGCTGCAAGTACCACTCACTTATGATGAAGGTACCAGGCCGCAAGTACCACTCACTTATGATGAAAGTACCAGGCTGCAAGTACCACTCACTTATGATGAAAGTACCAGGCTGCAAGTACACCTCACTTATGATGAAAGTACCAGGCTGCAAGTACCACTCACTTATGATGAAGGTACCAGGCCGCAAGTACCACTCATATATGATGAAGGTACCAGGCTGCAAGTACCACTCACTTATGATGAAAGTACCAGGCCGCAAGTACCACTCACTTATGATGAAAGTACCAGGCCGCAAGTACCACTCACTTATGATGAAGGCACCAGGCCGCAAGTACCACTCCCTTATGATGAAGGTACCAGGCCGCAAGTACCACTCACTTATGATGAAGGTACCAGGCCGCAAGAACCACTCACTTATGTTGAAGGTACCAGGCTGCAAGTACCACTCACTTATGATGAAAGTACCAGGCTACAAGTACCACTCACATATGATGAAGGTACCAGGCCGCAAACACTACTCACATATGATGAAGGTACCAGGCTGCAAGTACCACTCACATATGATGAAAGTACCAGGCCGCAAGTACCACTCACTTATGATGAAGGTACCAGGCCGCAAGTACCACTCACTTATGATGAAGGTACCAGGCCGCAAGAACCACTCACTTATGATGAAGGTACCAGGCCGCAAGAACCACTCACTTATGATGAAGGTACCAGGCCGCAAGAACCACTCACTTATGATGAAGGTACCGGGCCGCAAGTACCACTCACTTATGATGAAGGTACCAGGCCGCAAGAACCACTCACTTATGATGAAGGTACCGGGCCGCAAGTACCACTCACTTATGATGAAGGTACCAGGCCGCAAGAACCACTCTCTTATGATGAAGGTACCAGGCCGCAAAAAAAGTACTACTCACTTATGATGAAGGTACCAGGCCGCAAAAAAGTACTACTCACTTATGATGATGGTACCAGGCCGCAAGAACCACTCACTTATGATGAAGGTACCAGGCCGCAAAAAAAGTACCACTCACTTATGATGAAGGTACCAGGCCGCAAAAAAAGTACTACTCACTTATGATGATGGTACCAGGCCGCAAAAAAAGTACTACTCACTTATGATGAAGGTACCAGGCCGCAAAAAAAGTACTACTCACTTATGATGATGGTACCAGGCCGCAAGAACCACTCACTTATGATGAAGGTACCAGGCCGCAAAAAAAGTACTACTCACTTATGATGAAGGTACCAGGCCGCAAAAAAAGTACTACTCACTTATGATGAAGGTACCAGGCCGCAAAAAAAGTACTACTCACTTATGATGATGGTACCAGGCCGCAAGAACCACTCACTTATGATGAAGGTACCAGGCCGCAAAAAAAGTACCACTCACTTATGATGAAGGTACCAGGCCGCAAAAAAAGTACTACTCACTTATGATGATGGTACCAGGCCGCAAGAACCACTCACTTATGATGAAGGTACCAGGCCGCAAGAACCACTCACTTATGATGAAGGTACCAGGCCGCAAGAACCACTCACTTATGATGAAGGTACCGGGCCGCAAGTACCACTCACTTATGATGAAGGTCCCAGGCCGCCACGTGATCTCCAGACTGGCCACCTGCGCCTCCCGGTCACACGTGCCCGACACCGTCGCGTCCGAGGGAGGGTTCATGGCCACGCTCTGTAAGTCGGCCGCATGTTACATTACGTCATTACCAGAGGAACATTGTGTCATGTTCTGCCGCATGTTACATTACGTCATTACCAGAGGGACATTGTGTCCAATGTTCTGCCGCATGTTACATTACGTCATTACCAGAGGGACATTGTGTCCAATGTTCAGCCGCATGTTACATTACGTCATTACCAGAGGGACATTGTGTCCAATGTTCTGCCGCATGTTACATTACGTCATTACCAGAGGGACATTGTGTCCAATGTTCTGCCGCATGTTACATTACGTCATTACCAGAGGGACATTGTGTCCAATGTTCTGCCGCATGTTACATTACGTCATTACCAGAGGGACATTGTGTCCAATGTTCTGCCGCATGTTACATTACGTCATTACCAGAGGGACATTGTGTCCAAAGTTCTGCCGCATGTTACATTGCGTCATTACCAGAGGGACATTGTGTCCAATGTTCTGCCGCATGTTACATTACGTCATTACCAGAGGGACATTGTGTCCAAAGTTCTGCCGCATGTTACATTACGTCATTACCAGAGGGACATTGTGTCCAATGTTCTGCCGCATGTTACATTACGTCATTACCAGAGGGACATTGTGTCCAATGTTCTGCCGCATGTTACATTACGTCATTACCAGAGGGACATTGTGTCCAATGTTCTGCCGCATGTTACATTACGTCATTACCAGAGGGACATTGTGTCCAATGTTCTGCCGCATGTTACATTACGTCATTACCAGAGGGACATTGTGTCCAAAGTTCTCCCGCATGTTGCATTACGTCATTACCAGAGGGACATTGTGTCCGATGTTCTGCCGCATGTTACATTACGTCATTACCAGAGGGACATTGTGTCCAATGTTCTGCCGCATGTTACATTACGTCATTACCAGAGGGACATTGTGTCCAAAGTTCTGCCGCATGTTACATTACGTCATTACCAGAGGGACATTGTGTCCAATGTTCAGCCGCATGTTACATTACGTCATTACCAGAGGGACATTGTGTCCAATGTTCTGCCGCATGTTACATTACGTCATTACCAGAGGGACATTGTGTCCAAAGTTCTGCCGCATGTTACATTACGTCATTACCAGAGGGACATGGTGTCCAATGTTCTGCCGCAGGTTACATTACGTCATTACCAGAGGGACATTGTGTCCAAAGTTCTGCCGCATGTTACATTACGTCATTACCAGAGGGACATTGTGTCCAATGTTCTGCCGCAGGTTACATTACGTCATTACCAGAGGGACATTGTGTCCAAAGTTCTGCCGCATGTTACATTACGTCATTACCAGAGGGACATTGTGTCCAATGTTCTGCCGCATGTTACATTACGTCATTACCAGAGGGACATTGTGTCCAATGTTCTGCCGCATGTTACATTACGTCATTACCAGAGGGACATTGTGTCCAATGTTCTGCCGCATGTTACATTACGTCATTACCAGAAGGACATTGTGTCCAATGTTCAGCCGCATGTTACATTACGTCATTACCAAAGGAACATTGTGTCCAAAGTTCTGCCGCATGTTACATTACGTCATTACCAGAGGGACATTGTGTCCAATGTTCTGCCGCATGTTACATTACGTCATTACCAGAGGGACATTGTGTCCAATGTTCTGCCGCATGTTACATTACGTCATTACCAAAGGAACATTGTGTCCAAAGTTCTGCCGCATGTTACATTACGTCATTACCAGAGGGACATTGTGTCCAAAGTTCTTCCGCATGTTACATTACGTCATTACCAGAGGGACATGGTGTCCAATGTTCTGCCGCATGTTACATTACGTCATTACCAGAGGGACATTGTGTCCAATGTTCAGCCGCATGTTACATTACGTCATTACCAGAGGGACATTGTGTCCAATGTTCAGCCGCATGTTACATTACGTCATTACCAGAGGGACATTGTGTCCAATGTTCTGCCGCATGTTACATTACGTCATTACCAGAGGGACATTGTGTCCAATGTTCTGCCGCATGTTACATTACGTCATTACCAGAGGGACATTGTGTCCAATGTTCTGCCGCATGTTACATTACGTCATTACCAGAGGGACATTGTGTCCAATGTTCTGCCGCATGTTACATTACGTCATTACCAGAGAAACATTGTGTCCAATGTTCAGCCGCATGTTACATTACGTCATTACCAAAGGAACATTGTGTCCAAAGTTCTGCCGCATGTTACATTACGTCATTACCAGAGGGACATGGTGTCCAATGTTCAGCCGCATGTTACATTACGTCATTACCAGAGGGACATTGTGTCCAAAGTTCTGCCGCATGTTACATTACGTCATTACCAGAGGGACATTGTGTCCAATGTTCAGCCGCATGTTACATTACGGCATTGCCAGAGGGACATTGTGTCCAATGTTCAGCCGCATGTTACATTACGTCATTACCAGAGGGACATTGTGTCCAATGTTCAGCCGCATGTTACATTACGTCATTACCAGAGGGACATTGTGTCCAATGTTCTGCCGCATGTTACATTACGTCATTACCAGAGGGACATTGTGTCCAATGTTCAGCCGCGTGTTACATTACGTCATTACCAGAGGGACATTGTGTCCAATGTTCTGCCGCTATTACATTACGTCATTACCAGAGGGACATTGTGTCCAATGTTCAGCCGCATGTTACATTACGGCATTGCCAGAGGGACATTGTGTCCAATGTTCAGCCGAATGTTACATTACGTCATTACCAGAGGGACATTGTGTCCAATGTTCTGCCGCATGTTACATTACGTCATTACCAGAGGGACATTGTGTCCAATGTTCTGCCGCTATTACATTACGTCATTACCAGAGGGACATTGTGTCCAATGTTCTGCCGCATGTTACATTACGTCATTACCAGAGGGACATTGTGTCCAATGTTGTGCCGCATGTTACATTACGTCATTACCAGAGGGACATTGTGTCCAATGTTCTGCCGCTATTACATTACGTCATTACCAGAGGGACATTGTGTCCAATGTTCAGCCGCATGCTACACATACATCATTACCAGAGGGACACTGTGTCCAATGTTCAGCCGCATGCTACCAATACATCATTTCCAGAGGGATATTGTGTCAAATGTTCAGCCGCATGCTACCAATACATCATTACCAGAGGGACATTGTGTCAAATGTTCAGCAGCATGCTACCAATACATCATTACCTGAGGGACATTGTGTCAAATGTTCAGCCGCATGCTACCAATACATCATTACCAGAGGGACATTGTGTCCAATGTTCTGCCGCATGTTACATTACGTCATTACCAGAGGGACATTGTGTCATTTTCTGCCGCATGTTACATTACGTCATTACCAGAGGGACATTGTGTCCAATGTTCTGCCGCATGTTACATTACGTCATTACCAGAGGGACATTGTGTCCAATGTTCTGCCGCATGTTACATTACGTCATTACCAGAGGGACATTGTGTCCAATGTTCTGCCGCATGTTACATTACGTCATTACCAGAGGGACATTGTGTCCAATGTTCTGCCGCATGTTACATTACGTCATTACCAGAGGGACATTGTGTCCAAAGTTCTGCCGCATGTTACATTGCGTCATTACCAGAGGGACATTGTGTCCAATGTTCTGCCGCATGTTACATTACGTCATTACCAGAGGGACATTGTGTCCAATGTTCTGCCGCATGTTACATTACGTCATTACCAGAGGGACATTGTGTCCAATGTTCAGCCGCCTGTTACATTACGTCATTACCAGAGGGACATTATGTCCAATGTTCTGCCGCATGTTACATTACGTCATTACCAGAGGGACATTGTGTCCAATGTTCTGCCGCATGCTACATTACGTCATTACCAGAGGGACATTGTGTCCAATGTTCAGCCGCATGCTACACGTACATCATTACCAGAGGGACATTGTGTCCAATGTTCAGCCGCATACTACCAATACATCATTTCCAGAGGGATATTGCGTCAAATGTTCAGCCGCATGCTACCAATACATCATTACCAGAGGGACATTGTGTCAAATGTTCAGCCGCATGCTACCAATACATCATTACCAGAGGGACATTGTGTCAAATGTTCAGCCGCATGCTACCAATACATCATTATCAGAGGGACATTGTGTCAAATGTTCAGCCGCATGCTACAAATACATCATAACCAGAGGGACATTGTGTCCAATGTTCAGCCGCATTCTACCAATACATCATAACCAGAGGGACATTGTGTCCAATGTTCAGCCGCATGCTACCAATACATCATTACCAGAGGGACATTGTGTCAACTGTTCATCCGCATGCTACCAATACATCATAACCAGAGGAACATTGTGTCCAATGTACAGCCGCATGCTACCAATACATCATTACCAGAGGGACATTGTGTCAAATGTTCAGCCGCATGCTACCAATACATGATAACCAGAGGCACATTGTGCCCAAGGTTCAGCCGCATGCTGCCTATACATCATAACCAGAGGCACATTGTGTCAAATTATCACCCGAATGTTACTATTTCATCATTGCGCAGAGGAACGTTGTTTCTAATGTTTCTCACACTTCATCGACCAATATTTCGCTGCAAACCCTTCCGTGTCAATCACGGCTCTGAACGTTTTGACACATAGGTGAATAATTTGATACAGTGCATCTGCACATGAATGCTCCAGTGAACCGCGCAATACAAGCAACTCATCTTCGCAGAGATTGCAACTCCACCAGCATAAGATTCTAGTTTTACTTTTCCAAGGAATTCGAGCCGACCAACCTTTATATCTTCAGCTCCATCCTTGCCGTTTGTTGGGTAGAAGATGGTAATTGTCGAGCTGAAGTAGGCCAAAACGCACGGGTATTCTTCATTGTCGATGACAACGTACGTGCCATCACTTCGCTGTTTGCCCGTCGCTCCTAAGCATAAAAAACAACACTTGACAAATATCGATGGTAAGAATATCGTGCGGGAATATAGAATGGAAAATTCAATCATTCACACTGTGGTCTTAACCCGTGCTCGTGACTCTAATTTCAGCTAAAATATCTTCAAGTGTTGGAGAAGAATGAAATGCGTTTCTACGCATCACCTTGTTGCGCTACTCGTATACTACGCAGCTGCTGCTAGTGCGCACAGAGTACTGAACACTGGGAATGTGTGAACATAGATTAAAATTTTTTACCAGGAGTCGCTAACTGAGATGAAGCTAGCGCGCACAAACGTGTTCTCCAAAGCGTGACCACGGGCAGCGCAAGTTGCGTGGCCAGTGTCTCTACTTGTTGCAATGAAGCAGCTCGCAGCGCCTCTTCTCGAGTGCCACCAAGAAGCGGTAATGCTTGCCTCTTATGGGCAGAAGACGGATTTGTTAATTAAGATAAAGATAGCAACTCCTGGTGTTTTCTCCAGAGTTTTCCACTCACCGGTGATGCATGTCTTCAATAGTTTGTGACATCACATAATATGTTAATTATCAATTTAGGAAATAATTTTTAATTCAGGAGAGTTTCAAATAACTTTGGAAACGTATGTTACTCGCCAACAATGACTTTACTTTTTGAGACCTAAAACCGTACATGAATGAAAAAGTAAAAATTTGCTGCTGAGAGAAGCTTTCACTCTAAATTTTTGAATGAGGTTGTGGTCTGACTCTTTTGCTAGGATGAATTTGACTATACTGACCACCGGTCTGGGCGAGGGGTGTGTGGAGTATGACAGTAACAAGACATCTCAACACATATACTGACCACCGGTCTGGGCGAGAGGTGTGTGAAGTATGACAGTAACAAGACATCACAACACATATACTGACCACCGGTCTGGGCGAGGGGTGTGTGGAGTATGAAAGGAACAAGACATCACAACACATGAACTAACCACCAGTCTGGGCGAGGGGTGTGTGGAGTATGACAGTAACAAGATATCACAACACATATACTGACCACCGGTCTGGGCGAGGGGTGTGTGGAGTATGACAGTAACATGACATCACAACACATGTACTGACCACCGGTCTGGGCGAGGGGCGTGGGGAGGGCCTCAGGCCAGTCGTAGAAGTCCTCCCCAGACGCGGCCAGCGCTGTGGCTGGCAACACCAGCGCGACGGAACCCGGCCCCCCTGCAGCTCGGCTCGGCGCCGCCCCGTCCGGCCGCTCCCCGTAGTCGTCGTGCTCGTCCGCGTCGTCGCCATCGCGCGGGGTGAGAGCACTGGCGCGGCTCTGGTCGCTGTCCAGCTCCTCGGCAGCGTCGTCGCGCTCTCGTAAGGCCTCGCTCGGCTCGCTGACGTCGCGCAGCTTGTTGATGATGGTGGGTGCGGTGTGCTTAGTGACGGTGGGCGAGGTGCGCTTGTTGGCGGTGGGTACGGTGAGCCCATTACGCTCCCCCGGCTGCCCGCTGGCGCCCACCACACCGGCCCGCAGGTGGGCAGCGGTGGGCAGCATAGCGGCAGGGGACGCGGCCGGCGGGGCGGGACTGGCGCTCCGCTCCGCCACCGCCACTGCGTACAGCACACACTCAAATGAAGCTTACTCATACCAGTGCCACCTGCTGCTCAAATGCCCACTTCCACAAAACTTTTACGTGCGAGAAAGTACATTATTCATAATTCAAAAGAGACCGTTCGATATGTGCACCCCATTTATTGGTTTTGGAGATCAATGATAGGGAATTTTCGAATAATTTCATGTTGTTCACTAAATTGCTTAGGGTTAGAAATGTACTAGGGCCTACCAAAGATAATTTATGCTTATCCTTTTAATTCATTAATGATATATTTCTCAACCCCAGTCCCCTATAACCTAATTTAACCTCCATCGAAAATGACATTTTGCAACGATAAGTGCTTCTCTGCTACATACCGAACTGTGATGCAAAGCTCGCTCGCCTTGCCTTCAGAGATGAGTGGGGCGTGCTCCCTGTAACTAAACAATCCCACTCCTACGGCAAGAAACAACACACGAAACACTGCGCAGTTATCCCAATACCAACAGCTGTCTACCGTTGGGTGTCTGAACTGGCGGGGTCTTATCTGCTGTCATATCGTGACAATTTTATGTGTAAAACGTCCCATCATTTTTCATAGAAAATTTTAGGCCAACCTTGAAATAATGCATTGTTTGATGAAGGTCCAGCATTTGTTTTAGCTTTGGCTGCCAATGGAAATGCCTCCATTTCACATCATTAATTCTGTTCTTAAATGGTTAAGAGAAGAGCATTCATATCTTTTAAATGCATGTCATTAAATTAGCGAGTGACAGAAATGCTCAAAGAGATAGACACTTTTTTCTCCCCAAAACTACGAGAAGCTTCACACCCGAAACCAAAACATTATCTTCCTACTCAGATGTCGCACTTTACTCACATAATTACACTTGCATCAAAGCCTCCTCTCAAAGGGACTAAGAAGCTCAAATTGAAAGCATATTCTTATTTTTGAAACTCAGAGAATCTTCTAATGTAAATTCTTCAAAAGGGCGAGTTTTTCCAAAAACCTATAGAATTTTTGAGCAGAACAGGACAGAATTATTAGTATGACAAGATGATTGCTATGACAGAACAGTTAGTTCAACCGAACTGTTAGTGTAAACGAACATTTAATTTAACAGAACCCATAATATGACAGAACTGTGGAAGGACACAACTGTAATAACAGAACTGTTAAAATGACCAAAATGTTAAAAATGCAGAACTATTAACAGGACAGAACTGCAAATATGACAGAGCTGTCAATATGATAGAACTGCTAATGTAAGAGAATGGTTCAAATGACGGAACTGTTGATATTACACAAGTGTCATGCCACAGCACCTTCTGCCCTGTTCACTGGAGTGGCTGCGTCAACGTTGACAGGCCATAATACATGCATTAGCTGATGTTTGAGATGAGATCATGGTGCAGGAGTGCAGTAGCAACTCCTAGAAACGGAGCATCATTCCGTAATGTTCGTCGAGTTGCTTGTCTTCCTCGAGCTGAGACTGAAGTCAATGAGGACAGTTTAATGGATGCAACATTCCCGGGTGTGAGCACATCAGGAGCCCCGTAACAAACCGGAACAAACATAAATTGAGTAGGTTAGAATATCACTTCACTCAGTAGCTTGGTGCGACTCAGGACAGACTGGCATGGCAGCGTTTATCGCCTTCACAATGAAAGTTAATGAAATGTTCGTTTCAAATTCCTCAGACTTTTCGAATATTTAGTTGCCTAAATAAGGAAAAAGAGAATATAAGTAAGGCGTGTAAGAGAAAGGCAATATTTTACGGTAACATTAAATATTTTAACGTTCATGAGAATGAAAATATGAGTGGTAAGCTGTTATATCCTTTAGTGTACAGTGTTTTTCGATGAAATATCTTTACGACGGCACTCTGTAAATTTGCAGCTCCATTTGAACTTTGCTCTAGCCTGATTGATTTTTAAGCTGCTGTAATTAAGAGTAAGAAATGAAAAGGAGATACTAACCGACCAAAAAGACAGCGAGCGACACAGCACTCCTCATGACGGCAGGCAACACACTGGCGCACGCGCGGCGTCGGGCACTCATTGATCTGCTGTGCCTGGCGCCGCGTTGTGTGGTGTGGAGGTTTTGATCCCTTGTTCCTGTGGCTGTGTTGTGTGGTGTGGGGGTTGCGATCCCTTGTTCCTGTAGCTCTGTTTTGTGGTGTGGGGGATGTGATCCCTTGTTCCTGTAGCTGTGTTGTGTGGTGTGGGGGTTGCGATCCCTTGTTCCTGTAGCTCTGTTTTGTGGTGTGGGGGATGTGATCCCTTGTTCCTGTAGCTGTGTTGTGTGGTGTGGGGGTTGTGATCCCTTGTTCCTGTAGCTGTGTTGTGTGGTGTGGGGGTTGCGATCCCTTGTTCCTGTAGCTCTGTTGTGTGGTGTGGGGGATGTGATCCCTTGTTCCTGTAGCTGTGTTGTGTGGTGTGGGGGTTGCAATCCCTTGTTCCTGTAGCTCTGTTGTGTGGTGTGGGGGATGTGATCCCTTGTTCCTGTAGCTGTGTTGTGTGGTGTGGGGGTTGCAATCCCTTGTTCCTGTAGCTCTGTTGTGTGGTGTGGGGGATGTGATCCCTTGTTCCTGTAGCTGTGTTGTGTGGTGTGGGGGTTGCGATCCCTTGTTCCTGTAGCTGTGTTGTGTGGTGTGGGGGTTGCAATCCCTTGTTCCTGTAGCTCTGTTGTGTGGTGTGGGGGATGTGATCCCTTGTTCCTGTAGCTGTGTTGTGTGGTGTGGGGGTTGCAATCCCTTGTTCCTGTAGCTCTGTTGTGTGGTGTGGGGGTAGTGATCCCTTGTTCCTGTAGCTGTGTTGTGTGGTGTGGGGGTTGCAATCCCTTGTTCCTGTAGCTCTGTTGTGTGGTGTGGGGGATGTGATCCCTTGTTCCTGTAGCTGTGTTGTGTGGTGTGGGGGTTGTGATCCCTTGTTCCTGTAGCTCTGTTGTGTGGTGTGGGGGATGTGATCCCTTGTTCCTGTAGCTGTGTTGTGTGGTGTGGGGGTTGCGATCCCTTGTTCCTGTAGCTGTGTTGTGTGGTGTGGGGGTTGTGATCCCTTGTTCCTGTAGCTGTGTTGTGTGGTGTGGGGGTTGCGATCCCTTGTTCCTGTAGCTCTGTTGTGTGGTGTGGGGGTTGCGATCCCTTGTTCCTGTAGCTCTGTTGTGTGGTGTGGAGGCTCTGATCCCATGTTCCTGTAGCTGTGCTGTGTGGTGTGGGGGTTGTGATCCCTTGTTCCTGTAGCTGTGTTGTGTGGTGTGGGGGTTGTGATCCCTTGTTCCTGTAGCTGTGTTGTGTGGTTTGGGGGTTGTGATCCCGTGTTCCTGTAGCTGTGTGGTGGGCTGTGGGGGTTGTGATCACTTGTTCCTGAAGCTGTGTGGTGGGCTGTGGGGGTTGTGGCAGCGGTGTACAGGCAGCGTGCTGCGCTGCACACAGCTTGTGTTGTGTTTCCCGCAGTGCTCGCTGCGAGACACTGGTCGCTCTACTCTACTCAGTTACACATCTGTTTCACTCGCCAATTTTAAATCCCTTAATTGAATTCCAGCTTTTCTAGAGCATAGCGTTGCCAAATTTACTATCAATCTAAATGGTCTTTGTTTAGTCTTTGTCAAAATATAAATGCCCAAAATTTGTTTCTCAATTTTACAATAATTTATAGCCGCTGGAAACACACAATAAAAAATGCATGAATTTTATTTGTATCATGAATTTTATTTTATCATGCACACAATTTTTATTTGCATTCTGCAGTATTGGTTTCATCACACGGGACCTCTGATATATAGCCCATCCAGTGAACAGCATTGTGTTCGCCCGTGGCTGCTGTGGAGGGTGGCCCGTACACGGCCTGTGGCTGCTCTGGAGGGTGGCCCGTACACGGCCTGGGGATGATGCGAGGTCACCAACCTGTGCCCAAGAAGAAAGACATATCTGCTGTACCAGTAGTGGTGCACTAACACAAAGACATAAGTACAAAGCAAATGAGTGACTTCGCATTTTAAGAACACATAATGCAAATCCAGAAACGTACAAATACACAACGTTTATAAAAAGTTACTTATCTTCATGCTGCAAATTTTCAAAAGTTGACTCACAGTAAACTCCTCATGATATATTTTCTCTCAATCAACAAAAAAGAAACAAAAGTTTACTACCTGAAAACATTCAGCACAAATTAAGAAGTCGAAAATTACGCAAATATTAATTCTTACCAACAAATACTATTCATGTAAAAGAAATACAGAATGTATCTGTAAAAGCCACTCTCACAATGCGAACAAAATAACACGAACAATCAGCCGACACTCAAGGATTTAAGGTAAGGTCATTTTCGAAAATGGCACAATTCTTGTGAGAGTTATCGCTACGTTCGCGGCTTTAAAGTAATGTGTCGACTTGAGCAAAAAAATGAAATAACGCTTCACCTCAAATTATGAGCAGAAGTGACTACGTAAAACGCTTTCAACGAAGAGATTTGTAGGTTAGTTTGCTGTGATAGGACAAACAATTACGAAACCATGGCCCGTATAGCAAAGTTAGTTTGCTGCTCCCCCAAAGTTAGTTTGCTGTGATAGGACAAACAATTACGAAACCATGGCCCGTATAGCAAAGTTAGTTTGCTGCTCCCCCAAAGTTAGTTTGCTGCTCCCCCAAAGTTAGTTTGCTGTGATAGGACAAACAATTACGAAACCATGGCCCGTATAGCAAAGTCAGGTCAAACGCAAGCCTAGCAACAAAAAAACCAAGAACAGCAGTAGCAAAATCATAATTTATTGACGACATTTATGAAAATAACCAAAAACGGTAAAAAGCATCTTCTAGACATTGAACGTTTCGACCATTACAGCCGTTATCTAGGCCTCCAGAATTAACGCACATCTTTAATTTGCAAAAATAAATTCTCAAAGGAACTCACTAAATCACACACACACTTTTTAAAGCATTATCATCTGATCATATTATTAGAAAACTCTGATATAATTGAGAGAGTTTGTGCTTAACTTGCCCCAGCGAACTCGGGACTGGCCGGCCTCGGCTGTACTGTGGGTGTGCTGTGGGGTCTCTGTTCTGCTGCTACACCCAGCCGAGCGTGGCTCTCAGAGATGACCAGTCTCTGTCCCCTCTGCTGCACACAGCCGAGCGTTGCTCTCAGAGATGGTCAGTCTCTGTCCCCTCTGCTGCACACAGCCGAGCGTTGCTCTCAGAGATGGTCAGTCTCTATCCCCTCTGCTGCACACAGCCGAGCGTTGCTCTCAGAGATGACCAGTCTCTGTCCCCTCTGCTGCACACAGCCGAGCGTTGCTCTCAGAGATGGTCAGTCTCTGTCCCCTTTGCTGGACACAGCCGAGCGTTGCTCTCAGAGATGGCCAGTCTCTGTCCCCTCTGCTGCACACAGCCGAGCGTTGCTCTCAGAGATGGTCAGTCTCTGTCCCCTCTGCTGGACACAGCCGAGCGTGGCTCTCAGAGATGGCCAGTCTCTGTCCCCTCTGCTGCACACAGCCGAGCGTTGCTCTCAGAGATGGTCAGTCTCTGTCCCCTCTGCTGCACACAGCCGAGCGTGGCTCTCAGAGATGGCCAGTCTCTGTCCCCTCTGTTGCACACAGCCGAGCGTTGCTCTCAGAGATGGTCAGTCTCTGTCCCCTCTGCTGGACACAGCCGAGCGTGGCTCTCAGAGATGGCCAGTCTCTGTCCCCTCTGCTGCACACAGCCGAGCGTGGCTCTCAGAGATGGCCAGTCTCTGTCCCCTCCGCTACACACAGCCGAGCGTTGCTCTCAGAGATGGTCAGTCTCTGTCCCCTCTGCTGGACACAGCCGAGCGTGGCTCTCAGAGATGGCCAGTCTCTGTCCCCTCTGTTGGACACAGCCGAGCGTGGCTCTCAGAGATGGCCAGTCTCTGTCCCCTCTACTTGACACAGCCGAGCGTGGCTCTCAGAGATGGCCAGTCTCTGTCTCCTCTGCTGGACACAGCCGAGTGTGGCTCTCAGAGATGGCCAGTCTCTGTCTCCTCTGCTGGACACAGCCGAGCGTGGCTCTCAGAGATGGCCAGTCTCTGTTCCCTCTGCTAGACACAGCCGAGTTTGGCTCTCAGAGATGGCCAGTCTCTGTCTCCTCTGCTGGACACAGCCGAGCGTGGCTCTCAGAGATGGCCAGTCTCTGTCCCCTCTGCTAGACACAGCCGAGTTTGGCTCACAGAGATGGCCAGTCTCTGTCCCCTCTGCTCGACACAGCCGAGCGTGGCTCTCAGAGATGGTCAGTCTCTGTTCCCTCTGCTAGACACAGCCGAGTTTGGCTCACAGAGATGGCCAGTCTCTGTCCCCTCTGCTGGGCACAGCCGAGCGTGGCTCTCAGAGATGGCCAGTCTCTGTCCCCTCTGCTAGACACTGCCGAGTGTGGCTCTCAGCGATGAACAAGGCGGAATGGGTTGCCGCTCTCACAGGTCGCACCCTCTAACGAGGAAGCAAAGGCCTCCAAGAGCGAAGAAGCCATTCAACTAATGAGTAAGACGATCAACTGAAAATAAATAAATAAAATTGTAAAAAAATACAATGAAAAATTTGCTCGTTTGCTTTCTTTAGTAGATTTAAACAAACGAAATCACTGAACAAATTTTCAAATCAATAATTACTATAATTTTTCCTCAAAAAATACCATGGGGCCTATTAACGTTGCTTTTTCTGCAATAGAAATACACTAAAACCAAAATGTCAAGCGTCGAAACACTGCAGAAGCTTGAAAAATCCGGTTTATATTGCCATCACTTTGTAATTTTACAAGTTTAATCGCTACAGCTAATTTCTAAGTTACAAAAGAAGTAAAATTTCATTACTGTGAGTTAGACAGAGCTAATAACAGATTTGGCAACACAAATATGATGACTAACTGTTTCTGCAGTGCCTGCCTCGCGAGAGTTGGAGCCACACGGCCACCACAATTACCAAAAGGTTCCTGTAAAATTAGAAAATTCGGAAAACTTATCCTAATTGAAATGTAAGACAACAGTCATGTGCCTTTTTCGACAGAATTAAGCCCCGCAAGAATTACCACAAATACAAGATAAGAGCTACTCTGACCGGAATTAATGGCCCCTGGATCAAGTTGTCCCATACCTACATTTGTGATAACATTCGACTGCTAAAGTTAGCAATTGCTTTCATTTTTGCCCAGTTTTTTCCGATTTCTTCAGAGATTGAACTAAAAGTATCTAAAGCGCAAACAGCAATTGATGCAAGCATTGATCCTGCACCCTCAATAAAATAAATGGTTGCTTTTTGCAACTTTTGTTCATTCTGGTCGGTTTATTTATTGTTCGTGATGGTTGCGATTGTGTTCTTGCTGCGGTGTAGGGGTGCTGTACAATATGACTGGTGGTGGAGTCCCAGAAAGTCCAGATTTGTAACCTCAATTCAACTTAACAAAGGATTACTACCAACTGACCAAACAAATCAGACGAAGCAGGCCTGACTAGCCACAGTCCTCGCTATACGCCTGCGCCCTCAGCGCGCCTCCGCAGGGGCCAGACCCAGCGTCGTGTGGGGCAGGATGCTTACTTCGGCGCCTCACCTACACACTTCTGCCTTCAGACGACCCTTTGCGCCTACCGATGCACCCGTTAGGAAATCAGCTGCGGTAAAGCGTTAGTCAACAAACTTGAAAAATTGTGGCTTTTTATACTGCAGTAAAAATGCATTAATCAAGTCACAGGTGAAGCATTTCAATTTACATGCGTATTACTCAAGTTAAAGGTTAAGTAATAATCTAACGAGTGCGGAGCGCTGCACCTCAATTGACCATCGCACGTCATTGCCCCACCAGCCGTACCCCACACTGGCAGCCCACCTCCGCACACCTCCGCGCCGTCCGGATCAGGTGGGCCGGAGCGGGGCGGCCTCGGACACTTGGCCGCCGCTGTCAGGCCGAGGCCGCGAGCGGAGAGCTGAGGACCGCAGGTAGCACAGAGGCTGAGCAGCGCGGCTTGTGTGCTGCGCCTCATCCTCAGTGGAGGCTGAACTTCTCCAGTTCCGGGCACTCCATCGGTCGCAGTTTAGTCCGTGCAGCCACCGACGACAGCAGCGCCAGGCTGTGTGTCATGCTGACACTGTGCTGCTGTGTGGCATGCTGATACTGTGCTGCTGTGTGGCATGCTGACACTGTGCTGCTGTGTGGCATGCTGACACTGTGCTGCTGTGTGGCATGCTGACGCTGTGCTGCTGTGTGGCATGCTGACACTGTGCTGCTGTGTGGTATGCTGACACTGTGCTGCTGTGTGGCATGCTGACACTGTGCTACTGTACGAGGTGAACAGCAAGACTGGGGGGGGGGGGGATAGAATGGCGGTTGGTTTCAATAGAAGTACTTCGCTGCCGTCCAATTCCCCCGACCAGAACAATTTACTGCCTACACAGTCAAATCGCGCCTGGTCAACTCTAGCTCCACGCCTTCATGGAGTAGCTACTTCGAATGTCTGAAGACGTGCCGCAATTCACTGTTACTAACCACTTCCATACGAGGCCAAGGCCGTGTATTTCAGGCATAAAGCGCCGTGTTTGCCTCATTTGGCGGAAGAAATATCACGTTGTATCGTTCAGAAGTCGGACAAACTGCAACTTCTCTCCTGGAAGAGATTTAAGTGTAAATGATTATTCACAGCAAATTTGCTTCAAGTTCATTGAAATAAAGCTGCCACAAAGTTATTTCTCAATTCATTGCAAACTTTCTCCCAACTTTGCTGTGCCCTTAATGTTTCCACAACAGGGAGTGTGAGTCCCTTAGATGTGGTTATTATAGCTTGTGATTCTTTTTTATTTTACATGTATTTTTCCTCCTTAATAACTTTACTAGCTACGAAGTCACGAAAGTTATCACATTTTCTAAGCATCACGCTCCTGATCTACTTTCTTCCCAATTAGGATCTAATTACGAGACAATTATAGCCAAATTTTTTGAGGATTAAAACAAGATTCCTTTGTTACTGTTTAACTTAGTTTCTTGATTAATATGACTTAGTATTTCGACACAAATAATTTAATCATTTTCCTGTTTGCTTACAAACTGAATTTCCGCTTTGCCATGTTGTTTTACCTCTATCTTTGACGAAAATCTATCTTTGACGATATATCTTTGACGAAAATCTCCCAAGCGCTGCTTGTACCTCATCACTGGCGCCAGCTGCCACAGCACCACCGCTAGCTCCTTCGTCTCGTCCCAACGATTGCGTCATGGCGGCATCTCCCCTGTCCTGCGTCACTGAGAAAGCTCAAAATTGTTCACCAACGACGACGGCACCAACGTCAACGTTGGAACGCGATAAAATTTTCGATGTGAGGAACCAGTCAAAGAGTAAAAGGGGTAATTTTAATTATAATTTTAATGATAAATTGTATGTAGGCCTTTTAGGCGGTGGAGTTAGGTTTGAAAATGCATGCGCGGCAGCTGACACTGGCAGTAAAGTACCTCAGAGCGTAAACTGCGAGGATAACTTAAGATTTTCAGTGGAGAACAATACAAACAGACCTGTTATCGCTTTTGATGGGTACTTACATACTCCCCAAGTGACCAGTTCCCAAACTGTTCACGAAATAAATAACATTCTGTCTCTTACAGCTGCATTTCTCAATAAAGCTTTGAGACAAAGTTGTCCCCCAAGCCCAGCGTCGATTTTTTCCACTGTACAAAATATTCAAATGATTACAGAACAGCTTTTTGCTTTAAATTATTTTATCAGCGCTCATGATTTTACGCCGGTGGTAGCTGCGAGTAACCATCATTATGCGAAATCCCCTTTAGACACTTTTCTCGTTGGAGACAATAGTCTCACAAAAATCAACAGAGATGACATTGATAGCGCATGCAGGATTCAGACCATAACTTCGGAACGTCTAAATGATCTTTATGCTGAGATTGAACGCGCACCTCCTTTCAGGAACTATTTAATTAGTTTCAAAGGTTTGAGCCTCTCGTCCCATAATCTCACTAAGTTAAGAAATCTGATCATGACAAAGAATCTTTTTTCTCGTATTTATGTGGCGAGTGCCTGCAGTGGGCAGCAACTGTACATGGCATCGAGCCTGTGTAGAAAAATTGGTCTTAAACTGATTCCGCTGCGAGCAAATGTAGAAACCGGTCCAGTTAATGAAGCTTACAACAATGTCCGCACTTGGTCTGTTACGCGAGAAGACACGCATCATTTTCTTCAACAAATTGCTCTAAAATCACCTTTGAGACTAACTTCACATTTTATATCCTGTGTCAGAAGCTCCCATGATCTGAATGAAGAAAGTGAATACTCTAATGATTATGCAAAACAGCAAAATGAGTTGAATGATTGTTCTAAGTTGACCGCCTATCCACGTGAAACCTCCAGAAGCATAAACCGATGTTTGCCTTCATATAACAAACCCTCTTCTCCCCTCTCCTCCCGATGTTTGCCCTCATATAACAAGCCCTCTCCTGCATCTGTCACAAACAATTGCGGAGTGCCTACAAAAAATAGGTTTTCATTGCTATCCAATGCTGATGAAGAGGATGAATAGCCCCTCTTAGACACGAGTATAAATCAACATCCAATCACCTACTCGGAAGCAGTGAAATCAACAGGAAGAGAGAAATCGCTGCAAAATTGCAGTCGACAATCGATGGAAAATCCACTACCCAACTGTATGCACAATCATCACCAGAAAAATGTAATTGACACGAGCATTTCTCAGTTCTCTGCAAATCCCCATACAAGAAATCACCACAGAGCGGGAATTCAGAGCCAGAAAAACGTAAATTCCCCGCACCTCTCAGAACATCTTAATGATGTAAAAAGTACAAAAAAAAACGTCTCCAGCCCCATTTGTGAACGCATGAATTCCACAATGGATGAATTGAAACGACCATGGAACATAAAGCTGATTCTCACCAAAGCCGATGGGCACTGCCTCCTCCATGCAGTAGCTCATCTACTTACAAAACAACGAGCATCAAAATGGAATTACAATTCCCTAAAGGCTGCAATCAAAACAGAGAGTTAAGCAAACAACAGCACATACGCTAAGTTTGTAGACAAGAACAGTGGAGACATGCAAAACCTCATAGATAATTACATTGACGACAAACATTTTCATCAAGCTGCTGTAGACCTTATACCACTAATCATTTCAAATGTGACAGGCCAAAAACTTCTCGTCCTGGATGAAAAAGATCATTGTGTTTTGAAAATATCAGTCGATCCCATTTCAGAGTTATCAAATAATAACCCTCCGCTACTGCTCCATCGTAAAAACGATCACTACAGTGCTCTCGTCACACAAGGCAAAAATCAGACCGGGGTTACCTCATCTTGACAGAGTGCCGCTGCCCAGCCAAATAGTAGACTTCCTTACATAGCAGATGCTGGGCCGAACACCCTGGGCAACTTAGACAAAATCGGTAAATCCCCTGAACGATCCCATCGAGATAGTAACTTTGCTACCTTTAAAAAAGTGCCAATATAGGTAAAATCAAATCAAGCATGTAAATGCTCGAAGCCTGAATGGTAAATTGGATGAAATCAGAGTAATGTTGGTCACTGAAAAAATTGGCATTTTGTGTGTCTCAGAAACATGGTTTGATTCACGAACCCAAAGTTCATTTTTTAACATTCCTGATTACGTTTTGTACCGCTACGATGGCGCTAAAACCAGCCGAGGTAGTGGATCTTGTATTTTTGTGAAAGAAATGTACTCAACATCTTCACTACTAGCGAATAAAGTTTGCGAAGGCATTGAAATGGTTTGGTTAGAAGTGCAAATAAATAAACACAAATCAGTAATCATTGGCAGCCTTTACCGGCACCCATCGTCTCCCCTAAATCTAACACTAGATTTCATTGAGGAAACCTTCAAAGAAATCCTTCAGGCAAAAAAATCATTCTTTGCTTTTGGAGATTTCAATGTTGACCTAACGGACAAAAACAATCAGCTAAGCAAACTATTGTATAAACTAAGCCTATCACGAATGGTCAAAGAACCGACTCGCATCACTAAAGTCTCTGCAACTCTCCCCGATCTAGCAATCACAAATAATCCCACCGCAATACTTAGTACAGTAATATCACCTTCTATTTCCGATCACCACTCTATAGAATGTGAAATTAATATTGCAAAGGAAAGACAAAAATACCGCTTAATGACCTATCGCTCGAAAAGGCACTATTCAGCAGAACTATTTAAAGAAAAACTACTCGATAGGTCTACCGAATTCCAGAAAATGATGCAATCTGACGATGTTGACATTCAAGTGTCAATCTTCAACGAGAACTTCACAGCAGCTCTCGACGAATGTGCACCTTACGTCACAAAAAAAACAAGCCAAAACGGACTGTTTGGATTACTGACGAAGTTGAAGAGATGAGCAGAATAAAGAAAGCTAACTTGCGAGAGTACAAAAACAATAGATCAAACAGTACCTTATACAAGAGATATAAAGAACATGAAAAAATTCTTCGAAAGAAAATCACTGAAGCGAAACAAACTCACTTCCACCAGGCACTGATAACGGCTAAAAATAACCCAAAACGAACTTGGGAAATCATTAGTGAGGTAGCCCCATATAAAAATTTAGATCGCATAATTAATTTTGAAAATCCCTTGGCAACAGTCACGGATTTCAACACATTCTTTTCAAAATTAGGGGCTCAAGTTTTCAGTGAGGTGTGTACCAATCCAGATGAAACGACAATTGAAAATTCATGCCCCGCTGCACCCTCGAGGACTGATGTCAAGTGGAGACCACGCCCTGTCGATTTACCGGAGTTACGAAGCATCTTATACTCACTAAAAAACACAAAGGCAGTTGGACATGATGGTATCAGTCTTCAATATATCAAAGACAGTTTCCCTGTTACTGCACCATGGATTCGTCTGATTATTAATACATCAATAGTACCCAACACGTTTCCAAACCAATGGAAACACTCCATTATTAGACCGTTGCATAAAAGTGGTGACCTAAATACAGCAACAGGCCCATCAGTCTTTTGCCTGTCATGTCCAAACTATTGAAGAAAGTGATGACAAATCAACTGTCATTTCACCTGGACGAGTCAAATGTACTCCACCAAAATCAATATGCCTATAGAAGAAATACTAGCACTCAAGACGCTCTGCTCAATATATCTGAAAAAATATACAGTGACATCGATCAAAAGAATGTAACACTCTTGCTGCTACTCGATCTCTCTAAGGCGTTCGATAGCGTCGAACATGAAAGACTTCTACGAAAATACTGAACTTAGGAATAGACACGCAATGGTTTGAAAGTTACTTGTCAAATCGATCTCATGCAGTCCGCATAGAAAACAAATTGTCCCCATTCATTCTAAACAATTTTGGTGTTCCCCAAGGATCCATTCTTGGTCCGCTACTGTTTTCTATTTTCATTAATGATTTCCCTCCAATGCCTTCTAACACACGGATCTCAATGTATGCAGATGATGTTCAAATTGCAATAACAAGTTCTGTATCGGACATACCACAGACGCAAATTAAAGCCGAAACTTTACTGACTAGCCTGAAATCATGGTACGACCGAAATGGTCACAAATTAAATGCTAATAAAACACAATGCATTATTTTTGGATCCAAAGATGCAATTAAAAAAACTTCAGATATTACTCTTGCAGTTGGAAATGATAAAATCAATGCATCAGAAAAAGTTAAAAATCTAGGTATCTGGTTCGATAGAAATATGCCCTTCAAATCTCACGTTGAGACTACTTGCAACAAAATCTACGGAACTTTAATGTTTTTTCCTCGTATAAAAAGTATGCTAGACGAAAAATCCAGATTATTAGCCATTCAATCCCGTGTGTTATCGCGCATTGACTACTGCAGCCTAGTATGGGGAAACTTACCTCAATACCTTCAAAGGGATTTACAAAAGTGCATGCATTTTGCAGCCAAGGTGGTATACAACGGTAATTTCAAAAGAAGTGATCACGCAACCCTTCTCCTCAATAAACTCGGCTGGATTCCTATCTAAGAAAGGCTCCTCATGCAGAAGGCCCAATACGTATTCTCCTCGTTATATCTTCCTCAGAGCAATGCTGAGATAGTGCGTTTCTATCCACCCACTGTAACCAATCAAAAACCGAACAGAAACAATAATGTCTTAGTCAACTATCGTTCATCTCACTTAGGGCAGAAGGCTCTGTCCATATCAGGCGCCTTACTGTGGAACAAACTTCCCCTGAGTATTAAAGTCCCTCAAAGACCGAGAGAATTTAAAGCCAAAATAACTCGTCATCTTGTGTCTCAAAAATAATTTTTAGTTACAGAACATACTGAATAAGTACTGACGAATCTCATTTGCCTGGTATCTCCATTGCTGAACAATCTCCCTCGCTCATTGTTTTATAATTCAAGACATCACACAGCAGTTTTGAAGTATGCGTAGGTATTATGATTTGACCGCCTATACGTTGCCATTTGCAAACATGCTTACTTGTATATGTGTGTACGTATATAGGTGTATGTGCGCATATGGGTGTGTATATGTGCACGTACACCTGTGTGCACTAGAGTAGATAAACCAGTCGAAGGTTGCATTTTATGTCATTCCTCTCTGTTTCTGTGCAAGCATCAAACTAGACCGTCATGATACCTATGTGTGTGTGTGTGTGTGTGTTCATCAATTGCAGACATTCTGCACCATATTACAAAGATAATGTGTTTTTTTTTCTAATATGATATTGTAAAGCATCCATGAAAAAAACAAAAAAAAATCGTTGTGTGATCATCCAATTATACTGCAGTAATATGCTTATTCTGCTTATAGTTATATGCTTATAATAATGAGATACCTATGTTTGTTTATCAATTGCCGACAATTTGCGCCATATTTCAAAGATAATGTGATTTTTTCTAATGTGAAACCTTTATAGGACATTAATGTTTTCTTTCTTATTCAAGTCCCACAAACGTTTTCATGTTTCTGACTTAGGTAGACTGTTTTGTGCCACTATTTTTAGTACGAAATTTTATAAAATTCATGCCATAATATAAGATATTTTCTCCGTTTCCCTCGATTGAAATTCTGGTTTATACTGACTAGTTTACGCTGATATTTGCGCACATGCTGACTTGTGTATATGTGTACGTGTGCACGCTATGCGTATGACACTCTGTAGAATGCGTATGTATTGCCTCGATGCATAGAAATGCATTTGTGTATGCTTACGAGTTTGGTGTAAGTATGTGCGTGGGTATGTGTGTGCATGTGTATGTGTATATATATACATGTACACGTGCACATATGTGTGTACTAGACTGACAACTAGCATTTTACTAGAGATAATGGTCTTTTTTCTGTTCACTCTCAACTTGTAACATTACCTAGCTCGTCTTCTCTTTATTATTGTAAAGCATTCATGTAAAAACTATACATTTGTTGTGCGATCATCCATTTATATTTAAATAAAATGCTTATTAACTAATGACCGTTATGTTAAAATTGTTGAATCAGAAATACAAAACTTATAATCTTCTTGGTCCTCATGCTTACGTGTACATATATGTATATATATATATATATGTATGCTTGCGTGTGAATGGATATACACACACACACATACGTATATGTACGTATGTGTGTATATGGATATATATTTATATATATTTTTTTCATGCTTCCTTAAAATGACACTTGTGAACATTGACCGAAACAAGCGATTCATGTATTATTTCCTGGCGTCAAGAATTGCGAAGTTTTATGCCATGTACATGTAAACTGTCAAAAGTGTTTTCACCTCACAATGAAAATGCATAGTCCATGAAATTGTGTTATCTCTTAAAACTATCATTACATGTATTATCAAACGTAAATTAAGCTAGATTAGGAGTACATTGCCCTCAATCATTTCTTTCCGACTAGTGACACGAGTTTTACAATACTCGTGTGTGTGTATCATCTAAGTGTATTAATTTCAAGATATTTTAAAAACCAATGATGGTACTTTTGTACCATCTCTATTGGAAATAAACTCTTTTTCTTTCTTTTTTCTTTTCTATCACCGCAACTGTGGCAGGAGGCGGTTGTGGCCTCCAATGAGATGCCGCCGTGTGCACAGCTCACAACTCCGCCCCACAGCACGGCCACCAATTGGCATTAGATTGTCCTTCCGAAACTCATAATCAATTCGGTTAAACCTTTCCTAGTCGAGTGCTTCCCTAATATCATATATTTTACCCGTTTTTTCAATCAAGAAGTAGGTATTCGATCGAGCCAAAGCTCTGAGGTCACCAAGAGAAAACTTTGATAATCTCGCCATAAGACAGGCGCGCCGCACAGCACGGGCCTTGAGCTCACTTATCGCACGCTCTCATGCACTGCATTGATTATCTGCACGGAAAGTAGACAATCAATATCTCTCTTGTAACTCAAACGAAAATTTATTTTCGTGTTGCAGGGATCAGAAAGAAAGTGCAAAGAAGTTCCCTTCCACGCAAATCTGTTGCTTTGACTTTTTCGTCGAATATTTTTTTCAGGACTAATTTTTGTTCAATTATATAATTAGTATGCGACTTGGTTATTACGACTGAACCAAAAGTTTTTGAGCGGAGGATTCATTTTAAGCCTACATCTCGAGTTGAGTTGCAGCAGGAGCAGGTAGTTGAGTTACAGCAGGAGCAGGTAGTTGAGTTGCAGCAGGAGCAGGGTCGAGTTGCAGCAGGAGCAGGTAGTTGAGTTGCAGCAGGAGCAGGGTTGAGTTGCAGCAGGAGCAGGTAGTTGAGTTGCAGCAGGAGCAGGTAGTTGAGTTGCAGCAGGAGCAGGGTCGAGTTGCAGCAGGAGCAGGTAGTTGAGTTACAGCAGGAGCAGGTAGTTGAGTTGCAGCAGGAGCAGGGTCGAGTTGCAGCAGAAGCAGGTAGTTGAGTTGCAGCAGGAGCAGGTAGTTGAGTTGCAGCAGGAGCAGGGTCGAGTTGCAGCAGGAGCAGGTAGTTGAGTTACAGCAGGAGCAAGTAGTTGAGTTGCAGCAGGAGCAGGATCGAGTTGCAGCAGGAGCAGGTAGTTGAGTTGCAGCAGGAGCAGGTAGTTGAGTTGCAGCAGAAGCAGGGTCGAGTTGCAGCAGGAGCAGGTAGTTGAGTTACAGCAGGAGCAGGTAGTTGAGTTGCAGCAGGAGCAGGGTCGAGTTGCAGCAGGAGCAGGTAGTTGAGTTGCAGCAGGGGCAGGTAGTTGAGTTACAGCAGGAGCAGGGTCGAGTTGCAGCATGAGCAGGTAGTTGAGTTACAGCAAGAGCAGGTAGTTGAGTTGCAGCAGGAGCAGGGTCGAGTTGCAGCAGGAGCAGGTAGTTGAGTTGCAGCAGGAGCAGTTAGTTGAGTTGCAGCATGAGCAAGGTCGAGTTGCAGCAGGAGCAGGTAGTTGAGTTGCAGCAGGAGCAGGTAGCTGAGTTGCAGCAGGAGCAGGTAGTTGAGTTGCAGCAGGAGCAGAGCTGAGTTGCAGCAGGAGCAGGTAGTTGAGTTACAGCAGGAGCAGGTAGTTGAGTTGCAGCAGGAGCAGAGTTGAGTTGCAGCAGGAGCAGGTAGTTGAGTTGCAGCAGGAGCAGGTAGTTGAGTTGCAGCAGGAGCAGGTAGTTGAGTTGCAGCAGGAGCAGGTAGTTGAGTTGCAGCAGGAGCAGGTAGTTGAGTTGCAGCAGTAGCAGAGTTGAGTTGCAGCAGGAGCAGGTAGTTGAATTGCAGCAGGAGCAGGTAGTTGAGTTGCAGCAGGAGCCGGTAGTTGAGTTGCAGCAGGAGCAGGTAGTTGAGTTGCAGCAGGAGCAGGTAGTTGAGTTGCAGCAGGAGCAGGTAGTTGAGTTGCAGCAGGAGCAGGTAGTTGAGTTGCAGCAGGAGCAGGTAGTTGAGTTGCAGCAGGAGCAGGTAGTTGAGTTGCAGCAGGAGCAGAGTTTAGTTGCAGCAGGAGCAGGTAGTTGAGTTGCAGCAGGAGCAGGTAGTTGAGTTGCAGCAGGAGCAGAGTTGAGTTGCAGCAGGAGCAGGTAGTTGAGCTGCAGCAGGAGCAGGTAGTTGAGTTTCAGCAGGAGCAGAGTTGAGTTGCAGCAGGAGCAGGTAGTTGAGTTGCAGCAGGAGCAGGTAGTTGAGTTGCAGCAGGAGCAGAGTTGAGTTGCAGCAGGAGCAGGTAGTTGAGTTGCAGCAGGAACAGAGTTGAGCTGCAGCAGGAGCAGAGTTGAGTTGCAGCAGGAGCAGGTAGTTGAGTTGCAGCAGTAGCAGGTAGTTGAGTTGCAGCAGGAGCAGAGTTGAGTTGCAGCACGAGCAAGTAGTTGAGTTGCAGCAGGAGCAGGTAGTTGAGTTGCAACAGGAGCAGGGTCGAGTTGCAGCAGGAGCAGGTAGTTGAGTTGCAGCAGGAGCAGGTAGTTGAGTTGCAGCAGGAGCAGGTAGTTGAGTTGCAGCAGGAGCGGAGTTGAGTTGCAGCAGGAGCAGGTAGTTGAGTTGCAGCAGGAGCAGGTAGTTGAGTTGCAGCAGGTGCAGGTAGTTGAGTTGCAGCAGGAGCAGGCAGTTGAGTTGAAGCAGGAGCAGGCAGTTGAGTTGCAGCAGGAGCAGAGTTGAGTTGCAGCAGGAGCAGGTAGTTGAGTTGCAGCAGGAGCAGGTAGTTGAGTTGCAGCAGGAGCGGAGTTGAGTTGCAGCAGGAGCAGGTAGTTGAGTTGCAGCAGGAGCAGGTAGTTGAGTTGCAGCAGGTGCAGGTAGTTGAGTTGCAGCAGGAGCAGGTAGTTGAGTTGCAGCAGGAGCAGGTAGTTGAGTTGCAGCAGGAGCAGGCAGTTGAGTTGCAGCAGGAGCAGGTAGTTGAGTTGCAGCAGGAGCGGAGTTGAGTTGCAGCAGGAGCAGGTAGTTGAGTTGCAGCAGGAGCAAGTAGTTGAGTTGCAGCAGGTGCAGGTAGTTGAGTTGCAGCAGGAGCAGGTAGTTGAGTTGCAGCAGGAGCAGAGTTGAGTTGCAGCAGGAGCGGGTAGTTGAGTTGCAGCAGGAGCAGGTAGTTGAGTTGCAGCAGGAGCGGAGTTGAGTTGCAGCAGGAGCAGGCAGTTGAGTTGCAGCAGGAGCAGGTAGTTGAGTTGCAGCAGGTGCAGGTAGTTGAGTTGCAGCAGGAGCAGGTAGTTGAGTTGCAGCAGGAGCAGGCAGTTGAGTTGCAGCAGGAGCAGGTAGTTGAGTTGCAGCAGGAGCAGAGTTGAGTTGCAGCAGGAGCAGAGTTGAGTTGCAGCAGGAGCAGAGTTGAGTTGCAGCAGGAGCAGGTAGTTGAGTTGCAGCAGGAGCAGGTAGTTGAGTTGCAGCAGGTGCAGGTAGTTGAGTTGCAGCAGGAGCAGGCAGTTGAGTTGCAGCAGGAGCAGGCAGTTGAGTTGCAGCAGGAGCAGAGTTGAGTTGCAGCAGGAGCAGAGTTGAGTTGCAGCAGGAGCAGGTAGTTGAGTTGCAGCAGGAGCAGAGTTGAGTTGCAGCAGGAGCAGGCAGTTGAGTTGCAGCAGGAGCAGGTAGTTGAGCTGCAGCAGGAGCAGAGTTGAGTTGCAGCAGGAGCAGGTAGTTGAGTTGCAGCAGGAGCAGGTAGCTGAGTTGCAGCAGGTGCAGGTAGTTGAGTTGCAGCAGGAGCAGGTAGTTGAGTTGCAGCAGGTGCAGGTAGTTGAGTTGCAGCAGGAGCAGGCAGTTGAGTTGCAGCAGGAGCAGGCAGTTGAGTTGCAGCAGGAGCAGAGTTGAGTTGCAGCAGGAGCAGGTAGTTGAGTTGCAGCAGGAGCAGAGTTGAGTTGCAGCAGGAGCAGGCAGTTGAGTTGCAGCAGGAGCAGGCAGTTGAGTTGCAGCAGGAGCAGGCAGTTGAGTTGCAGCAGGAGCAGGCAGTTGAGTTGCAGCAGGAGCAGGTAGTTGAGTTGCAGCAGGAGCAGAGTTGAGTTGCAGCAGGAGCAGGCAGTCGAGTTGCAGCAGGAGCAGGCTGTTGAGTTGCAGCAGGAGCAGAGTTGAGTTGCAGCAGGAGCAGGCAGTTGAGTTGCAGCAGGAGCAGGCAGTTGAGTTGCAGCAGGAGCAGAGTTGAGTTGCAGCTGGAGCAGGCAGTTGAGTTGCAGCAGGAGCAGAGTTGAGTTGCAGCAGGAGCAGGTAGTTGAGTTGCAGCAGGAGCAGGTAGTTGAGTTGCAGCAGGAGCAGAGTTGAGTTGCAGCAGGAGCAGAGTTGAGTTGCAGCATTAGCAGGCAGTTGAGTTGCACCAGGAGCAGAGTTGAGTTGCAGCAGGAGCAGGCAGTCGAGTTGCAGCAGGAGCAGGCAGTTGAGTTGCGGCAGGAGCAGAGTTGAGTTGCAGCAGGAGCAGGTAGTTGAGTTGCAGCAGGAGCAGGTAGTTGAGTTGCAGCAGGTGCAGGTAGTTGAGTTGCAGCAGGAGCAGAGTTGAGTTGCAGCAGGAGCAGGCAGTTGAGTTGCAGCAGGAGCAGAGTTGAGTTGCAGCAGGAGCAGGTAGTTGAGTTGCAGCAGGAGCAGGTAGTTGAGTTGCAGCAGGTGCAGGTAGTTGAGTTGCAGCAGGAGCAGGCAGTTGAGTTGCAGCAGGAGCAGAGTTGAGTTGCAGCAGGAGCAGAGTTGAGTTGCAGCAGGAGCAGGTAGTTGAGTTGCAGCAGGTGCAGGTAGTTGAGTTGCAGCAGGAGCAGAGTTGAGTTGCAGCAGGAGCAGGCAGTTGAGTTGCAGCAGGAGCAGAGTTGAGTTGCAGCAGGAGCAGGTAGTTGAGTTGCAGCAGGTGCAGGTAGTTGAGTTGCAGCAGGAGCAGGCAGTTGAGTTGCAGCAGGAGCAGAGTTGAGTTGCAGCAGGAGCTGGTAGTAGAGTTATTATCTCTCTGCCGTTGCTGGTTGTGCAGGTCGAGGTGGCGCTCAATGTGCTTGAAATAACGAGTCAAGTGTTAAGGGATTTCAACCTTCAGGAAGAGTTCATTGATAAGTAACATGGAAGGAAAATATATATGAAGCCAAGGGAAGATACTTTTGACGAGCAACAAATTGAACAAGAAGTCATTTTGTGACGACAGGACCACTTCGCCCGGCACGCGGCGCAGGCCGCCAGTGCACCACTAGCGAGTGTGGAGGAAGCTCGCTGCTCCAAGTCGCGCTCCCCCTGTGCAGAGCTCACTCTCCCGCAACCTGCAGTATTACGTACACTGTGTTTTACTTCAGTGTTGTGTGCCTCGCTTACGTGTTGGGACAGTGTCGCGCTGTGGGTACAGAATTACTGCCTCACCAGCACGTACCAGTGAAGGTGAGGTTTGCATGGCACGCATTGTCTGCATAAATCTATCGCAGGAGCATACATAAGGCAAAATCTGATAGATGCGAGCCTCTTGAGATTTGCACCGACATACAAAAATAAAACTGGAGGTAGAGATTGAAGGATATTTAAATGTCAGCTTCTATTCCCAGGTGAAATTTGATAGTTTTAATTTTGAAAGCATTTAAATTTAAGATTTTTTCCCGTGAAACTATATCGCCTATAGCACCAAATTTTAAGTTTATGTTCGGTAAACCAAAAATGATGTTGCAATAGTTGGAAATATAAGTTTGTGTGTACATCGAAAAGTTGAGCTGAAGTTCCATAGATTTAATATTACCATGGTCACAGTTTGAATTATGATACATTTAAAAATTCGGCGCACATTTATTCCGTTGCTCTAATGCTGCCGTGACGATAGTTTGTTATTAAAATGTGACACATTGAAATATTCGGTTCATATTCCGTAGACTTCAAGTAAACAATACACTGGTCTGCGTTGAAAAATGAAGTTCAAGAGGTTTAATGTTTCTCAGCGGATCTGAAATGGATTTTGCATGCTGAATTCAGAAATGTAAATCGTTTTGCTCAATCAGACTAGGTTTTTCCCTATTTCAAGTTTAAGAAAACAAATGTTACCCAAATATGAATGTTCTTATTCTTAGTTGCCACAAACAAATGGAAAATATGTAAGTTATATCTAAAGTAGCACAGAGCTATAGTTTATGAGAGTTAAAAGATGATAGATAAAATTGGTAAGTTTAAAAGAAATCAGAGTTTCAGGTTTAAAAAAACTTTGAGAAGGGATGAATCTAATGCGGCAAAAATGACTTACGGACAGATTTTCTTCTATGATGTAAATCTGGAGCGTCTCTCTTGAGGCACCAACAGTAGTCTGAAAGCATATTCACATCCCAGCGACCTTGGTACCTCTCCTCCATCACTCGAATGTCCTGGTGAAAACGCT
Organism: Morinoia aosen; assembly: GCA_030386875.1. Classification (NCBI taxonomy): domain Eukaryota; kingdom Metazoa; phylum Arthropoda; class Malacostraca; order Amphipoda; family Talitridae; genus Morinoia; species Morinoia aosen. Next base: position 46,014,971 of record CM059567.1, on the reverse strand, counting down.
CTCCTTGCTCTTCACTGAAATCGCCACAGTTTTTTGGAAAATAGTCCAAATGCGAACTGAGGAAATGCGTTTTTATGGACATACGTACACCTAGAGCTTGGTAGTTATTTTATGGACACACGTGCACCTAGAGCTTGGTAGTTATTTTATGGACATACGTGCACCTAGAGCTTGGTAGTTATTTTATGGACATACGTACACCTAGAGCTTGGTAGTTATTTTATGGACACACGTGCACCTAAAGCTTGGTAGTTATTTTATGGACATACGTGCACCTAGAGCTTGGTAGTTATTTTATGGACATACGTGCACCTAGAGCTTGGTAGTTATTTTATGGACATACGTGCACCTAGAGCTTGGTAGTTATTTTATGGACACACGTGCACCTAGAGCTTGGTAGTTATTTTATGGACATACGTACACCTAGAGCTTGGTAGTTATTTTATGGACACACGTGCACCTAGAGCTTGGTAGTTATTTTATGGACATACGTGCACCTAGAGCTTGGTAGTTATTTTATGGACATACGTGCACCTAGAGCTTGGTAGTTATTTTATGGACATACGTGCACCTAGAGCTTGGTAGTTATTTTATGGACACACGTGCACCTAGAGCTTGGTAGTTATTTTATGGACATACGTGCACCTAGAGCTTGTTAGTTATTTTATGGACATACGTGCACCTAGAGCTTGGTAGTTATTTTATGGACATACGTGCACCTAGAGCTTGGTAGTTATTTTATGGACACACGTGCACCTAGAGCTTGGTAGTTATTTTATGGACATACGTGCACCTAGAGCTTGGTAGTTATTTTATGGACACACGTGCACCTAGAGCTTGGTAGTTATTTTATGGACATACGTGCACCTAGAGCTTGGTAGTTATTTTATGGACATACGTACACCTAGAGCTTGGTAGTTATTTTATGGACACAGGTGCACCTAGAGCTTGGTAGTTATTTTATGGACACACGTGCACCTAGAGCTTGGTAGTTATTTTATGGACATACGTACACCTAGAGCTTGGTAGTTATTTTATGGACATACGTGCACCTAGAGCTTGGTAGTTATTTTATGGACATACGTGCACCTAGAGCTTGTTAGTTATTTTATGGACATACGTGCACCTAGAGCTTGGCAGTTATTTTATGGACATACGCGCACCTAGAGCTTGGTAGTTATTTTATGGACATACGTGCACCTAGAGCTTGGTAGTTATTTTATGGACATACGTACACCTAGAGCTTGGTAGTTATTTTATGGACATACGTGCACCTAGAGCTTGGTAGTTATTTTATGGACACACGTGCACCTAGAGCTTGGTAGTTATTTTATGGACATACGTGCACCTAGAGCTTGGCAGTTATTTTATGGACATACGCGCACCTAGAGCTTGGTAGTTATTTTATGGACATACGTGCACCTAGAGCTTGGCAGTTATTTTATGGACATACGTACACCTAGAGCTTGGCAGTTATTTTATGGACACACGTGCACCTAGAGCTTGGTAGTTATTTTATGGACATACGTGCACCTAGAGCTTGGCAGTTATTTTATGGACATACGTGCACCTAGAGCTTGGTAGTTATTTTATGGACATACGTGCACCTAGAGCTTGGCAGTTATTTTATGGACATACGTGCACCTAGAGCTTGGCAGTTATTTTATGGACATACGTACACCTAGAGCTTGGTAGTTATTTTACGGACATACGTGCACCTAGAGCTTGGTAGTTATTTTATGGACATACGTGCACCTAGAGCTTGGTAGTTATTTTATGGACATACGTGCACCTAGAGCTTGGCAGTTATTTTATGGACATACGTGCACCTAGAGCTTGGTAGTTATTTTATGGACATACGTGCACCTAGAGCTTGGCAGTTATTTTATGGACATACGTGCACCTAGAGCTTGGCAGTTATTTTATGGACATACGTACACCTAGAGCTTGGTAGTTATTTTATGGACATACGTGCACCTAGAGCTTGGCAGTTATTTTATGGACATACGTGCACCTAGAGCTTGGTAGTTATTTTATGGACATACGTGCACCTAGAGCTTGGCAGTTATTTTATGGACATACGTGCACCTAGAGCTTGGCAGTTATTTTATGGACATACGTACACCTAGAGCTTGGTAGTTATTTTATGGACATACGTACACCTAGAGCTTGTTAGTTATTTTATGGACATACGTACACCTAGAGCTTGGCAGTTATTTTATGGACACACGTACACCTAGAGCTTGGTAGTTATTTTATGGACATACGTACACCTAGAGCTTGTTAGTTATTTTATGGACATACGTACACCTAGAGCTTGGCAGTTATTTTATGGACATACGTACACCTAGAGCTTGGTAGTTATTTTATGGACATACGTACACCTAGAGCTTGTTAGTTATTTTATGGACATACGTACACCTAGAGCTTGGCAGTTATTTTATGGACATACGTACACCTAGAGCTTGGTAGTTATTTTATGGACATACGTACACCTAGAGCTTGTTAGTTATTTTATGGACATACGTACACCTAGAGCTTGGCAGTTATTTTATGGACATACGTGCACCTAGAGCTTGGTAGTTATTTTATGGACATACGTACACCTAGAGCTTGGCAGTTATTTTATGGACATACGTACACCTAGAGCTTGGTAGTTATTTTATGGACATACGTACACCTAGAGCTTGGCAGTTATTTTATGGACATACGTGCACCTAGAGCTTGGTAGTTATTCAGGAGCTCATTGACAACACGTTCGTATTCTTGACTTCGGTGATTGCCTAGAATATTTGGTACAATGGACTTGAATGAATGCCAGGCTTACCTCTCAATGTCTTGCATACTTTCGTCCAAGTTAGGATCTTTCAAAAGTTCCCTGATCTGAGGTCCATCAAAAATACCAGCTGTCAGTTCGGCCTCACTTGTAAAGCAGTTAGCAATAGCTCCATGTTTCTATAGTTTTCAGTCATCTGCACAGAGTATTCTACAGGAATAGATGAAATTTCGTTGCCATTGAAGAGAAGCACTGCTTTTAAGGTTCTGTTTGAGGAGTCGATGAAGAGCCGCCATTCTGTAGGATCATATGCAATACCCGTTGCAGCAATGAGACCACCGATGTTATTACAGTAAACCAGCGAATTTTCTTGGTCCGAACTAAAATATTTTCGAAGCATTTCGTCGCGGCTGCGGTACCAGAAGAACGTTGTTTCTACAGATAGCAAATTGTTTCCGCTCAGACGTGATCCAAGCAATTGAGCAGATTCTTTGGACAAACCCAAATCTCGCGTCAGATCATTTAACTCGGCTTGACTAAACGGTTTGGGCTGATGTGACTCAACTAGAGGTTGGTATGTATCAGATATATCTTCCATTTCATAATCAGAATCCGATAGCAGATCTTTGTGAGCTTGAGGTGCTGTTGGAATTGGAATTCCTGGACCATGAGGCACTGGCTTTATGGCAGATGGCACATCTCGATATTCAATGTGATGCTTATTTTTATGATTTATTCCTAAAATGAAAGACAAACATGCATTCAGAATGATTGGCTTGTAAAATATGAAACAAAAACTCACAACACACTGACTGCCCCCAGGGCCCAGCGTGAATGCTCCCTACAGTGTTGCCGTATTGGCCGCATATATTACTTAAGCAGTCAGTCTGATTTTCTGTTTACTAGGGTATTTTGCAGAAAGAATGAATAAGAAATCCTGAAAAAAAGAAAACTCGTTAAAGTCAGAGAAAACAAAATCCTTCAGAAAACACATTATTTATTTACAATAATTTTTAATTTCAAATTTGAGATAGTATGAAAACCAGATCTGATTGGGCAAATTGGGTTACATTTCTGACTTCAGCATGCAAAAGCCATATAGAAACAATCATCAAAACCTAAACATCAAAAATGACGCAGACCAGTGATACCGCAGGTCAATTTGAATTTAAATGCTGGTTGTAGACTCCGTGGACTAACACATGCAGGTACCGCAGATCGCGCGATGTGTAGAATTTGAGGCAAAGGCACCTGCTCTGCCAAGCTTAACTGGCGCTAAAGCATGGCGAGGCGGTGGGGGCGTGAGCTGCTCTTCAGCTGTGGCAGCCGCAACTGCATGGAGATGTGGCAGTTGTAGCGCACACAGCTGTAACCGCATGCAGCTGTAACCGCATGCAGCTGTAACCGCATGCAGCTGTAACCACATGCAGCTGTAACCGCATGCAGCTGTAACCGCATGCAGCTGTAACCGCATGCAGCTGTAACAACATGCAGCTGTAACTACATGCAAATGTAACCGCATGCAGCTGTAACCGCATGCAGCTGTAACCGCATGCAGCTGTAACAACATGCAGCTGTAACTACATGCAGCTGTAACTACATGCAGCTGTAACCGCATACAGCTGTAACCGCATACAGCTGTAACCGCATGCAGCTGTAACCGCTTGCAGTTGTAACCGCATGCAGCTGTAACCGCATGCAGCTGTAACAACATGCAGCTGTAACTACATGCACCTGTAACTACATGCAACTGTAATCGCATGCAGCTGTAACCGCATGCAGCTGTAACCACATGCAGCTGTAACCGCATGCAGCTGTAACAACATGCAGCTGTAACTACACGCAGCTGTAACTACATGTAGCTGTAACCGCATGCAGCTTTAACCGCATGCAGCTGTAACCGCATGCAGCTGTAACCGTATGCAGCTGTAACCGCATGCAGCTGTAACAGCATGCAGCTCTAACCGCATGCAGCTGTAACCGCAAGCAGCTGTAACTGCATGCAACTGTAACTGCAAGCAGCTGTAACCACATGCAGCTGTAACTGCCTGTGTGCCAACCTGTCAGCTGTGGCAGTCGCCTGTGTGCCAACCAGTCAGCTGTGGCAGCCGCCTGTGTGCCAACCTGTCAGCTGTGGCAGTCGCCTGTGTGCCAACCTGTCAGCTGTGGCAGCCGCTTGTGTGACAATCTGTCAGCTGTGCCAGCCGCCTGTGTGCCAACCTGTCAGCTGTGGCAGTCGCCTGTGTGCCAACCTGGCAGCTGTGGCAGTCGCCTGTGTGCCAACCTGTCAGCTGTGGCAGCCGCCTGTGTGCCAACCTGTCAGCTGTGGCAGTCGCCTGTGTGCCAACCTGTCAGCTGTGTCAGCCGTCTGTGTGCCAGTCTGTCAGCTGTGGCAGTCACCTGTGTGCCAACCTGTCAGCTGTGGCAGCCGTCTGTGTGCCAACCTGTCAGCTGTGGCAGTCGCCTGTGTGCCAACATGTCAGCTGTGGCAGCCGTCTGTGTGCCAGTCTATCAGCTGTGGCAGTCGCCTGTGTGCCAACCGCTCAACTGTGGCAGCCGTCTGTGTGCCAGTCTGTCAGATGTGGCAGTTGCCTGTGTGCCAACCTGTCATCTGTAGCAGCCGCCTGTTTGCCAGCCTGTCAGCTGTGGCAGCCGCCTGTTTGCCAACCTGTCAGCTGTGGCAGCCGCCTGTGAGCCAGTCTGTCAGCTGTGGCAGCCGCCTGTGTGCCAACCAGTCAGCTGCGGCAGCCGCCTGTTTGCCAGCCTGTCTGCTGTGGCAGCCGCCTGTTTGCCAGCCTGTCAGCTGTGTCAGCCACCTGTGTGCCAACCTGTCAGCTGTGGCAGCCGCCTGTGTGCCAACCTGTCAGCTGTGGCAGCCGCCTGTGTGCCAACCTGTCAGCTGTGGCAGCCGTCTGCGTGCCAGTCTGTCAGCTGTGGCAGCCGCCTGTGTGCCAACCTGTCAGCTGTGGCAGTCGCCTGTGTGCCAACCTGTCAGCTGTGGCAGCCGTCTGTGTGCCAGTGTGTCAGCTGTGGCATTCGCCTGTGTGCCAACCTGTCAGCTGGGGCTGCCGTCTGTGTGCCAGCCTGTCAGCTGTGGCAGTAGCCTGTGTGCCAACCTTTCAGCTGTGGCAGCCGTCTGTGGGACAGGCTGTCAGCTGTGGCAGTCGCCTGTGTGCCAACCTGTCAGCTGTGGCAGCCGCCTGTTTGCCAGCCTGTCAGCTGTGGCAGCCGTCTGTGTGCCAGTCTGTCAGCTGTGGCAGCCGCCTGTGTGCCAACCTGTCAGCTGTGGCAGCCGCCTGTGTGCCAGCCTGTCAGCTGTGGCGGCCGCCTGTGTGCCAGTCTGTCAGCTGTGGCAGTCGCCTGTGGCCAGCGCACGATGATGCCATGGACGTAAACGCGATGTACAGACCTAACTTCATTACAGAAACATTCGTTTGTCATCAATGCGGAAGAATATACTGCGGCCGGTAGTTAATAAAGTAATAGCGTAAGTGACTTGCCACGGTTTTTTCATTCATTTCGTAATATCCGAATGAAAAACTTGTTAACCACATTTCAAGCTTTGAAACGAGAGTAGATCACTACTGCCATAGAAACACAAAGCCTGTATAGTAAACTGCTTAAATAGCTGAAAAACGTACGTCGCTTGTCGTGCACTTATTTGTGATGGTGGTCGGGGCACAAGTTCCGTTTGTTATTCACCTTATTTGATTTGACGCCTCTAATTTCTACCTATCCTGGTTTGCATTACTGCACATTGTTCACCTGAATGCGACAGAATGTACCAGTCCTGTTTTGGCCTCAATGGTGGAGTGGGAGGGGGACTTGGGGATGGTGTGTGAAGCCCCATGGTTGTTGCAGGGTATGGGAAGCCCCATGGGTGGTGCACCATGTATGGGGAGCACCATGGGTGGTGCAGAGTATGGGAAGCACCATGGGTTTTGCAGAGTATGGGAAGCACCATGGGTGGTGCAGGGTATGGGAAGCACTATGGGTGGTGCAGAGTATGGGAAGCACCATGGGTGGTGCAGGGTATGGGAAGCACCATGGGTGGTGCAGGGTATGGGAAGCACCATGGGTGGTGCAGGGTATGTGAAGCACCATGGGTGGTGCAGGGTATGGGAAGCACCATGGGTGGTGCACCATGTATGGGGAGCACCATGGGTGGTGCAGAGTATGGGAAGCACCATGGGTTTTGCAGAGTATGGGAAGCACCATGGGTGGTGCAGAGTATGGGAAGCACAATGGGTGGTGCAGAGTATGGGAAGCACCATGGGTCGTGCAGAGTATGGGAAGCACCATGGGTGGTGCAGAGTATGGGAAGCACCATGGGTTTTGCAGAGTATGGGAAGCACCATGGGTGGTGCAGAGTATGGGAAGCACCATGGGTGGTGCAGAGTATGGGAAGCACCATGGGTGGTGCAGGGTATGGGAAGCACCATGGGTGGTGCAGAGTATGGGAAGCACCATGGGTGGTGCAGGGTATGGGAAGCACCATGGGTGGTGCAGGGTATGGGAAGCACCATGGGTGGTGCAGGGTATGTGAAGCACCATGGGTGGTGCAGAGTATGGGAAGCACCATGGGTGGTGCAGAGTATGGGAAGCACCATGGGTGGTGCAGGGTATGGGAAGCACCATGGGTGGTGCAGAGTATGGGAAGCACCATGGGTGGTGCAGGGTATGGGAAGCACCATTGGTGGTGCAGGGTATGGGAAGCACCATGGGTGGTGCAGGGTATGGGAAGCACCATGGGTGGTGCAGAGTATGGGAAGCACCATGGGTGGTGCAGAGTATGGGAAGCACCATGGGTGGTGCAGAGTATGGGAAGCACCATGAGTGGTGCAGAGTATGCGAAGCACCATGGGTGGTGCAGGGTATGGGAAGCACCATGGGTGGTGCAGAGTATGGGAAGCACCATGGGTAGTGCAGAGTATGGGAAGCACCATGGGTGGTGCAGAGTATGCGAAGCACCATGGGTGGTGCAGGGTATGGGAAGCACCATGGGTGATGCAGAGTATGGGAAGCACCATGAGTGGTGCAGAGTATGGGAAGCACTATGGGTGGTGCAGAGTGTGGGAAGCACCATGGGTGGTGCAGAGTATGGGAAGCACCACGGGTGGTGCAGGGTATGGGAAGCACCATGGGTGGTGCAGGGTATGGGAAGCACCATGGGTGGTGCAGAGTGTGGGAAGCACCATGGGTGGTGCAGGGTATGGGAAGCACCATGAGTGGTGCAGGGTATGGGAAGCACCATTGGTGTAGCAGGGTATGGGAAGCACCATGGGTGGTGCAGGGTATGGGAAGCACCATGGGTGATGCAGAGTATGGGAAGCACCATGGGTGGTGCAGAGTATGGGAAGCACCATGGGTGGTGCAGAGTATGGGAAGCACCATGGGTGGTGCAGAGTATGGGAAGCACCATGGGTGGTGCAGAGTATGCGAAGCACCATGGGTGGTGCAGAGTATGGGAAGCACCATGGGTGGTGCAGGGTATGGGAAGCACCATGGGCGGTGCAGAGTATGGGAAGCACCATGGGTGGTGCAGAGTATGGGAAGCACCATATGTGGTGCAGAGTATGGGAAACACCATGGGTGGTGCAGGGTTTGTGAAACACCATGGTTGGTGCAGGGTATGGGAAGCACCATGGGTGGTGCAGGGTATGGGAAGCACCATGGGTGGTGCAGGGTATGGGAAGCACCATGGGTGGTGCAGAGTATGGGAAGCACCATGGGTGGTGCAGGGTATGGGAAGCCCCATGGGTGGTGCAGAGTATGGGAAGCACCATGGGTGGTGCAGAGTATGGGAAGCACCATGGGTGGTGCAGAGTATGGGAAGGGTAATGGGTGAAGCAGGGTATGGGAAGCCCCATGGGTGGTGCAGAATATGGGAAGCACCATGGGTGGTGCACAGTATGGGAAGCACCATGGGTGGTGCAGAGTATGGGAAGCACCATGGGTGGTGCCGGGTTTGGGAAGCTCCATGGGTGGTGCAGGGTATGGAAGCACCATGGGTGTGGCAGGGTATGGGAAACACCATGGGTGGTGCAGAGTATTGGAAGCACCATGGGTGGTGCAGAGTATGGGAAGCACCATGGGTGGTGCAGAGTATGGGAAGCACCATGGGTGGTGCAGAGTATGCGAAGCACCATGGGTGGTGCAGAGTATGGGAAGCACCATGGGTGGTGCAGGGTATGGGAAGCACCATGGGCGGTGCAGAGTATGGGAAGCACCATGGGTGGTGCAGAGTATGGGAAGCACCATAGGTGGTGCAGAGTATGGGAAGCACCATGAGTGGTGCAGGGTATGGGAAGCACCATGGGTGGTGCAGGGTATGGGAAGCACCATGGGCGGTGCAGAGTATGGGAAGTACCATGGGTGGTGCAGAGTATGGGAAGCACCATAGGTGGTGCAGAGTATGGGAAGCACCATGGGTGGTGCAGGGTTTGTGAAACACCATGGTTGGTGCAGGGTATGGGAAACACCATGGGTGGTGCAGGGTACGGGAAGCACCATGGGTGGTGCAGAGTATGGGAAGCACCATGGGTGAGCACAACACAACACGGAGGCGCGCATGGTCGGTCCAGCGTTGCGAGAGCTCCAATATTCAGCTCCTAGGTCGAGTAACAAGGCCGTGCAAACCACTTTCTAAACAAACTGTGAGAGATAAAAGCTGGGAGAAAAGCATGTTCATCCTCATACCTAATGCAGTATTGAGATTCAATTTTATTTCACACAATAACTCCTCAATTTTCAAGCTTCTAATAAAGAGGGGATGTTGTTTCTTAAAACCAAGCTTCACCAATATCTTGACAAGGAAAGCATCCATGACTCTTACCAAATGTTCCATTACACTTTTGCTCACGGATGGTAGCAGGCATCGGACTCCACACCTTAATTCCAATTAAGGGCAAACTATTGAGGTCGTGTTTTGTTATAGTATGGAACTATACATTTTTTTCAGTTCATAGGAAAATGATCCTGACAGATAATTTGAGAAATTCCTAATGGCGTACTCTTCAACAAACTCCCTGGGAAGTCATTGGAAATTATTTCGTGAAAGGAACGTATGTAGCAGACCAAATCTACAACACAGCGAGATTAATTGCGGTAAGTTACAGCTGGAAAAAGTGAAATTTATATTAAGGGTTGGAGAGATGCTTGAATTATTTGCACTCTGATAGTGTAACTGAATTTCTGCTTTGTTGTTACCAAAAGTGGATTCTTTACTTTTCAAGTATGAAATATTAACAGCAAACTATTGCATTTTGCTCGATGAATTTCCTCAGTACAGAGCGTAGACAAAGACAGCAACGAAAACAAACAAGCCTCCTAGTACGAATATCAGAATTAAATAAATGTTCGTTGATAAATTTGATTCCTATTTTAAAACATATCTAACATAGTTATATAATAAAATTATTTGCACAGTAATTTCTACTGATTGGGAGACATTTAAACCCTCACGAATGATAATACAAATAAATACAAGAGAATTCCTGATACAGTACGAGTAACACTGTACTCGTGACGTGCTGGCACCCGGAGCGTCGGACCAGCGTCTGCAATGACATGGTGCTGCTCCTCAGCTGCGACCTGCATCGCAATGCAGGCAATGGACGCACCGCAACGAGGGAAGGCAGGCCTGGAATGCCCTCATTTGCGAGCTATGGCCGAGGGTACGGGCGCACGATGGCTCCTCATCAGTCTGGCTCGCACCGGACACCGCTGTGCCGGTTCGCGTCCACAGCACCCACCTCATTTGAGGGAACCTAACACACGGGCTCGTGCTGCAAAGTTATGGGAACATTTCACCTCACGGATCATGTAGGTAAAATTGAAATTCTATTTTTTATTCAACCGTTTCAAGTACTCTCTGGGAAAACATGTGAGATCCAAAACTGAAGGTTAGGTGGGCTTTTTTTCGTTGAAGTAGAATAGTTTTTATGCTTTCATACGGACTATTTTTGTTGGTGCACAGCTGCTGTTTTTTCAAAACCTGATAATATTTTCAGTTTTACTATGCGTCATAACTTTTTTCCAACCTCGCTGTTTCTATGCACAGGGTGCAAGGGAACACAACAAGTGCATAGATTCCTTGATCCCCTTATTCCAACGCAAATGGTATCTTCCTCTTGCCTTCTTTACACGGTTTTGAGCCACCTCAACTTCCGTAGGCAACCTTAGCAGTGACTTATATTGTATACCAACAGCGTCGGGAAGGTGTTTACTTTCTACTGTGCGCAGACCGTCACAAATGGCGGCGTTGGCAGTGAGAGATGAAAGATGTCTCTCATTTTATTAAGTAGGAGATTAAATAACTACAGTTAAAGCAGAACCATATATGACTGCATTCGATAAAGTTTTATTAAACACATTAATCTTTAAATTACATTGCTAATTAAGCTTGGGAGAAAGCAACTTTGATTATCTTGATATTGAGAACTGAATGTGTATTATAACAGTATTTCTAACAGATGGATCACTCACTACTTCTTCAATAATTCATTATCATACGAGCCGTCGTGTGTGTACACGGATACACATACATTTGCCGAGCTGTAATATTTAAACAAAGAAATATATTGAATACTAATCCCATTGTCGTTAATACCTTTGCAGCCGATTAAATGTTCTATGCAAACAAACAAATTTCAATCTTTGATGTAACGGATCACTCAAAAAAACGGACAAAAGTTTCAAGTCCTTGTAACGATTTAACGAAGCGTTAACGACCACACGCTTTTTGAGTAAAAAGTTGCCCCAACTTTAGGTTTAACGGCCCCAACTTTATTTTATTTTAATTATTTTAACGGCCCCAACTTTATGTTAAAGTTTGTTCAACAAAGCACCTGCCACGTTGTATAAGTATGTTAGACCCCCGACGACTCTTTGGATCAAATCATTCATGCAGGGCCAGCTCTCAATAAATACTTTAAAAGAAACTATTCTGGTTAAGGAGAACAAAAAGTTAATTTAATCGATCTCTCATGTTGAAAAAGTTGATGTAACTGGAATGCATGAGAGTTTTTTTATCTAAAGGGGCCCATACACGTTCATAAAAGCGTCAAAATTTTGCATCAAAATTTTGATGTCAATATTTTGATGCAAAATTTTGACGCTTTTTTTGAACGTGTATGGGCCCTTTAAGGGCTGTCGAATTTTTCACTGATCTCGATCCCGACGCGCTACTGCTGCTGCGAGCGGGCCCAGCTCCACAGACCCTGGACGTGCGCTCGCTGTCCTGTGCAGAGGTCCCTGGGTGTCTTTTGGTGTGTCAAGCATCGCAAATCTGAAGGCAGCTCAGGAAATCAATGTCCCCTGGACATGATTTGGCAAACTTCAGAAAAACTTCAAACGGCGTCGACATTGGCAACAGCATAAAAAGTGTCAGCATTTTCTAAATTTGCCAAGATAAAACTACATCTCCTGTTCTCCACAGTTGTTATCATTTGGACACGTACAACGTAGAGTCAGCCATAAATTCTGTTATGCAGCCTAAATTAGGACGTACGTTTAGACATACGGTTTGAAGTTAAGCATACGTACATTGTGTGAAATATGGAAAAGAGGAAATTTACTGAAGCCTTGTATTTTTTGACACACGCAGAAATACATTTTTTCCTATTTCAAGCAGAAATATTGTTTCAGGTTTTCTTGTAAAATCTTTCCAGCCCAACTCTCTGAAGCCCTCTCATAAACTGAAAGCATCTTTCATTTTGTTAACATCAATTGAAGAACGTACATTGACATTCGTCATCAGTTGGACTGCATAAGCAATTCGACTTCAAATGGAATGAAGTAAGTTATGCTGCTGTGGAGATATTTTGGTTAGAACTTTCGTCGACGAAATTGATAAATGAAGTTTACAATTTATGCACTGACGAAAGAGTAGTTACAACAGCTCTGGTAGAGAATTACTGCTCTCAAGACATAAATTACATTGATCTAGAATCTAATAGCGGAACTCTAACATTTTGAAATTAAACCCTGTAGTTTAATAAGTGAAATTTTCTAAAATAACAGCAATTAACATATTGGAGCTGGTATGTCTGAAACATAGCGCAATATTTGTTTTCTCAAAACATCTCCTATGTTTTGTACAATTTTCTAAAATAACAGCAATTAACATATTGGAGCTGGTATGCCTGAAACATAGCGCAATATTTGTTTTCTCAAAACATCTCTTATGTTTTGTACAATTTTCTAAAATAACAGCAATTAACATATTGGAGCTGGTATGTCTGAAACATAGCGCAATATTTGTTTTCTCAAAACATCTCTTATGTTTTGTACAATTTTCTAAAATAACAGCAATTAACATATTGGAGCTGGTATGCCTGAAACATAGCGCAATATTTGTTTTCTCAAAACATCTCTTATGTTTTGTACAATTTTCTAAAATAACAGCAATTAACATATTGGAGCTGGTATGTCTGAAATATAGCGCAATATTTGTTTTCTCAAAACATCTCTTATGTTTTGTACAATTTTCTAAAATAACAGCAATTAACATATTGGAGCTGGTATGTCTGAAATATAGCGCAATATTTGTTTTCTCAAAACATCTCTTATGTTTTGTACAATTTTCTAAAATAACAGCAATTAACATATTGGAGCTGGTATGCCTGAAATATAGCGCAATATTTGTTTTCTCAAAACATCTCTTATGTTTTGTACAATTTTCTAAAATAACAGCAATTAACATATTGGAGCTGGTATGCCTGAAACATAGCGCAATATTTGTTTTCTCAAAACATCTCTTATGTTTTGTACAATTTTGGCTAAAATAGCAGCAATTAACATATAGGAGCTGGTATGCCTGAAACATAGCGCAATATTTGTTTTCTCAAAACATCTCTTATGTTTTGTACAATTTTCAGTTGTCTTTTTCTTTAGTGTCAATTCATTGTGATACTTGAGCGAAGTTTTATAAACAAGTTCGGGGTGCTCGCCTGTTGAGCAAGGAAAGTCAGATCCTGTCACTGCTGCAGGTCCAATTTCCTTACTTCCTTTGACGGATACCTTTCCTCTCTCTCACCCCTGCGGACAATATATTCAGCTAATGTTAAACCCAAATTACAATAACAGCATCAAATCGTGCTGTTCTATTTATGCACAACATCCTACTCAAGTTAGCCGCGAGATTTTGGAACCAAGCTGGAAGTCGCTTCCAGATAGGAAGGTAGAAATGAAGATTTCATTGAATTTCATTTCTCCAATGTTCCAAAGTTGATGGAAAAATTCCATTCTTATTTTTCAAAGTATTTTTATTTACTAATTTTTTAGACCTAGTTCTGCATCGAACAATTCTTATATGAAGCCTTAGTAACTTCTTTCTGTTCCTCTGCGATTTCACCTCCGGAGGCTGAATTCATTCATTTTAATTTTATCTAACGGCACCTAAAGCGCAATAAAAGTGATCTCAGATTGCAGCTCCGGCGCTTCCAAAAGTGCCTCGCTGCCGCCACTCTCTGAATGGATCGAGAAAACTTCTCGAGACAATCTGGCTGTCGGCCAGAGTAGACGGCTACAAAACTAAAGCGTTCGGACTCACCTGCCCAATGCCTTACAATTTGAATGCAATTGTAAACAAATTCTGTAAGAAGTTAATTTATAGGTGCCGCTAATTCTGCGTGAAAATTTTAAAGCCGATGGTCATTCTTTTCCGAGTATTGTGCATCTTCAGAAATAATGCATTCTTTTACTCGGCCTTTTAATGAATTGTTTATTCACTTTTAAATGGAAGATTATACTAAATCATATGCTTGATTGTTCAGCATAATCTTATGCTGATTCATTGTCCGTTTTTTCTACGTACTTTGCTTCATTGTAAACGTCCACGTAAACACATTCTAGCTATTGTTTTCTGACGAATATGGTTCGGGAACGATTTTTATGTACGAAACGATACAACTGAAAATATCCTTTTTTTGTGAAATACTCACGCAAGAAAATCACTGTCCTGAGTTACAGCGGTCAAACCAAACTATAAAACAACAATGAAAATATTATCAAAAAACATTAAAACAAAACACTGTTGATGCTAATGCGTTACAGTGCTGCATTGAAGATGTTGCTAATATTTTAATGCTGATGCGTTGCAGTGTCGCATCAGTAATGCCAATATGCCGTTTGTTAGATTTCAGGTTAATTTTTGTGTCTCACTTGCACCAACCAACATATGTGTTAGTTGGTGCAATCAAGGCACTCCTGTAGTTGCTGGTAACAACCAATAATGTTGTAACAATCAATTATTTTGATTGCAATCAGCAAAACGGTTTCATTAGTGCTACTAACTCTTCTTCTTTCATTATTTGTCCTATTTACATGCTTGGATCTAGTGAATATTTTTGAGAGAGCAACGGTTGGAAACTTCCTGCCTTGCTTCAGTCATTCCGACTACTTTCTTGCAGGACTTTGCAACTCTTTGCATGATCTTAGAACTCTGTCTGGAGAAAAGTTTGATTGATATCAAAATTTGAGTAAAAAATAAATGAATGTGTTCATATACAGGCTAGAAATATTTTACTGATCGAGATATGCACTGACTGCTATGAAGCTGCACCTCTGTTGAAAAGTTCGCCTGGTGCTGACTCCGCCGCTCTGCTGCACATCCATCGGTTCAATTCAGCATCACTCACGTTCTGAGACACTCTACTCTAAACGTGGACTGTGTCATCGGATTAGTTAGAAGATCCAAGGCTCAAGTTTGTGTAAAAACAAATTTAATGTCTGTGCACCTCACATATTTGTAGGGTTGGTTTTCTCGTCCTTCGAGAAACTATTTGCTAGAATTTCACGTGGGTTTCGGTAGCAGTGGTAAGCTCTGACAGAGTAGCGGCCCCTCATTTGTCCTCAAACTGAAACTACATTGATTAGCCTCCCTCTATACTGCACAATCGATGTATTCTGAACATCAAATTATGCGCGAATGACCACGGTGTTTGTTAGTCAAAGCCCACAATGCCATGCAAAAGAATTCATTTCTGTGTTTTAAAAAATGATTCTGGATCTGTAAGGGAACGCAAGACGTAGAATGCTGGTCATCTTCCTTCAGTCCTCCCGTCAGATTTTATGGAACACGACCATCTGAGCTCGTAATGATGATATGCTGCTCTTGGTCTTAAGAACATTAAGGGAACACGACCATCTGAGCTCATAATGATGATATGCAGCTCTTGGTCTTAAGAACATTAAGGGAACATGAACATCTGAGCTCATAATGATGATATGCTGCTCTTGGTCTTAAGAACATTAAAGGGAACATGAACATCTGAGCTCATAATGATGATATGCTGCTCTTGGTCTTAAGAACATTAAAGGGAACACGATCATCTGAGCTCAAAATGATGATATGCTGCTCTTGGTCTTAAGAACATTCAGGGAACATGACCATCTGAGCTCAAAATGATGATATGCTGCTCTTGGTCTTAAGAACATTCAGGGAACATGACCATCTGAGCTCACAATGATGATATGCTGCTCTTGGTCTTAAGAACATTAAGGGAACACAACCATCTGAGCTCATAATGATGATATGCTGCTCTTGGTCTTAAGAACATTAAGGGAACACAACCATCTGAGCTCATAATGATGATATGCTGCTCTTGGTCTTAAGAACATTAAGGGAACACGACCATCTGAGCTCATAGTCATGATACGCTGCTCTTGGTGCCCGGATTCTTCTTGGATTGGATTTTTTCTGAGTTTTTTTTGTCTTTAGCTGTGAAAACATTCAGTAATCACACATACAACTTTTGTCATAGAAGATGCCAAAATGCTTTTTATAGTGTATTTTTTTAATCGTTGGCCCATTTCACTATTAAAAGAAATGTTATATTTTGGATGCTCTGTGGTATGTGTCCATTGCTGCGATTTATCCCCTTCATGAACTATAATTAAAGGAATTCATTTTAATCGTTAAACTACTTGTTTTCCGCACTGAACGTATCACTTCAGCTACCTTTGATTTGATACAAAGAGTATTGCTTACCGAACACAGTTTTGACTCAAAATTTAGCTTTAAATTAGAACAGAGTTAATTTTTCTTCATGTAAGTAAATTAGTATTTGTTATTATTTCGAGGAAAGCTGAGCCGGCAATCTAGCAATGCGCGATTTAGTAATTTGTCCAAAGAGCGCAGGGGATCTTTAAGGAACAGTTTTGCCGAAGAGAAGTTGACCCATTAGGAACTTGTGGAGTGGCGACGTGCCTCGCATTGGCGCTGTGGCCCCGGCAGCGCTCGGCTCTGCCAGGACTCCTCACTTCACTTCTTAACTCACCACACAAGCTGAGTTTGGTTACAAACCAATTACAGTTCCTCGTCAGCCACATGTTGCAAATGCGCTCCGTGGTACTGAAATTTCCTCAAGTCTGCTCGACAGAACGCCAAATGCAATAAATCCGTCCGATTTACGAGACGATGCGACAAGTTAACCACAACTTTCATGGTTGACACATCGGAGGAGACGTAGCAACTAATCCTTTACAAGCCTCTGCTGCTGTCAGTGGCTGTCACGGCTGTCAGTCCGCCATCTGCTGCTGTCGGTGGCTGTCACGGCTGTCAGTCCGCCATCTGCTGCTGTCAGTGGCTGTCACGGCTGTCAGTCCGCCATCTGCTGCTGTCGGTGGCTGTCACGGCTGTCAGTCCGCCATCTGCTGCTGTCAGTGGCTGTCACGGCTGTCAGTCCGCCATCTGCTGCTGTCAGTGGCTGTCACGGCTGTCAGTCCGCCATCTGCTGCTGTCAGTGGCTGTCAGGCCTGTCAGTCCGCCATCTGCTGCTGTCAGTGGCTGTCACGGCTGTCAGTCCGCCATCTGCTGCTGGAGGTGGCTGTCACGGCTGTCAGTCCGCCATCTGCTGCTGTCAGTGGCTGTCACGGCTGTCAGTCCGCCATCTGCTGCTGTCAGTGGCTGTCAGGCCTGTCAGTCCGCCATCTGCTGCTGTCAGTGGCTGTCAGGCCTGTCAGTCCGCCATCTGCTGCTGTCAGTGGCTGTCAGGCCTGTCAGTCCGCCATTCCAAAGCTCGGTCACTCGAGTAGTCCGTGAGGTTGCGTTACTAATCACCAGCCAGATTATTTGAAATAATTACTTTGCAACAAGACCAATGAATATTTAGTGAAAAATATGGAAAACTCAAAATAGTGCATTCCAAACGCGATAGCCAGATGCTTGTTCAAGAATTTGGAAAAAAGGCTCAATCTTTTGTCGAACAAAAACTTTTGCAATTTTCATTACTAATGTCTCTATAACTGATTAAAACTCTCATCCATTTCACAATTTTTATCCACATATATTTCCTTAGTTGAATTGCTTTCAAAGAACAACTTTAAAATGTTCAACACAAGTGCCGTGGTTGCAGTCATTGTCGCACTAAAGACACGTAACCGCCCATGTACCTTTACGACACTCAAGTCGTAGTGAATGAAAAGCAGAAATTTCTCACGAATGACTTAACGTTATATTTCCAGCACAACTTTCAAATTTCGTTTCCCAAGTAGATTACGAGAATTTTCTTGCAAAAATGAACGTGAACTCATCCAGCCGAAATTTATACGATTAAGGCTGAAATGGTCGGGCCAGAAACTCGTCCAGCCGAAATTTATACGATTAAGGCTGAAATGTTCGGGCCAGAAACTCGTCCCGTGAGTAAAAAGATGCAACTGACGCGACGCATACGCAATTTGGTGAAGAGCTTTTTTACTACATTGTGTTGCCATGTAGCACAGCAGTGTTGCCATGTTGCACAGCAATGTTGCCATGTAGCACAGCAGTGTTGCCATATAACACAGCAGTGTTGCCATGTAGCACAGCAGTGTTGTCATGTAACGCAGCAGTGTTGCCATGTAGCACAGCAGTGTTGCCATGTAGCACAGCAGTGTTGCCATGTAGCACAGCAGTGTTGCCATGTAGCACAGCAGTGTTGCCATGTAGCACAGCAGTGCTGCCATGTTGCACAGCAGTGTTGCCATGCAGCACAGCAGCGTCGCCATGAAGCACAGCAGTGTTGCCATGTACCACATCAGTGTTGCCATGTAGCACAGCAATGTTGCCATGTAGCGCAGCAGTGTTGCCATGTAGCGCAGCAGTGTTGCCATGTAGCACAGCAGTGTTGCCATGTAGCACAGCAGTGTTGCCATGTAGCACAGCAGTGTCGCCATGCAGCACAGCAGTGTCGCCATAAAGCACAGCAGTGTCGCCATGAAGCACAGCAGTGTTGCCATGTAGCGCAGCAGTGCTGCCATGTTTCACAGCAGTGTTGCCATGCAGCACAGCAGTGTCGCCATGAAGCACAGCAGTGTTGCCATGTAGCACAGCACTGGATCACGCTGCTCAACACTTAGGACGAGGAACTTGACACAAAGGAATTCTTCCGAACAATTTCTCCCATCAGATTGCTACAAAATATTTCTTTTGGCTGAATTGATATTCCAGCCCCGCCACCCGAGAGGAGGGCTTTTCCCTTACTTCTCTATGGGGACATTTAAGTTAATGGCCACGTCATGTCGTCTCAGGGGTGAAACTAGTAAGAATTAATTCCATGCTTCGCTGCACGGAATGTAATGCAAGTTTTCTCGCGGTTGCGCCGCTAAATATTGCCAGCAAAATGTACTATACACCTGTACATTCCCCCTCTTGTCCACCAGCTCCCTGTACCCCCTTGTGCTCGCCGCTGCCCGGCCTCCCACGCAGCGCCGCTCCCGCCATCGAAATAAAGAGAAAATTGGGGTAGCTTTCAATTTACAGCCGTACCATAAAATTCGCTCGCAGTTACATCTTTTACGGACAAATCGGAACATGGAAGCACGGCTAAAATTCCACAGAAATAACAAATATCTGCATTTCACGAAAATGGAAATTGCTTGAGGAAACTTTAAAAAACTACATGCTTTACTTTTTACTTAGAATTGAGTTTATTCTATTCCCACTCGCCAGTGAAGTCCTCTTGATTCGCACCCGTCTATGGTAGTTTTAAAGTTTATTTACATCCATGTTCAACTGAGCAAGCTGAATGGGATCACTCATGATGAGGCAATTAGCATTTGCACATGAAAAGCGCGTAACAAATTAGGCTTTCTTGAGAACATTCTCGTTGCCCTCGACGCCTCAGCTGCGCCCAGGGCAGATATGTCGTTAAAGTTTGTTCGAATATTCTTCGCTAATTAACAATAACAGCGGTGGGCCTTCAAATTTTCTAAACTTCCATTCTTTCCTAAAGTTTCTAACGCAATTCTTTGTTTCAGAGTCAGCATGAAGGACGACAGCACGCATCCCTGCATTCGCATCAAGTGAGTCCCGCACCGCGGGGAACACACCTTTCCACTCCCCAGTATCTTGGAAAAACAGTAAATGACTGAATATTACTGAATTTGTTAAACGACACGAGACTAGTGGCCGGGGGTGAGGCATCAGCTCTGTACGCACCACGCTCCTCTGTAACCAATGGGAGTCTATCATTTTCTCCTCGCCGTTTTTTGGTTTTTGAAGTCTTATTTTATCTACATCAACACAGATTTTCCCTCTTGATAAATTTGGAGAGTTGGCAGCTTGAACTACCCGTTCCTGCAGTGCTGCCTGCTGTGTGTGGAGTTTTTGTAGACGGATTTATTGTTATGTTTTCCGAGATATTTTCCTTGTATTAACGGAGTGATTATTCACATAATATCTGCGTGAAGGGCAATAGCATCACGTGCAATAGTTTTTATTCTGTCCTAGGGAGTGTTTTTCGGTCTCTAAGCATGGCTGAAGAGGCTCCATGTTTTTTTTGGGTCCTTCTTGACCTAGGTAAGTTTTTCTGTGAAATTGCTTCTTTTAGAAGCGTTGGTTTGATTGGTAACGTAATTTCTGAGTCTCCGCTGCATTGTAAATAAAATAAGATCGTAGTTCCCTCGTTGGAAATAATTTCCGAGGCTTTTCTACGTCTTACCGAGACGATACTGGTTATGACTGGACTGCATCTGTTAAAGGAGTTTTTTCAATATTTGTCACTTCAGTGAGGGCTTATTAAAATACGTTTCTTTTAAAATCTGGCTTTAGTCGCTTTCTGGTGAAATTTCATATATACCATTGAAGGTTAATGAGTTTATGCAGTGGTACGAGATGTCATCGATTTAATTCGAAATGGTTCATGTAATCTTCAAGGCGTTCTTTTTCATTAGGAAACTACGGAAACGATCTGATAAGTCGGAAGATTAGATTCCAGTAAAAATATCCATTTGATGCTCTATGAATATATTATCGATTAACGAGGCAGAAAAAATATGGTTAGTTTTCTTATCAGGGGAGGAAAAAATTTAATTGCCTCATGGTTGAGGAGTCTCTTTCTGAACGTGTCAAGACTGAAGTTTTTGCTGATAATAATATCGTTATGGAGGGCTTGCTGAGAGACTGGGCTGGGTATGGTGGGCTTGCTGAGAGACTGGGCTGGTTATGGTGGGCTTGCTGAGAGACTGGGCTGGTTATGGTGGGCTTGCTGAGAGACTGGGCTGGTTATGATGGGTATGCTGAGACTGGGCTGGTTATGATGGGTTTGCTGAGAGACTGGGCTGGTTATGGTGGGCTTGCTGAGAGACTGGGCTGGTTATGGTGGGCTTGCTGAGAGACTGGGCTGGTTATGATGGGCTTGCTGAGAGACTGGGCTGGTTATGGTGGGCTTGCTGAGAGACTGGGCTGGTTATGATGGGTATGCTGAGACTGGGCTGGTTATGATGGGTTTGCTGAGAGACTGGGCTGGTTATGGTGGGCTTGCTGAGAGACTGGGCTGGTTATGGTAGGCTTGCTGAGAGACTGGGCTGGTTATGATGGGTTTGCTGAGAGACTGGGCTGGTTATGGTGGGCTTGCTGAGAGACTGGGCTGGTTATGGTAGGCTTGCTGAGAGACTGGGCTGGTTATGGTGGGCTTGCTGAGAGACTGGGCTGGTTATGGTAGGCTTGCTGAGAGACTGGGCTGGTTATGGTGAGTTTACTGAGAGACTGGGCTGGTTATGGTAGGCTTGCTGAGAGACTGGGCTGGTTATGGTGGGCTTGCTGAGAGACTGGGCTGGTTATGGTAGGCTTGCTGAGAGACTGGGCTGGTTATGGTGAGTTTACTGAGAGACTGGGCTGGTTATGATGGGTTTGCTGAGAGACTGGGCTGGTTATGGTAGGCTTGCTGAGAGACTGGGCTGGTTATGGTGAGTTTACTGAGAGACTGGGCTGGTTATGGTAGGCTTGCTGAGAGACTGGGCTGGTTATGGTGGGCTTGCTGAGAGACTGGGCTGGTTATGCAGGGCTTCCTGAGAGACTGGGCTGGTTATGGTGGGCTTGCTGAGAGACTGGGCTGGTTATGATGGGTTTGCTGAGAGACTGGGCTGGTTATGATGGGTATGCTGAGAGACTGGGCTGGTTATGCAGGGCTTCCTGAGAGACTGGGCTGGTTATGGTGGGCTTGCTGAGAGACTGGGCTGGTTATGATGGGTTTGCTGAGAGACTGGGCTGGTTATGGTGGGCTTGCTGAGAGACTGGGCTGGTTATGATGGGTTTGCTGAGAGACTGGGCTGGTTATGGTGGGCTTGCTGAAAGACTGGGCTGGTTATGGAGGGCTTGCTGAGAGACTGGGCTGGTTATGGTGGGCTTGCTGAGAGACTGGGCTGGTTATGATGGGTTTGCTGAGAGACTGGGCTGGTTATGGTGGGCTTGCTGAGAGACTGGGCTGGTTATGATGGGTTTGCTGAGAGACTGGGCTGGTTATGGTGGGCTTGCTGAAAGACTGGGCTGGTTATGGAGGGCTTGCTGAGAGACTGGGCTGGGTATGGTGGGCTTGCTGGGAGACTGGGCTGGTTATGGTGGGCTTGCTGAGAGACTGGGCTGGTTATGGTGGGCTTGCTGAGAGACTGGGCTGGTTATGATGGGTATGCTGAGACTGGGCTGGTTATGATGGGTTTGCTGAGAGACTGGGCTGGTTATGGTGGGCTTGCTGAGAGACTGGGCTGGTTATGGTGGGCTTGCTGAGAGACTGGGCTGGTTATGGTGGGCTTGCTGAGAGACTGGGCTAGTTATGGTGGGCTTGCTGAGAGACTGGGCTGGTTATGATGGGTATGCTGAGAGACTGGGCTGGTTATGGTGGGCTTGCTGAGAGACTGGGCTGGTTATGGTAGGCTTGCTGAGAGACTGGGCTGGTTATGATGGGTTTGCTGAGAGACTGGGCTGGTTATGGTGGGCTTGCTGAGAGACTGGGCTGGTTATGGTAGGCTTGCTGAGAGACTGGGCTGGTTATGGTGGGCTTGCTGAGAGACTGGGCTGGTTATGGTAGGCTTGCTGAGAGACTGGGCTGGTTATGGTAGGCTTGCTGAGAGACTGGGCTGGTTATGGTAGGCTTGCTGAGAGACTGGGCTGGTTATGGTGGGCTTGCTGGGAGACTGGGCTGGTTATGGTGGGCTTGCTGAGAGACTGGGCTGGTTATGGTAGGCTTGCTGAGAGACTGGGCTGGTTATGGTGGGCTTGCTGAGAGACTGGGCTGGTTATGGTGGGCTTGCTGAGAGACTGGGCTGGTTATGGTCGGCTTACTGAGACTGGGCTGGTTATGGTAGGCTTGCTGAGAGACTGGGCTGGTTATGGTGAGTTTACTGAGAGACTGGGCTGGTAACGCTAATTAATTCGACCATGAAGGTTTCCAGACTTCCAGAAAATGGTCTGTAGATTGCACCTATGTATAAACATATATTGTGCTTCTGGAATTCGATGACAAAAACTTCAATACAGTAGAGTTTAAATGTATTTTTAGGAATGGCTTTAGTATTACGTCTATTTAGATGAATGCAGTTACAAAACCCCAGCGTTTTTCATGTTTTTGCGAAGAATGGTACGCTGTGTAATTTTTCCTATTTATCTGGTAACTTGTAGCACTCACTATTCAGTCAGTTCTCGGTAAAGTAGAGTACATCGAAGTAGCCATTAAACACAGTAATGTGCTGTTCATTCCGATTGTTTTGGGACCAAGTGCGCCGCCAGCCCCGGTAACGCGAGGCGTCTTCTGTCTGCAATGTGGGAGAAGAAGTGAGATTTTCATTTGTTGTTCTATGGCTGCGCTCAGAGTCGTTTAGGTCAGGATGCAGTCGGTCGGAGGGATTCTCGTCTGGATCATTATTAAGATATAGACAAATAGAGACAAAACATAGGTAATAATAGCAATAACAATTCTGCTAACACTTATAGGAACAAAATTAACTAGGAGCCAAAATACGACCAAAGTGAAATGAAACAGTTAAATTAAGACAATAATCTTCGTACTTGCGCACTTAGCTGTTTAGCCTCACTTTTGGGATGCCGGAAGAAGCGTATCCTCAGAAGTTCAGCCAGTGTTCCGATTTCAGTTTCATGTTTTGGCTTCAACTTTCTGGGGACCTTGAAGGTATTATAATCTTGATAAAGCCTTGCCGGTAATTTTATTACTCAGGCTTCTGTTGCAGAAAAAGGAAAACAGTTTATTTATTCCCAATGAAGTTGCAACATAAAATATACAACATTGGTTTTCAAAATATCTCAGCTCCTTAGCAGATTCGCATACATGAGTATCATTAAAGCCATATTAGAGGTTGAACAAAAAATTGTGAGAAAAACCAAATGTGATCTCTCAGTAATGCTGTTCTACTTTGTTAAGGCTCCTGGATGCATGCGAGGAAAAAACCAAATGTGATCTCTCAGTAATGCTGTTCTACTTTGGTAAGGCTCCTGGATGCATGCGAGGAAAAAACCAAGTGTGATCTCTCAGTAATGCTGTTCTACTTTGTTAAGGCTCCTGGATGCATGAGAGGAAAAAACCAAGTGTGATCTCTCAGTAATGCTGTTCTACTTTGTTAAGGCTCCTGGATGCATGAGAGGAAAAAACCAAATGTCATCTCTCAGTAATGCTGTTCTACTTTGGTAAGGCTCCTGGATGCATGCGAGGAAAAAACCAAGTGTGATCTCTCAGTAATGCTGTTCTACTTTGTTAAGGCTCCTGGATGCATGAGAGGAAAAAACCAAATGTCATCTCTCAGTAATGCTGTTCTACTTTGGTAAGGCTCCTGGATGCATGCGAGGAAAAAACCAAGTGTGATCTCTCAGTAATGCTGTTCTACTTTGGTAAGGCTCCTGGATGCATGAGAGGAAAAAACCAAGTGTGATCTCTCAGTAATGCTGTTCTACTTTGTTAAGGCTCCTGGATGCATGAGAGGAAAAAACCAAATGTCATCTCTCAGTAATGCTGTTCTACTTTGTTAAGGCTCCTGGATGCATGAGAGGAAAAAACCAAATGTCATCTCTCAGTAATGCTGTTCTACTTTGTTAAGGCTCCTTGATGCATGAGAGGAAAAAACCAAATGTCATCTCTCAGTAATGCTGTTCTACTTTGTTAAGGCTCCTGGATGCATGCGAGGAAAAAACCAAATGTGATCTCTCAGTAATGCTGTTCTACTTTGGTAAGGCTCCTGGATGCATGCGAGGAAAAAACCAAGTGTGATCTCTCAGTAATGCTGTTCTACTTTGTTAAGGCTCCTGGATGCATGAGAGGAAAAAACCAAGTGTGATCTCTCAGTAATGCTGTTCTACTTTGTTAAGGCTCCTGGATGCATGAGAGGAAAAAACCAAATGTCATCTCTCAGTAATGCTGTTCTACTTTGGTAAGGCTCCTGGATGCATGCGAGGAAAAAACCAAGTGTGATCTCTCAGTAATGCTGTTCTACTTTGTTAAGGCTCCTGGATGCATGAGAGGAAAAAACCAAATGTCATCTCTCAGTAATGCTGTTCTACTTTGGTAAGGCTCCTGGATGCATGCGAGGAAAAAACCAAGTGTGATCTCTCAGTAATGCTGTTCTACTTTGGTAAGGCTCCTGGATGCATGAGAGGAAAAAACCAAGTGTGATCTCTCAGTAATGCTGTTCTACTTTGTTAAGGCTCCTGGATGCATGAGAGGAAAAAACCAAATGTCATCTCTCAGTAATGCTGTTCTACTTTGTTAAGGCTCCTGGATGCATGAGAGGAAAAAACCAAATGTCATCTCTCAGTAATGCTGTTCTACTTTGTTAAGGCTCCTTGATGCATGAGAGGAAAAAACCAAATGTCATCTCTCAGTAATGCTGTTCTACTTTGTTAAGGCTCCTGGATGCATGCGAGGAAAAAACCAAATGTCATCTCTCAGTAATGCTGTTCTACTTTGTTAAGGCTCCTGGATGCATGCGAGGAAAAAACCAAATGTCATCTCTCAGTAATGCTGTTCTACTTTGTTAAGGCTCCTGGATGCATGCGAGGAAAAAACCAAATGTCATCTCTCAGTAATGCTGTTCTACTTTGGTAAGGCTCCTGGATGCATGAGAGGAAAAAACCAAATGTCATCTCTCAGTAATGCTGTTCTACTTTGTTAAGGCTCCTGGATGCATGCGAGGAAAAAACCAAATGTCATCTCTCAGTAATGCTGTTCTACTTTGTTAAGGCTCCTGGATGCATGCGAGGAAAAAACCAAATGTCATCTCTCAGTAATGCTGTTCTACTTTGTTAAGGCTCCTGGATGCATGCGAGGAAAAAACCAAATGTCATCTCTCAGTAATGCTGTTCTACTTTGTTAAGGCTCCTGGATGCATGAGAGGAAAAAACCAAATGTCATCTCTCAGTAATGCTGTTCTACTTTGTTAAGGCTCCTGGATGCATGCGAGGAAAAAACCAAATGTCATCTCTCAGTAATGCTGTTCTACTTTGTTAAGGCTCCTGGATGCATGCGAGGAAAAAACCAAATGTCATCTCTCAGTAATGCTGTTCTACTTTGTTAAGGCTCCTGGATGCATGAGAGGAAAAAACCAAATGTCATCTCTCAGTAATGCTGTTCTACTTTGGTAAGGCTCCTGGATGCATGAGAGGAAAAAACCAAATGTCATCTCTCAGTAATGCTGTTCTACTTTGTTAAGGCTCCTAGATGCATGAGAGGAAAAAACCAAATGTGATCTCTCAGTAATGCTGTTCTACTTTGGTAAGGCTCCTGGATGCATGAGAGGAAAAAACCAAATGTCATCTCTCAGTAATGCTGTTCTACTTTGTTAAGGCTCCTGGATGCATGCGAGGAAAAAACCAAATGTCATCTCTCAGTAATGCTGTTCTACTTTGTTAAGGCTCCTGGATGCATGCGAGGAAAAAACCAAGTGTGATCTCTCAGTAATGCTGTTCTACTTTGTTAAGGCTCCTGGATGCATGAGAGGAAAAAACCAAGTGTGATCTCTCAGTAATGCTGTTCTACTTTGTTAAGGCTCCTGGATGCATGAGAGGAAAAAACCAAATGTCATCTCTCAGTAATGCTGTTCTACTTTGGTAAGGCTCCTGGATGCATGCGAGGAAAAAACCAAGTGTGATCTCTCAGTAATGCTGTTCTACTTTGTTAAGGCTCCTGGATGCATGAGAGGAAAAAACCAAATGTCATCTCTCAGTAATGCTGTTCTACTTTGGTAAGGCTCCTGGATGCATGCGAGGAAAAAACCAAGTGTGATCTCTCAGTAATGCTGTTCTACTTTGGTAAGGCTCCTGGATGCATGAGAGGAAAAAACCAAGTGTGATCTCTCAGTAATGCTGTTCTACTTTGTTAAGGCTCCTGGATGCATGAGAGGAAAAAACCAAATGTCATCTCTCAGTAATGCTGTTCTACTTTGTTAAGGCTCCTGGATGCATGAGAGGAAAAAACCAAATGTCATCTCTCAGTAATGCTGTTCTACTTTGTTAAGGCTCCTTGATGCATGAGAGGAAAAAACCAAATGTCATCTCTCAGTAATGCTGTTCTACTTTGTTAAGGCTCCTGGATGCATGCGAGGAAAAAACCAAATGTCATCTCTCAGTAATGCTGTTCTACTTTGTTAAGGCTCCTGGATGCATGCGAGGAAAAAACCAAATGTCATCTCTCAGTAATGCTGTTCTACTTTGTTAAGGCTCCTGGATGCATGCGAGGAAAAAACCAAATGTCATCTCTCAGTAATGCTGTTCTACTTTGGTAAGGCTCCTGGATGCATGAGAGGAAAAAACCAAATGTCATCTCTCAGTAATGCTGTTCTACTTTGTTAAGGCTCCTGGATGCATGCGAGGAAAAAACCAAATGTCATCTCTCAGTAATGCTGTTCTACTTTGTTAAGGCTCCTGGATGCATGCGAGGAAAAAACCAAATGTCATCTCTCAGTAATGCTGTTCTACTTTGTTAAGGCTCCTGGATGCATGCGAGGAAAAAACCAAATGTCATCTCTCAGTAATGCTGTTCTACTTTGTTAAGGCTCCTGGATGCATGAGAGGAAAAAACCAAATGTCATCTCTCAGTAATGCTGTTCTACTTTGTTAAGGCTCCTGGATGCATGCGAGGAAAAAACCAAATGTCATCTCTCAGTAATGCTGTTCTACTTTGTTAAGGCTCCTGGATGCATGCGAGGAAAAAACCAAATGTCATCTCTCAGTAATGCTGTTCTACTTTGTTAAGGCTCCTGGATGCATGAGAGGAAAAAACCAAATGTCATCTCTCAGTAATGCTGTTCTACTTTGGTAAGGCTCCTGGATGCATGAGAGGAAAAAACCAAATGTCATCTCTCAGTAATGCTGTTCTACTTTGTTAAGGCTCCTAGATGCATGAGAGGAAAAATCCAAATGTGATCTCTCAGTAATGCTGTTCTACTTTGGTAAGGCTCCTGGATGCATGAGAGGAAAAAACCAAATGTCATCTCTCAGTAATGCTGTTCTACTTTGTTAAGGCTCCTGGATGCATGCGAGGAAAAAACCAAATGTCATCTCTCAGTAATGCTGTTCTACTTTGTTAAGGCTCCTGGATGCATGCGAGGAAAAAACCAAATGTCATCTCTCAGTAATGCTGTTCTACTTTGTTAAGGCTCCTGGATGCATGAGAGGAAAAAACCAAATGTCATCTCTCAGTAATGCTGTTCTACTTTGTTAAGGCTCCTGGATGCATGCGAGGAAAAAACCAAATGTCATCTCTCAGTAATGCTGTTCTACTTTGGTAAGGCTCCTGGATGCATGCGAGGAAAAAACCAAATGTCATCTCTCAGTAATGCTGTTCTACTTTGGTAAGGCTCCTGGATGCATGCGAGGAAAAAACCAAATGTGATCTCTCAGTAATGCTGTTCTACTTTGTTAAGGCTCCTGGATGCATGCGAGAAAAAAACCAAATGTGATCTCTCAGTAATGCTGTTCTACTTTGTTAAGGCTCCTGGATGCATGAGAGGAAAAAACCAAATGTCATCTCTCAGTAATGCTGTTCTACTTTGGTAAGGCTCCTGGATGCATGCGAGGAAAAAACCAAATGTCATCTCTCAGTAATGCTGTTCTACTTTGTTAAGGCTCCTGGATGCATGAGAGGAAAAAACCAAATGTCATCTCTCAGTAATGCTGTTCTACTTTGTTAAGGCTCCTGGATGCATGCGAGGAAAAAACCAAATGTCATCTCTCAGTAATGCTGTTCTACTTTGTTAAGGCTCCTGGATGCATGCGAGGAAAAAACCAAATGTCATCTCTCAGTAATGCTGTTCTACTTTGTTAAGGCTCCTGGATGCATGAGAGGAAAAAACCAAATGTCATCTCTCAGTAATGCTGTTCTACTTTGTTAAGGCTCCTGGATGCATGCGAGGAAAAAACCAAATGTCATCTCTCAGTAATGCTGTTCTACTTTGGTAAGGCTCCTGGATGCATGCGAGGAAAAAACCAAATGTCATCTCTCAGTAATGCTGTTCTACTTTGGTAAGGCTCCTGGATGCATGCGAGGAAAAAACCAAATGTGATCTCTCAGTAATGCTGTTCTACTTTGTTAAGGCTCCTGGATGCATGCGAGGAAAAAACCAAATGTGATCTCTCAGTAATGCTGTTCTACTTTGTTAAGGCTCCTGGATGCATGAGAGGAAAAAACCAAATGTCATCTCTCAGTAATGCTGTTCTACTTTGTTAAGACTCCTGGATGCATGCGAGGAAAAAACCAAATGTGATCTCTCAGTAATGCTGTTCTACTTTGTTAAGGCTCCTGGATGCATGAGAGGAAAAAACCAAATGTCATCTCTCAGTAATGCTGTTCTACTTTGTTAAGGCTCCTGGATGCATGAGAGGAAAAAACCAAATGTCATCTCTCAGTAATGCTGTTCTACTTTGTTAAGGCTCCTGGATGCATGCGAGGAAAAAACCAAATGTCATCTCTCAGTAATGCTGTTCTACTTTGGTAAGGCTCCTGGATGCATGCGAGGAAAAAACCAAATGTCATCTCTCAGTAATGCTGTTCTACTTTGTTAAGGCTCCTGGATGCATGCGAGGAAAAAACCAAATGTCATCTCTCAGTAATGCTGTTCTACTTTGTTAAGGCTCCTGGATGCATGCGAGGAAAAAACCAAATGTCATCTCTCAGTAATGCTGTTCTACTTTGTTAAGGCTCCTGGATGCATGCGAGGAAAAAACCAAATGTCATCTCTCAGTAATGCTGTTCTACTTTGGTAAGGCTCCTGGATGCATGAGAGGAAAAAACCAAATGTCATCTCTCAGTAATGCTGTTCTACTTTGTTAAGGCTCCTGGATGCATGAGAGGAAAAAACCAAATGTCATCTCTCAGTAATGCTGTTCTACTTTGTTAAGGCTCCTGGATGCATGCGAGGAAAAAACCAAATGTCATCTCTCAGTAATGCTGTTCTACTTTGTTAAGGCTCCTGGATGCATGAGAGGAAAAAACCAAATGTCATCTCTCAGTAATGCTGTTCTACTTTGTTAAGGCTCCTGGATGCATGCGAGGAAAAAACCAAATGTCATCTCTCAGTAATGCTGTTCTACTTTGTTAAGGCTCCTGGATGCATGCGAGGAAAAAACCAAATGTCATCTCTCAGTAATGCTGTTCTACTTTGTTAAGGCTCCTGGATGCATGAGAGGAAAAAACCAAATGTCATCTCTCAGTAATGCTGTTCTACTTTGTTAAGGCTCCTGGATGCATGAGAGGAAAAAACCAAATGTCATCTCTCAGTAATGCTGTTCTACTTTGGTAAGGCTCCTGGATGCATGCGAGGAAAAAACCAAATGTCATCTCTCAGTAATGCTGTTCTACTTTTTTAAGGCTCCTGGATGCATGAGAGGAAAAAACCAAATGTCATCTCTCAGTAATGCTGTTCTACTTTGTTAAGGCTCCTGGATGCATGCGAGGAAAAAACCAAATGTCATCTCTCAGTAATGCTGTTCTACTTTGTTAAGGCTCCTGGATGCATGCGAGGAAAAAACCAAATGTCATCTCTCAGTAATGCTGTTCTACTTTGTTAAGGCTCCTGGATGCATGAGAGGAAAAAAACCAAATGTCATCTCTCAGTAATGCTGTTCTACTTTGTTAAGGCTCCTGGATGCATGCGAGGAAAAAACCAAATGCCATCTCTCAGTAATGCTGTTCTACTTTGTTAAGGCTCCTGGATGCATGCGAGGAAAAAACCAAATGTCATCTCTCAGTAATGCTGTTCTACTTTGTTAAGGCTCCTGGATGCATGAGAGGAAAAAACCAAATGTCATCTCTCAGTAATGCTGTTCTACTTTGGTAAGGCTCCTGGATGCATGCGAGGAAAAAACCAAATGCCATCTCTCAGTAATGCTGTTCTACTTTGTTAAGGCTCCTGGATGCATGCGAGGAAAAAACCAAATGCCATCTCTCAGTAATGCTGTTCTACTTTGTTAAGGCTCCTGGATGCATGCGAGGAAAAAACCAAATGTCATCTCTCAGTAATGCTGTTCTACTTTGTTAAGGCTCCTGGATGCATGCGAGGAAAAAACCAAATGTCATCTCTCAGTAATGCTGTTCTACTTTGTTAAGGCTCCTGGATGCATGAGAGGAAAAAACCAAATGTCATCTCTCAGTAATGCTGTTCTACTTTGTTAAGGCTCCTGGATGCATGCGAGGAAAAAACCAAATGTCATCTCTCAGTAATGCTGTTCTACTTTGTTAAGGCTCCTGGATGCATGCGAGGAAAAAACCAAATGTCATCTCTCAGTAATGCTGTTCTACTTTGGTAAGGCTCCTGGATGCATGCGAGGAAAAAACCAAATGTCATCTCTCAGTAATGCTGTTCTACTTTGTTAAGGCTCCTGGATGCATGAGAGGAAAAAACCAAATGTCATCTCTCAGTAATGCTGTTCTACTTTGTTAAGGCTCCTGGATGCATGCGAGGAAAAAACCAAATGTCATCTCTCAGTAATGCTGTTCTACTTTGTTAAGGCTCCTGGATGCATGCGAGGAAAAAACCAAATGTGATCTCTCAGTAATGCTGTTCTACTTTGTTAAGGCTCCTGGATGCATGAGAGGAAAAAACCAAATGTCATCTCTCAGTAATGCTGTTCTACTTTGTTAAGGCTCCTGGATGCATGCGAGGAAAAAACCAAATGTCATCTCTCAGTAATGCTGTTCTACTTTGTTAAGGCTCCTGGATGCATGAGAGGAAAAAACCAAATGTCATCTCTCAGTAATGCTGTTCTACTTTGTTAAGGCTCCTGGATGCATGAGAGGAAAAAACCAAATGTCATCTCTCAGTAATGCTGTTCTACTTTGTTAAGGCTCCTGGATGCATGAGAGGAAAAAACCAAATGTCATCTCTCAGTAATGCTGTTCTACTTTGTGAAGGCTCCTGGATGCATGCGAGGAAAAAACCAAATGTCATCTCTCAGTAATGCTGTTCTACTTTGTTAAGGCTCCTGGATGCATGCGAGGAAAAAACCAAATGTGATCTCTCAGTAATGCTGTTCTACTTTGTTAAGGCTCCTGGATGCATGCGAGGAAAAAACCAAATGTGATCTCTCAGTAATGCTGTTCTACTTTGTTAAGGCTCCTGGATGCATGCGAGGAAAAAACCAAATGTCATCTCTCAGTAATGCTGTTCTACTTTGTTAAGGCTCCTGGATGCATGAGAGGAAAAAACCAAATGTCATCTCTCAGTAATGCTGTTCTACTTTGTTAAGGCTCCTGGATGCATGCGAGGAAAAAACCAAATGTCATCTCTCAGTAATGCTGTTCTACTTTGTTAAGGCTCCTGGATGCATGAGAGGAAAAATCCAAATGTCATCTCTCAGTAATGCTGTTCTACTTTGTTAAGGCTCCTGGATGCATGCGAGGAAAAAACCAAATGTCATCTCTCAGTAATGCTGTTCTACTTTGTTAAGGCTCCTGGATGCATGAGAGGAAAAAACCAAATGTCATCTCTCAGTAATGCTGTTCTACTTTGTTAAGGCTCCTGGATGCATGCGAGGAAAAAACCAAATGTCATCTCTCAGTAATGCTGTTCTACTTTGTTAAGGCTCCTGGATGCATGAGAGGAAAAAACCAAATGTCATCTCTCAGTAATGCTGTTCTACTTTGTTAAGGCTCCTGGATGCATGCGAGGAAAAAACCAAATGTCATCTCTCAGTAATGCTGTTCTACTTTGTTAAGGCTCCTGGATGCATGAGAGGAAAAAACCAAATGTCATCTCTCAGTAATGCTGTTCTACTTTGTTAAGGCTCCTGGATGCATGCGAGGAAAAAACCAAATGCCATCTCTCAGTAATGCTGTTCTACTTTGTTAAGGCTCCTGGATGCATGCGAGGAAAAAACCAAATGTCATCTCTCAGTAATGCTGTTCTACTTTGTTAAGGCTCCTGGATGCATGAGAGGAAAAAACCAAATGTCATCTCTCAGTAATGCTGTTCTACTTTGGTAAGGCTCCTGGATGCATGCGAGGAAAAAACCAAATGCCATCTCTCAGTAATGCTGTTCTACTTTGTTAAGGCTCCTGGATGCATGCGAGGAAAAAACCAAATGTCATCTCTCAGTAATGCTGTTCTACTTTGTTAAGGCTCCTGGATGCATGCGAGGAAAAAACCAAATGTCATCTCTCAGTAATGCTGTTCTACTTTGTTAAGGCTCCTGGATGCATGAGAGGAAAAAACCAAATGTCATCTCTCAGTAATGCTGTTCTACTTTGTTAAGGCTCCTGGATGCATGCGAGGAAAAAACCAAATGTCATCTCTCAGTAATGCTGTTCTACTTTGTTAAGGCTCCTGGATGCATGCGAGGAAAAAACCAAATGTCATCTCTCAGTAATGCTGTTCTACTTTGGTAAGGCTCCTGGATGCATGCGAGGAAAAAACCAAATGTCATCTCTCAGTAATGCTGTTCTACTTTGTTAAGGCTCCTGGATGCATGAGAGGAAAAAACCAAATGTCATCTCTCAGTAATGCTGTTCTACTTTGTTAAGGCTCCTGGATGCATGCGAGGAAAAAACCAAATGTCATCTCTCAGTAATGCTGTTCTACTTTGTTAAGGCTCCTGGATGCATGCGAGGAAAAAACCAAATGTCATCTCTCAGTAATGCTGTTCTACTTTGTTAAGGCTCCTGGATGCATGAGAGGAAAAAACCAAATGTCATCTCTCAGTAATGCTGTTCTACTTTGTTAAGGCTCCTGGATGCATGCGAGGAAAAAAACAGCGACACATTGATGATGAGCGCTCGAGTAGCGGTCTCCTTCTACAGGGACGTATAAGTTTATTCTTCGTCGATATCAGGGAATGATGTTGAAAATATAATGAGTGGACGTAAATAATTCTACATCTAAAACAGAAAGGCCGACTTGGCAGAAATTTGAGACTGTCTTTTCGAGCACACAAATCAACAAGTGCCCATGCAGGAACTATATAGTTCGGAAAACGTGCAGTACTACATGAAGAAATTAGGATATTTCCTAGGTAAATAATGCTGGCACATAAGATCCAGAAAGCCAGAAATGAGAAAGGATGGTCGGACTAGACTAACGGAAGTATTTTGGGATAAGAATGAAACTAACATTCAGGCTGAGGAGCCTATATCGTTGTGCTGTTTACTATTCACCGATGGCATAGATTTGCAATCGAATTCTCGCTAATTTTGCACTGGCAAGTGATTGCAGTCGCCAAAATATGCAAATTTTTCTGCCTCTTAATGAAGTTTTCTTTCGATTTTATAAATTGATTAACGGTGATGCTTTTGAGAGACAGAGATTGGGGAAAGAACTTGATGAGTGAGTTCCACAAGTGCCATAGCTTGAGAACAACCAGTTTCGGATTGCACTGTTGGTGATACAGAATGTACACTCACCTGCTGCTGCGGTAAACTTTCCATTACAAATTTTCAACTTGAATGTCAACATCATCAGATTTTGTCACATGTTGAAACTCGGTGGACCTGTTCATTGGGTTTTATTGAAATAGTTTCGGAGAGTAGAAACATTGTACACGATAGTTCATATCACTGTTCTAGTATGGGTTGTGTTTGAAGTTTTCTATTACTGGGGAACATTATATAATCACGAAGATGTGAAGACAGTCTGATTTCCGCCCTGTGTAGCCAGGTTACCATAATGATCGTTATCGAGGGAGCAGTATTGGTGAACTGCTTGTCCATAAATTTGATGAGGGCTGAGAAGCAAAAGGCTCCATTTTTACTTGGGACCGACGAGCAGCCCTGCTTTCACTGGTAATTTTCCTCCGCGAGAATTTTTCTTTCGATGAGACGGGAGCTGCACAGAGCCCGGGACTCAACTCTACGAAGAAGCTAGGAGCTGCACGTCTCGCTGAGCTCCACACGACATCAGTGCTTGTGAAATGAATAAAAGACCATCGGTATATAAAGATCCCGAATACGACCACTCTCGGTTATTCAGACGTTCAAAGTTTCTTGCGAATATAATTTATGAGCGTCTAAAACATAGAAACGGACAAAAGTGCCTCATCAGTAGCTGAGACCGTGTCATGTTTAGTGGGGCGAAGGTGTTGCAGGATATGACCACCTTAAGAATTGTACAGGAAAAATTCCGTAAAATGTCCTTCCATGGGGATTGCATTTTTCACTATTGCTTTCATCGCTCGAGTAGCTGAGCTGCCTCTGCTCCTGCGTGTCCCTCTCTTGCATTTCCTAAAACCACCGATGCTGAACTCTCAGCCATACACCGTGATTGCTGCAACGCTTATTAATTCATTAGAACTTTTAACTCAAGACAAAAGATGTTTACTGACACAAATTGTTCAGAAATACATGCTGGGCTGGTCATGTTTCACGCTTCGTGAATAAATTTCTCCTATTGTCATGCAGTTTATTTAGAAATTTTAGTTCCAGGGATATTTTAGTGTTCAGCGGCAGAGTTCAGAAGCTGATGAGTTCATTCGAAGATGTTAACCGATGTTGACGTACATAGCCTTCTGAACTTTTTCTGCTTCCTACCTGCAATATAGATTGCTTTGTTGTTGAAAGTTTGAATTTGTAAGTTTAGCAACAGATAATTTCATTTCCTTTACCCTCTTAGCTAAGTAAGAGATATCAGCATTCATATCTATTTCTTCTTGACATATTTTTCCTTACTGCACCTCTGAGTATAAGGTTTTGTAAAAACTATCTGTTAATTTGTTTTCCTATACGACACCTGCAAATTCTGGGTGATGACGCTTTCCCACCTTCGGGACGAGCGGGCCAACTTGCTGAAAGCTGCGGGGCACGTTGTGTTATTGGGACGGCTCAATATTTGCCATCTACCTGAGAGCTGCGGGGTACGTTGTGTTATTGGGACGGCTTAATATTTGCCAGCTACCTGAGAGCTGTGGGGTACGTTGTGTTATTGGGACGGCTTAATATTTGCCATCTACCTGAGAGCTGTGGGGCACGTTGTGTTATTGGGACGGCTTAATATTTGCCATCTACCTGAGAGCTGCGGGGCACGTTGTGTTATTGGGACGGCTTAATATTTGCCAGCTACCTGAGAGCTGTGGGGCACGTTGTGTTATTGGGACGGCTTAATATTTGCCAGCTACCTGAGAGCTGTGGGGTACGTTGTGTTATTGGGACGGCTTAATATTTGCCAGCTACCTGAGAGCTGCGGGGTACGTTGTGTTATTGGGACGGCTTAATATTTGCCATCTACCTGAGAGCTGTGGGGCACGTTGTGTTATTGGGACGGCTTAATATTTGCCAGCTACCTGAGAGCTGTGGGGTACGTTGTGTTATTGGGACGCCTTAATATTTGCCAGCTACCTGAGAGCTGTGGGGCACGTTGTGTTATTGGGACGGCTTAATATTTGCCAGCTACCTGAGAGCTGTGGGGTACGTTGTGTTATTGGGACGCCTTAATATTTGCCAGCTACCTGAGAGCTGCGGGGCACGTTGTGTTATTGGGACGGCTCAATATTTGCCATCTACCTGAGAGCTGCGCGGCACGTTGTGTTATTTTGACGGCTTAATATTTGCCAGCTACCTGAGAGCTGCGGGGTACGTTGTGTTATTGGGACGGCTTAATATTTGCCAGCTACCTGAGAGCTGCGCGGCACGTTTTGTTATTGGGACGGCTTAATATTTGCCATCTACCTGAGAGCTGCGGGGTACGTTGTGTTATTGGGACGGCTTAATATTTGCCAGCTACCTGAGAGCTGCGCGGCACGTTTTGTTATTGGGACGGCTTAATATTTGCCATCTACCTGAGAGCTGCGGGGTACGTTGTGTTATTGGGACGGCTTAATATTTGCCAGCTTCATGAGAGCTGCGGGGTACGTTGTGTTATTGGGACGGCTTAATATTTGCCAGCTACCTGAGAGCTGCGGGGTACGTTGTGTTATTGGGACGGCTTAATATTTGCCAGCTTCATGAGAGCTGTGGGGTACGTTGTGTTATTGGGACGGCTTAATATTTGCCAGCTACCTGAGAGCTGCGGGGTACGTTGTGTTATTGGGACGCCTTAATATTTGCCAGCTTCATGAGAGCTGCGGGGCACGTTGTGTTATTAGGACATCTTAATATTTAACAGCTTCATGAGAGCTGCCTGGAGAGCTGCGCGTCCTGGCGTGCTCTTGCACTCAACGAACTTTAATTCTCTTCTGATGATTTGCGACGTGAAATTTTGGTGGGACTTTCATCTCCCGTGTCATGATTTCCTGTTGACGAACAGGATTTCTCCGAATTGGATGAGCTGTCGCTTTGCTCTGACAACCGCTGGAGATCGTGCAATGTCTTCGCTCGGCGTCTCTAATCAACTGAGGACGTCCGGCGATATCTCTAAAGAAATTCATGTGATGTCTTCTTGAGCTGGAGCCGGCTGAATATCGCAACAGGTGTCTTGTCGCACCAGTACGAAGCGAACAGAGCGACGCTGTTCTCTCCCTCACCCCACTCCACATCACCTGCTGGAGGGACCGCCCCTTCCTGGCCCTCCTGGCTCTCCAGGCCCCCCTGCCCTTCTGGCCTCCCCTGGTCCCTCTGGCCCCTATGGCCCCCCTGGCCCCCCCTGGCCCCCCTGCCCCTCTGGCCCTCCTGGTCTCTTTAGCCCCTCTGTCCACCCTGGCCCCCCTTGGCCCCTCTGGCCCTCCTTGGCTCCCCCTAGCCCCCTCGCTCCCCTGGCCACCCTGCCGCGTCCAGCCCGTCTGCTGCAGTAGACACCGCCAGCGCCCTGTGCTGACCACGTGACCACATGCGACTGTAGAACAGCACTCGCTGCAGGACTGCGTTGGGTCTACATCTACTCGAAACCCAGTTGTTCGAATCAGCTATGGTGTTACAAAAATAATCTTTTTTAGCACGTAGAGTGCATCATACTATTTCACTTGTTAGAAAATCCTCATTATCTACGATTGGTGAGTGAAGTACAGAATTAAAGCAAGTTCAATTACGCTAAAAGTAGGCATTGTATAAGAAGGAAAATTCAAGCTCTGTTCCTGTAGTGTATGGATTGTGAATAAAATTCTGTGATCAGCAAAGCAGGTTGCAAAAATTCAAAGCTATGAGCATACATTTCAAAGTTGAAACTAACTCTTGAGGAAAAGTTCCCAGCATTGAGGCAAACACGAGAAAAGTTGGCATTCTCGCTTCCGTGAGCACTGCTTGTTTCGGTTTTTGAATACTGTTCTTAACGAACATTCTCCTTTGACAAGGTTGATTCCAACGATTTGCTTCTGCTGTGGACAAAAAATAGCTGAGTGAATGCGCAAGTGTTTTTGCGGCCCACAAAACCCGAAAATAGAATATGGTTGAAAAACTGTTCATACATTTCCGTTGATTTTTATTTCATGCATATTGATAGGGACACCATGTCTAAAGCTTAATGAATAAGACGGAATTTACTACATTTGGTGGAGGGAGCAAGACAACATCACCATGACTGGACGCACTTTAACTTCACACCCCAACACAAGCGACAAGCACCCTGCCGGTGTGCCCTTAAGATGCCTGGAATTCGGCCGTGCATCAAACATTGAGGCGCAGATCGATAGCTGCGGCTCAGATGCCCCAGGGATCGACTCGGGCTGGCAGTCCAGAGTTGCTGATGCCCGCACGCCTGACAGCTCAAGAACTTCTTCTTAGTTCAGCGCATTTGTGTGATATTTTCAATGTTTACTTCAAGACCCAAAATTCGTATCGAACGATAAATTTGGTAATAATTTGGCAATAACTCAATGCATGCAATATTGTTTTATATTTTTATGGATACACTCTACTTGTTAGCACGGAAAGTTCGCTACTCTGATGAGATCTTTCTCAATAGAATGAGAAGGATTTCAGTCCAAAATCAAGCCACGGAATGCGTAGGAAATGTTTGTCATGAGCATTCGTTTGAACTATTAATGACGTGTTGGGAGTGGGAATAACCCAGAATTAAAATTTCACCCCGAATTTGATCACGCGGAATGAGGACTAGCAAATGCTGGTGAAAAAGAAGGTTGTTAGAACCATCGGGAGGGAGAGAGAAAAAAAAGACTGGAAAAATATTTTTCTTCACTCTTTAATGTTATTCTAATCAAAGCTACCGAAACAATAAATGCTAAAACAGATATACGTTTTTCCACGCATGCAAAATAAAATTTGAAACGAAATACTATAGGTGATAGAAAGGGTCAAGAAAGGCCGAAAAGAAACATAAAGCTTTGAAAAGCTGTAAAAACGGACTTTTAATGAAACATTAGTGCGAACCAGCCGTAGTAACAATAGACCCAGTAATATGTAGAGCAGCAGGTGAAGAAAGTGCGAGTCTGAAGCTTCCGTCGAGGTGTCAGTGAACGCCTTCAATGAAGAATAAAAATCTTTAAATGAAAATCGACTGCGATGATAGTGAGCTAATAGAGTCGGCTGAGGTCAGCGATCGATGGCACCTGCAACCCTCGCTGGCGCAGCTCTGAGGTCGGCAGGGATCCGGCGGATTACGTTGCTTCCTATTTACGGGAGGATACGGAGACAGCGAGGGAGGAGAAATCAATGATTGTCTCAATAAATGCTCACGGCTGGTCGGCAGGGATCCGGCGGATTACGTTGCTTCCTATTTACGGGAGGATACGGAGACAGCGAGGGAGGAGATATCAATGATTGTCTCAATAAATGCTCACGGCAGGTCGGCAGGGATCCGGCGGATTACGTTGCCTCCTATTTACGGGAGGATACGGAGACAGCGAGGGAGAAGATATCAATGATTGTCTCAATAAACGCTCACGGCTGCAAACTCTCGGCCGTCCGTTGATGCAACCAATTGCTGAAAACGTTACTAGACATATATATGTTTATTGCTTGTTCGTCTCCATATCCGTGCGTAGAAATTTAACAAATGGACTAATTCAAGAGCCAATTTTAGATCGCGGAATAAACCAAAATTACACAACTGCCGTGCCTAATGCAATATCTGTCTTGAATGCATTAGGTATACTGAAAGGAATATATTTTCACATTAAGCCGTTGATTGCAGGCTGCAAAAATACATTCTATGGCCCATCCACCAAAACAAGCGCCAAAGAATAAGACAGTTACCGTAACCACCGTGCAGTCAGTCTGCTCCAGCCCTCGTTCCAATTTTGTTCAACAAACTGCCCATTTCTCACGACCCAGTCTTCACTACATGACTCAAGGGACGCACTCTGCACGAGACTGTAATGCTCTGATCACGAGTTCACTGCACGCATTCTCACGCTTCAGGAGGAACAGAACTCTGTCTTGAGCCGCCCCGTGCTCTCGCTCCCCGCCTTGCTCCGGTAAATGTTCACCAGACTTATGCCATATCTCCATCTAGGTTTGGATAGAAAATCTAGCTGATGAAGTGGGATGAAAATCTAGCTGATGATGTTAGTGCTGTCTAGCTGATGTTTCATCTCTCTACATTTGTCTCCTACACTTCTTATTTATAAATTCAATAAGCCCTCTGAAACTTCCTCTCTCTATCGTAGCAACTGAATCTAACTCTGACTATCCTCTCTGCTGCTCAGTCGTCACTAAAAATCCTGGTCTACACAGAGAATGGATAAACATTTATCCAGCGAATAAGCGTTCTGGACAAGCCTCATGATGGGTTCTTTGAGGATGCAACATCTATAATTTCTTCCACAATCATCAGCGTCTCGTCAGAACCCCATTCGGGCGTAGAAAATACGAATCCACAAGATTTAAAACGAAACTGAACAAATTACAAATTTCGGTCCGATCCATTAGAAAATACGCGCACTGCAGAAAAAAGTGAGAATTATTGCTATACAACTAACAATGAGTTGAACAACAACCATGTCATGATTAAAATGAGATTCTGAAACTGATAAAATATTACTGGGCCGTACTTCACAAACGAAAATATAATCCAAGACCCTGTAGCGCATGGAAAAGCTCGGTGGGGAGTGAAGAAAACTTTCGAAATGAAAATTTGAATGATTTGTCACAAAAGAATGCAAGAAAAAAAATATATTATTTTTCTGTCCTACCTTACGGCCAAATGAGCATTTAAGCTTCTAGTAATTAAATTGTGATGCTCCCTGTCGGTACAAGATAATTTAGAGTTGTATTAAAAAGAAATTGATAAAGTGTCAAATTAAATTCGAGAGATATTCGGAATTTACATGAGGTATCTTCAATAAGGAATCACCGCTACTAAATAGACCAGCTTCAGTTGATAACCGACCACTCAAATGAGACCCATGAGTTAAAGGTCAGTTGTTCCTCTTCCTTTTGGGAGGGGGGCCTTAGGGGGGAGCCTGTGGAGGGGAGGCCTTCCCCCCATTGTTGAGTATCGCCTCTCCCAGACCTGCCCAGAGTGGAGGCGCAGTGCAGAGCTGGCAGAGTGGAGGCGCAGTGCAGAGCTGGGCAGAGTGGAGGCGCAGTGCAGAGCTGGGCAGAGTGGAGGCGCAGTGCAGAGCTGGGCAGAGTGGAGGCGCAGTGCAGAGCTGGGCAGAGTGGAGGCGCAGTGCAGAGCTGGCAGAGTGGAGGCGCAGTGCAGAGCT
Source organism: Morinoia aosen (assembly GCA_030386875.1). Classification (NCBI taxonomy): domain Eukaryota; kingdom Metazoa; phylum Arthropoda; class Malacostraca; order Amphipoda; family Talitridae; genus Morinoia; species Morinoia aosen. The sequence goes on along the minus strand of CM059567.1, from coordinate 45,972,975 downwards.
GGCAGAGTGGAGGTGCAGTGCAGAGCTGGCAGAGTGGAGGTGCAGTGCAGAGCTGGCAGAGTGGAGGCGCAGTGCAGAGCTGGCAGAGTGGAGGTGCAGTGCAGAGCTGGCAGAGTGGAGGTGCAGTGCAGAGCTGGCAGAGTGGAGGCGCAGTGCAGAGCTGGCAGAGTGGAGGTGCAGTGCAGAGCTGGCAGAGTGGAGGTGCAGTGCAGAGCTGGCAGAGTGGAGGTGCAGTGCAGAGCTGGCAGAGTGGAGGTGCAGTGCAGAGCTGGCAGAGTGGAGGTGCAGTGCAGAGCTGGCAGAGTGGAGGTGCAGCGCAGAGCTGGCAGAGTGGAGGCGCAGTGCAGAGCTGGCAGAGTGGAGGTGCAGTGCAGAGCTGGCAGAGTGGAGGTGCAGTGCAGAGCTGGCAGAGTGGAGGTGCAGTGCAGAGCTGGCAGAGTGGAGGTGCAGTGCAGAGCTGGCAGAGTGGAGGTGCAGTGCAGAGCTGGCAGAGTGGAGGTGCAGTGCAGAGCTGGCAGAGTGGAGGCGCAGTGCAGAGCTGGCAGAGTGGAGGCGCAGTGCAGAGCTGGCAGAGTGAAGGTGCAGTGCAGAGCTGGCAGAGTGGAGGCGCAGTGCAGAGCTGGCAGAGTGGAGGCGCAGTGCAGAGCTGGGCAGAGTGGAGGCGAGGTGCAGAGCTGGGCAGAGTGGAGGCGCAGTGCAGAGCTGGACAGAGTGGAGGCGCAGTGCAGAGCTGGGCAGAGTGGAGGCGCAGTGCAGAGCTGGGCAGAGTGGAGGCGCAGTGCAGAGCTGGGCATAGTGGAGGCGAGGTGCAGAGCTGGGCAGAGTGGAGGCGCAGTGCAGAGCTGGGCAGAGTGGAGGCGCAGTGCAGAGCTGGGCAGAGTGGAGGCACAATGCAGAGCAGGGACAGGAAGGGAGGCAGAGGGCTAAGTTCAGCAGCCTGCCGCTGAGGGAACTCTACAAAACACAACAGAAGGCTGTCGGCAGAGGACAACAGAGGGCTGAGTTCAGCAGCCTGCCACTGAGGGAACTCTACAAAACACAACAGAAGGCTGTCGGCAGAGGACAACAGAGGGGTGAGTTCAGCAGCCTGCCACTGAGGGAACTCCACAAAACACATCAGAAGGCTGTCGGCAGAAGACAACAGAGGGCTGAGTTCAGCAGCCTGCCACAGAGGGAACTCCACAAAACACAACAGAAGGCTGTCGGCAGAGGACAACAGAGGGGTGAGTTCAGCAGCCTGCCACTGAGGGAACTCCACAAAACACAACAGAAGGCTGTCGGCAGAGGACAACAGAGGGGTGAGTTCAGCAGCCTGCCACTGAGGGAACTCCACGAAACACATCAGAAGGCTGTCGGCAGAGGACAACAGAGGGTTGAGTTCAGCAGCCTGCCACTGAGGGAACTCCACAAAACACAACAGAAGGCTGTCGGCAGAGGACAACAGAGGGGTGAGTTCAGCAGCCTGCCACTGAGGGAACTCCACGAAACACATCAGAAGGCTGTCGGCAGAAGACAACAGAGGGCTGAGTTCAGCAGCCTGCCACAGAGGGAACTCCACAAAACACAACAGAAGGCTGTCGGCAGAAGACAACAGAGGGCTGAGTTCAGCAGCCTGCCACAAAGGGAACTCCACAAAACACAACAGAAGGCTGTCGGCAGAGGACAACAGAGGGGTGAGTTCAGCAGCCTGCCACTGAGGGAACTCCACGAAACACATCAGAAGGCTGTCGGCAGAGGACAACAGAGGGGTGAGTTCAGCAGCCTGCCACTGAGGGAACTCCACAAAACACAACAGAAGGCTGTCGGCAGAGGACAACAGAGGGGTGAGTTCAGCAGCCTGCCACTGAGGGAACTCCACGAAACACATCAGAAGGCTGTCGGCAGAAGACAACAGAGGGCTGAGTTCAGCAGCCTGCCACAGAGGGAACTCCACAAAACACAACAGAAGGCTGTCGGCAGAAGACAACAGAGGGCTGAGTTCAGCAGCCTGCCACAGAGGGAACTCCACAAAACACAACAGAAGGCTGTCGGCAGAGGACAACAGAGGGGTGAGTTCAGCAGCCTGCCACTGAGGGAACTCCACAAAACACAACAGAAGGCTGTCGGCAGAGGACAACAGAGGGGTGAGTTCAGCAGCCTGCCACTGAGGGAACTCCACAAAACACATCAGAAGGCTGTCGGCAGAGGACAACAGAGGGCTGAGTTCAGCAGCCTGCCACAGAGGGAACTCCACAAAACACAACAGAAGGCTGTCGGCAGAGGACAACAGAGGGGTGAGTTCAGCAGCCTGCCACTGAGGGAACTCCACAAAACACATCAGAAGGCTGTCGGCAGAAGACAACAGAGGGCTGAGTTCAGCAGCCTGCCACAGAGGGAACTCCACAAAACACAACAGAAGGCTGTCGGCAGAGGACAACAGAGGGGTGAGTTCAGCAGCCTGCCACTGAGGGAACTCCACAAAACACAACAGAAGGCTGTCGGCAGAGGACAACAGAGGGGTGAGTTCAGCAGCCTGCCACTGAGGGAACTCCACAAAACACAACAGAAGGCTGTCGGCAGAAGACAACAGAGGGGTGAGTTCAGCAGCCTGCCACAGAGGGAACTCCACAAAACACAACAGAAGGGTGTCGGCAGAGGACAACAGAGGGCTGAGTTCAGCAGCCTGCCACTGAGGGAACTCCACAAAACACATCAGAAGGCTGTCGGCAGAGGACAACAGAGGGCTGAGTTCAGCAGCCTGCCACTGAGGGAACTCCACAAAACACAACAGAAGGGTGTCGGCAGAGGACAACAGAGGGGTGAGTTCAGCAGCCTGCCACTGAGGGAACTCCACAAAACACAACAGAAGGCTGTCGGCAGAGGACAACAGAGGGGTGAGTTCAGCAGCCTGCCACTGAGGGAACTCCACAAAACACATCAGAAGGCTGTCGGCAGAGGACAACAGAGGGCTGAGTTCAGCAGCCTGCCACTGAGGGAACTCCACAAAACACAACAGAAGGGTGTCGGCAGAGGACAACAGAGGGGTGAGTTCAGCAGCCTGCCACTGAGGGAACTCCACAAAACACATCAGAAGGCTGTCGGCAGAGGACAACAGAGGGGTGAGTTCAGCAGCCTGCCACTGAGGGAACTCCACAAAACACATCAGAAGGCTGTCGGCAGAGGACAACAGAGGGGTGAGTTCAGCAGCCTGCCACTGAGGGAACTCCACAAAACACATCAGAAGGCTGTCGGCAGAGGACAACAGAGGGGTGAGTTCAGCAGCCTGCCACTGAGGGAACTCCACAAAACACAACAGAAGGCTGTCGGCAGAGGACAACAGAGGGGTGAGTTCAGCAGCCTGCCACTGAGGGAACTCCACAAAACACATCAGAAGCCTGTCGGCAGAGGACAACAGAGGGGTGAGTTCAGCAGCCTGCCACTGAGGGAACTCCACAAAACACATCAGAAGGCTGTCGGCAGAGGACAACAGGCGGTGTTGGTCTCACATGTGCCGTAGCTGCGAGGAGAAAGCATCCCTGCCAGCGTTGGTCGCACCTCACTGGAATGTACGCGAGAAAATGTGCGTGCAAGGGGAGAGCTGAAAGAATTAGTTATGTCCTGGGAGACACTTTCTCTATTGACATTGCCTCACTTATTTCGTATTGAACACACTGTCTCACTACTGAATTTAAAGTTTCACGAATAAAAATAATACTATTGACAAATTTACGTCCATATTAAATATATTTCATCTCTATGAAACCTTACGAAGATGGCGACGCACAAACCTTTTAATAAAGAACAGGCAAAATATCCGTCGACTTTGAATGTAAAGAAGGCAACTCGGCACACGCAGAAGTGTCAACACGCAGAAGTGTCAACACGCAGGTGTCAACACGCAGGTGTCAACACGCAGAAGTGTCAACACGCAGGTGTCAACACGCAGGTGTCAACACGCAGAAGTGTCAACACGCAGAAGTGTCAACACGCAGGTGTCAACACGCAGGTGTCAACACGCAGAAGTGTCAACACGCAGGTGTCAACACGCAGGTGTCAACACGCAGAAGTGTCAACACGCAAGTGTCAACACGCAGGTGTCAACACGCAGGTGTCAACACGCAAGTGTTAACACGCAGGTGTCAACACGCAAGTGTCAACACGCAAGTGTCAACACGCAGGTGTCAACACGCAAGCGCCAACACGCAAGTGTCAACACGCAGGTGTCAACACGCAAGTGTCAACACGCAGGTGTCAACACGCAGCAGATATCAACACGCAAGTGTCAACACGCAGGTGTCAACACGCAGGTGTCAACACGCAGGTGTCGACACGCAAGTGTCAACACGCAAGTGTCAACACGCAGGTGTCAACACGCAGGTGTCAACACGCAAGTGTCAACACGCAGGTGTCAACACAGGTGTCAACACGCAAGTGTCAACACGCAGGTGTCAACACGCTAGTGTCAACACGCAACTGTCAACACGCAGGTGTCAACACACATATGTAAACACACAGGTGTCAACACGCAGGTGTCAACACACATGTGTAAACACACAGGTGTCAACACGCAAGTGTCAACACGCAGGTGTCAACACGCTAGTGTCAACACGCAACTGTCAACACGCAGGTGTCAACACGCTAGTGTCAACACGCAACTGTCAACACGCAGGTGTCAACACACATGTGTAAACACACAGGTGTCATCACGCAAGTGTCAACACGCAGGTGTAAACACGCAGAAGTGTCAATATACGAGCGGCTGCGGGGCTGGAGCTGTGGTACAGTAAAGAATTCATTTGCCCGCAGGGTGGAAGGAAGATGAGGGCTCCTACCCCAGACCTCCATCGAGCTCCTGAAAATAAGCAACCTGCTGACTTGGAGCAAAAGTCTTCGGTATGCAAGTCGATATTAAGGCGATTCCTTATAGTGTGCTGCCATTAAAGCTGACTGGATGTGCCTCAAGTAAGGAGAGTGAGAAAATGGTGCTGATATTTCTAAACTTAGTAACGAACCCAAATAACTCTTCAAAGGCTTAATAAACTTTAATTATCACCTTTACGCATTTCATTACTAGTACCATTCATTACGTCTCCTTTTGCCACCGATGATGAGCTCGAAACTTCCTCGAAACTTTACTGCATAACACAGAACACTTGGAAAAATTCTTCCTTCGATTTTTTAAGACTGTGCATAAGAGCTTCTGCTGCCATACGGGAAGAAGAGCAGGCGTCAGATCAAAATAAAACGCAAGTTAATTATTGTGTTGTGATCAAGCCATGAGGGGATCACATTTACCTGCAATAAATTGTCATGTCGTCACCCTAGCGCCATTTTTGTCATGTTTGGTGTGGGAGATAGGGCACAGTCCTGATGGAAAGTGAACCACTCGCTTTTGAAGTAATTTTTAGTATTCTAACGCTCAGGTAAGAGGTAAACATTACACATCCTAAACATTACTGAAGTTTCTGAAAGAACATCGATCAGGATATTCTTACCATTCATGAACCTTAGGGAGATGAAAAAATTGTCTGGAATAATGTTGAATTAATGCCTAAAATTAAGTGCGATTCCTTGCCCACACTTTATACAAGTGCATGAAAAAATTTATATTTCAAAGAAATAATTGATAAAATGGACTGCATCTTCTGCATTTTTAAGTCGTCTGCCGTTCTCAACTGGCACGCCAGGCCATACAGCTTCAAGCATTTCTATCTCATCAAATCACAACCACGCAGAACTTTTTGCATAAGTCTTGCTTACATCCCACTACGTTAGAGGAGACCTAAAATATAATCTTTTGCTCTTCTGTTAGAGGATAAATAGGATAACTATGTTAGAGGATAACTGTAATATTTTGCACATATACTCAATTCTGTGCCAAAACTTTTAGTATTTTGTTCAATGAGCAAAAACTGCGATTAAGAAGACAAGTTAAAATTATGTTCAATTTTTAATGTGAGTCACTCTAGTACATGATAACTTCATGCATCAACTCTGTTTTCTTACTATTACAAATAGGTCTGGAATTCTAAGATGCGTTTAAACATTAAAATAAAAAATGAAATATACACTTCCACTTTCTTTCAACTTGTAACTTTTCAGAAAGTCCCCCACAGGCAGTGATATTGAATGCACTAATTTATTTTCTATTGTTTAGTATTACGTTAAACTGAGTTGTGGGAAGCCTGAATAAAATGAGCCCGCAATCGCATCTAGTGTGCAGGGCGACGCGCTGCCTGAAATGAAGACCTGTCAGAGAGAGCTGTTTTCTAGGGTAAACTTCCACTTTTTCTTTGATTATTCCGAATTTGGATCTGGACTGCTTCGATAAGAGTAGCAGCGACGGTCGTGTTTACAACCCTTGAAGTAATTAACGATTTTCTTTTCCATGTGCGCGTCGCATGGGACGTGCGCAGGACTGACGTGCCCTTTGTGCCAGGCCAGGAGGCGCGTGTGTGGAGGGCCTCCTGCCGGCGGTGTACGAGGCGGCGCTGGTGCACGCCAACACCCACCGCACGCTGCCCCTGCGGCCCCTGGCTGACCAGACCACCTCCGCCATCATATACGTGTCCGTGAGTTGCCTCGTGTGCCGTTCTCACTCTCGCTGCACTCCACGCCCCACACTTGTCCGTGAGTTGCCTCGTCTGCCATTCTCACTCTCACTGCACTCCACGCCCCACACGTGTCCGTGAGTTGCCTCGTCTGCCGTTCTCACTCTCACTGCACTCCACGCCCCAAACGTGTCCGTGAGTTGCCTCGTCTGCCGTTCTCACTCTCACTACACTCCACGACCCACACGTGTCCGTGAGTTGCCTCGTCTGCCGTTCTCACTCTCGCTGCACTCCACGCCCCACACGTGTCCGTGAGTTGCCTCGTCTGCCGTTCTCACTCTCGCTGCACTCCACGCCCCACACTTGTCCGTGAGTTGCCTCGTCTGCCATTCTCACTCTCACTACACTCCACGCCCCACACGTGTCCGTGAGTTGCCTCGTCTGCCGTTCTCACTCTCACTACACTCCACGACCCACACGTGTCCGTGAGTTGCCTCGTCTGCCGTTCTCACTCTTGCTGCACTCCACGCCCCACACGTGTCCGTGAATTGCCTCGTCTGCCGTTCTCACTCTCACTACACTCCACGACCCACACGTGTCCGTGAGTTGCCTCGTCTGCCGTTCTCACTCTCACTACACTCCACGCCCCACACGTGTCCGTGAGTTGCCTCGTCTGCCATTCTCACTCTCACTGCACTCCACGCCCCACCTGTGTCCGTGAGTTGCCTCGTCTGCCGCTCTCACTCTCACTACACTCCACGCCTCTCTCTCGAACGTAAGTTAACGTGTGTGGACTGCAGTTCACACTGTCTCGGTCGCACACAAGCCGGTGATGACTGAGCCAACTCTGGCTCTGCTGTCACGGTTATTGCGATACCTTCACTGCAGTCAGCTCTTGCTCCTGCCACTTCAATCGCGTGAAATGCTGTCAAAAAATTAAATAAACCATGCTTAACATTTATAAACAATATATTGGGAATATTTTTCTGTTAGAAGACATGTGTTTGTTAAGTCCCGGCCAAGTTAAAACGTCATTCCCTAAAAACTTTTGACAGAAAGGTCGAAGACTTGTTCATTAATTTTACTCGCTCCCCCAAGCATATTTTATTTAAGATATTCGCGTAAGTTGAAATGATTAAATTCGCCTTCGAACACTGTACCCTAAGCTCTTCGTATTGGTGAGAGGTAATATTTCAAACAACAGAATCCGGTCAAAGATTAGTAAAGAAAAAGAACCTGCATGGCTCACGGAAGCATGTTTCTGTCATAAAGCTGTAACTAATTAGATCGTAAATATTTTGCAAAAAAGTATTTAGAAAGAAGAATTTCATAACAATTATTTTCAAGAACAGCATTACTCAAAACCAGTATAATAAGTTTAATTTTTTGAGCAATCCTGAAAATTTTCAGTACATCCTAGATGCCCCTTTTGTAAATTTGCTTATGGGTTTTACTTCTAAACTTAAAAACTTTAGTGTATGGACGCATATATTGGCTATTTTACAGGTATAAATTAATGGTTGCAGTGCAAGTCAACTATTCACTATTAGGCATCTTTGAGTCAATGAGCCTCTGAAACGAACTTCGATGATGGGCTTAATGTATTGTTGCTGCTCCATTTGGGGGTGCTTTTTGAGACGACTCTCACTGACGACGCTTTCACGGAACGTATGGCCTGAGGGAGTGAAATTTGTTTTTATTGTGATGACTATACTTCTTTTACACTAGATGCGAAACGTCTACGAATGGCAAAAGGAGGCTATGGCATTTGGTCGGGCTGAAGGACACCCAGTAGAGGGAGTAGCGCAATCGCAGGTGCGCTGTCAGGCGGGTCGAGCGACAGGGAAAACAACCCGGTACATAGCGTTAGTCGAGATAAAATTATGGTCATAAGAAAGCTCAAACCAATAGAAATAACCACCATGTGTACAGAATTGTTGACCGGAATCGCCTTGCAACAAGGACGGAACTACGAAACGTCAATGGCTCGTTTTTTGTTGTTCCTGAACGAACTCTTGCTAGGGAACTCTATACAATGGATGTATGGAGCAGAGTGGCTCGTAAACAGCTCATGCTAATGCCTGCCCGCAATACGATTCGTCTAAACTGGGCCAAATCACGCGCACATTGGGCTGTAGAGGATATGAGAAGGGTCCTGTGGTCAGATGATTCCAATGCTGACTCGCTTACAATGATGCCCAGTGTCGCGTTCATCGCAGACCTCATGACTAAGCCTGAGTGCAAAGAGAGATACAAGAATAAGGAGGGCTTGTTATGTTCTGTGGCTGTTTCAGCCGCCCAAAAGTGAGTTCATCAGTTAAGGTATTCGTCTCGCTAAACCAGCATGGCTACGCTGAGCTGCTGAAGATGACCATGTTTGTGCCCTTTGCACAATATCTAAAAGAAGAACATCTTGTTTTGCACATTATTCAGACCGACCACTGCTGGGTGCATCAGGCTAGAACAGTCATTAATTGGCTCGCCAATCAATCATGATATGTCTGGCGTTTAGATTACCGAGTTAAGTTCCCAGAACCCGATAAAAAATTTGTGGCACCCTTAAGAGGGAGAAGTTAGACGTCATTAAAATCGTCCACGTACTGTGGACGCACACCAAAATCAATTGATGCAAAATTGCTTTAAAATCAACGAGATGCACATTAGGACACTCTACAACTCAATGCTGGCCAGAATTGCAGCCATTATTCCTGCTCGATCGCGGAGGTCCCACAACGTATTAGGAGCAGGCGACTTCTTTATTCGTCTGGAGAGCTAATGTTCGGCTGGGCATTGGTTTCCTCTTGGCATTTCCTTTTTCTAGTCAAATCTTTCTCTCCTTAGTCTGTACTGTATTTAATTTAGCTCCTAGGTTTCTTTTTCTATCATTTTACCGACTGTTTTAAACATTTATGCTTGTCAAATTTCAATACACATTTTATTTTCAACTAATTGTGCGATAAATGTTCTTTCTTTATAGCTCTTGCTAATGATGAGCAATGTGTCTGGGCTAAGGCCGGTAAAGATTCCTTCTAATTCTATTTTGGGGATGCGCATCCGAACTTCCCCACTGACCGAAATCCTAGGGTAATGAGACCCGGCTCAGCACTTAATTTATTAACGACACAGAAGAAATGACATGAAATAAAATAATAAGGCGGCTGAGGAGTCGACCCTGGCGGGAGCAGGCCAAATAAATACAGAAGAATGGCGACAGCAAGGGACGAGCGATACCAGAAGATCAGCGAGTGACGAAGCGGTGATGTGACAATACTAAGAACATGTTGAGTATAGAGCAACCCAAGTGACGAGGCGGTGATGTGACAATACTAAGTACATGTTGAGTATAGAGCAGCCCAAGTGACGAGGCGGTGATGTGACAATACAAAATACATGTTGAGTATAGAGCAAACCAAGTGACGAGGCGGTAATGTGACAATACTAAGGACATGTTGAGTATAGAGCAAACCAAGTGACGAGGCGGTGATGTGACAATACTAAGGACATGTTGAGTATAGAGCAGCCCAAGTGACGAGGCGGTGATGTGACAATACTAAGTACATGTTGAGTATAGAGCAGCCCAAGTGACGAGGCGGTGATGTGACAATACTAAGTACATGTTGAGTATAGAGCAGCCCAAATGACGAGGCGGTGATGTGACAATACTAAGGACATGTTGAGTATAGAGCAAACCAAGTGACGAGGCGGTGATGTGACAATACTAAGGACATGTTGAGTATAGAGCAACCCAAGTGACGAGGCGGTGATGTGACAATACTAAGTACATGTTGAGTATAGAGCAGCCCAAGTGACGAGGCGGTGATGTGACAATACTAAGTACATGTTGAGTATAGAGCAGCCCAAGTGACGAGGCGGTGATGTGACAATACTAAGGACATGTTGAGTATAGAGCAAACCAAGTGACGAGGCGGTGATGTGACAATACTAGGTACATGTTGAGTATTGAGCAGCCCAAGTGACGAGGCGGTGATGTGACAATACTAAGTACTAAGCATAGAGCAGCCCAAGCGTCGCTTCGCCGCGGCTGGGAGGACGTCCAGTCGGCGGGCACACCCTCAATGAAGCATTGCCAGTGAGACGCTATCGTTATTTAAGAAAAAGAGGGAGAAGGAAATTCAAAGAGCGGGTGCCATTCACTTAGCAAAAATATCGGAACACAGGACTATCTGAACACAGGATTACTCTTACTTGCTAGACATGGAGGCCCTGTCGATTTTATAAAAGCTATTTCTTTTGGGTTCAAGGATGCGGCAGTGCAGGAAATAAAAACACAATTAAATTAGAACAAACTAAATTCTAAGCTCATTGCGACTATTCACTACAGCGAAGAGGGAGCCAGAAGAGGCCTCCATTCCCGCACGCAGCGACTGGAATCTGCGGCTCTAAAACCGTCTGCCTTCCCCTCGCATGCGTCCGGTTTAAAAAAACCGCACGCCGATATAATATTTTCCCCCACACACAATGTAAGGCTCCAAAGTGCCGCTGATATAAAGTGTGTACTAAAAAAAGCCGAAAATAGAATTATTTTCTTTATTTAATTTTATTCCTGGTAGTAAGGTTACGCATTTCAGAATATGAATCTTTTTGTTTGACATCACAATTTTTCAGGCTATACTCCAAATTATCAGGGCTTCTAAAATCTACAATAATACTATTTTGGAATGATCATGTTTGAGAAAAATAGATTTGTTCTAAATACTGTCCATGATATTCTTCGGAACTCTCAAGGGTTAATCACGTACTCGTATTGCTTGAAAGAAAGTTAAAACTTAATGATATAAATTATATGACTCCCGCTATGAATGCCAGCAACTTAGCTGCGCTTGTCCTTCTCTCATTAGCTCTTGGATCAGGCAAGATTCTACAACTCTGCAGCAATTCTGATCAAGTCTATTCGAGTACAGCATTTCCTAGCTACATAGCACAGTTTATCCTTCTGTAATCCTAAACGTTAATGTACTGTATTGCATTAACACTGCACCTAAAGAACTTCATATTGCTCAACAGTTGCCTCTGTAATACATAGAGTAAAGAGTGGGCTGCTAACAGCACAGATGGGTTTGAAGAAATCCAAATGCACGTTAAATAATACATAAATATGGTGTCCGTTGTTCGCGGCAATTCAATTATCGCAGCCGGTCTCGGAACCGGTCTGGTGCGCTACACGAGGGTTCTCTCTATTTTTTCCCCTTGAAAATATCTCTGAATTAGCTCCACGAAATATGGAAGAAATAAAACTGAGGTTAAAGAAAATTGGCCTTAATAATCAATAAAATTGAGGTATCTTCCGGTATAAAACTCCGGTATTTTTTATACATATTTGATGAATAAATAATAGTAACAGTGTGTTCTTACAGCTGCCTCAGTGCACTCACTGTGTAATCTAAATGTAAAAATTAAAAAATAAACACTGCATTTGAACGCGTCCTTTTAGCAATCCTCTCTCTCGCACGTGATAATAAGAGAGAAAAAAACGATAATCGCTTTTTAATGAGATCATTCACTAATAGCATGTAAAGTAGCTCTGTATAACGACTAATTAAACACTCTATTCGGAGAGTCTGCATTAGAGTGTTATTAGCTTATTATCTAGTGTTAATGACAATTTCATTCGGAACTTCGCTAATGCGAACTGGCTGAATAGGACGTCGGTTATTACTTTCCTATATATATATGGACAATTTACTCCCACTCGGCTACGGTGGAAGGTGAAGGAGAAAGAAGAAGCACCTGCTGATGCATGATCTTGGCGGTAACAGCATGACTCTCACGTGTGTGCAGCTCCCGTGAGGCGCAGCCCTCAGTCACCGCTACCATCGTTTGGTCTGATCAATGACGTCAGCATTTGCTGCCTCAGTCACCGCTGCCATCGTGTGGTCTGATCAATGACGTCAGCATTTGCTGCCTCAGTCACCGCTGCCATCGTTTGGTCTGATCAATGACATCAGCATTTGCTGCCTCAGTCACCGCTGCCATCGTTTGGTCTGATCAATGACGTCAGCATTTACTGCCTCAGTCACCGCTGCCATCGTTAGGCCATTCAGTGACGACGTCAGCATTTGCTGCCTCAGTCACCGCTGCCATCGTTAGGCCATTCAGTGACGTCAGCATTTGCTGCCTCAGTCACCGTTGCCATCGTTAGGCCATTCAGTGACGTCAGCATTTGCTGCCTCAGTCTCCGCTGCCATCGTTAGGCCATTCAGTGACGTCAGCATTTGCTGCCTCAGTCACCGCTGCCATCGTTAGGCCATTCAGTGACGTCAGCATTTGCTGCCTCAGTCACCGCTGCCATCGTTAGGCCATTCAGTGACGTCAGCATTTGCTGCCTCAATCACCGTTGCCATCGTTAGGCCATTCAGTGACGTCAGCATTTGCTGCCTCAGTCACCGCTGCCATCGTTAGGCCATTCAGTGACGTCAGCATTTGCTGCCTCAGTCACCGCTGCCATCGTTAGGCCATTCAGTGACGTCAGCATTTGCTACCTCAGTCACCGCTGCCATCGTTAGGTCATTCAGTGACGTCAGCATTTGCTGCCTCAGTCACCGCTGCCATCGTTAGGCCATTCAGTGACGTCAGCATTTGCTGCCTCAGTCACCGCTGCCATCGTTAGGACATTCAGTGACGTCAGCATTTGCTGCCTCAGTCCCGCTGCCATCGTTAGGCCATTCAGTGACGTCAGCATTTGCTGCCTCAGTCACCGCTGCCACCGTTAGGCCATTCAGTGACGTCAGCATTTGCTGCCTCAGTCACCGCTGCCATCGTTAGGCCATTCAGTGACGTTAACATTTGATGCCGCTGAACTTGACAGTGCAGTGCGACAAGAGTGCTCCAGCTGCTGATAGGCGTACATGAAAGGAGATATGAAATCAAAAAAAGCGAAAAACTTGAGAATATATGTACGAGGAGTTCGTGAGACTCGAACTCAGGACTAGAGATCACCGCGCCAACACGCTATCGACTGCGCTATAGATCACCCTAAAAGGTGATCGAAGCACAACGAAAGCAATGTTTGGTACAGTGAAAGCAGGCGCACTGTCCTGACAGATATATTTTATTCCCATATGTATCGAGAGCTCAAAGTCTAGTCACCCCCAGAAACAATTAATGAATCTGGTACGGGAAGACACTGCTTCCACAAGGTTTTTTTTTCAAATGAAATAAATGTACGAGGAGTTCGTGAGACTCGAACTCAGGACTAGAGATCACCGCGTCAACACGCTATCGACTGCGCTATCGATAAACACCCTAAAAAGTGATCGAAGCACAACGAAAGCAATGTTTGGTACAGTGATAGCAGTTCGAGTTCGAGTTCCTGAGTTCAAGTCTCACGAACTCCTCGTACATTTATTTCATTTGAAAAAAAACCTTGTGGAAGCAGTGTCTTCCCGTACCAGATTCATTAATTGTTTCTGGGGGTGACTAGACTTTGAGCTCTCGATACTTGAGAATATTTCTTGCATTTTGATCTTTCTTCCCCGACTTAAATCTCGGTTAAATGTCATTAAGACAGCTCCCAGGTAAATTGTTTTTATGGTTTGATTTTTACTTTTTTGTGAATTATTAAATTTGTGGAAAGAACATCTCTCCTTGCTTCCGATAAAATCTCGTTGAGAACGACTCTTAAAGTCGAAACCTCCTTAATTTTAAAAATTGTCCTCTTTTTAAAAAAATTATTTTTAATCAAGCTCTTTTTCCCGCCGTCACTAATTGGTGAACACTAAAAAAATGAACCGCAGTGCTCTTGAAAATATTTATGATATGTAAAGTCACTCTCCTGCACACAACACAATGTAGCGACACAAGGCAGCTCCCACACACACTGACGGCGGATCCTGCTCAAATTTCAGCAAACCTCCCTCTCATTCCGGCAGTAATTGCCAAACTTGCTTTGGATTACTGCGTTATCGACTAAGTTTACTGACAATCTAACATCATTATCCAGATGTGCTGACCTTATCCGATGTGCGAGGGGGCCATGCTGGGGAGGAGCAACTATGGCGAAAATATATTTTTCACTTACGAAATGTGGCAACCGATGTATTTTAAATGCATTTCAACTCAGTTATACGCCATTGAAGAAATCCTCACTCACGACACTGCAGTAATTTTAGAATGCATCAGTACCTCAGTGTGCAGAGCAAAGTACGACTGAAAAGAAAAGTGACTCTACCTGTTACTTTCAACTTATCTCAAAATACTGTCTGCAGTTCACCCAGAAGATTGATTTTACTGAAAAAAGAAAGGTCAACAAAAGCTTATTTGATGGGTGAAATAAATTCTCCGGTATTTATTCTGCGAGTGGGGTGCAGGTGTGAAGGAACTTAGCGTGGCAAAAAACTGCTGCTACCGGAAGCAAGATGCGAAAAGCTTCAGCGTGAAGGAAACTGTCCTGTTCATGGGTGCAAGTCTGACCAGACGGGTGATGCCTCAGTACTCGGGGCGGCCCAACTCTGTAGTCCCGTCAATGTGCAGTTACGAGGACAATCCATTGTTGGTTTTGCCACCTGCGACGCTCCCCCTGACTGATACATCTGGTCGTGGGAGTCGGTGTCTTTATTTATTTGTTTATTTCAAATGCGGATCGCCTAAAAACTTAACTGCAATGGGCGGGTCTCGGCAGACCTCTTCGTTCAAAGGGAAAAGCTTCTGAAATTTATTCGGCATCATGGCTGGTAAACAACTGCAGACCAGGGCTGGTAATCAACAGCGAACCAGGGCTGGTAAACAACTGCAGACCAGGGCTGGTAATCAACAGCGAACCAGGGCTGGTAAACAATAACAGACCAGGGCTGGTAAACAACAGCATACCAGGCCTCGTAAAAAATTCTTCAGAATTCTGAAGAAACCTCGTAATAACTACGGAGCCTCGGTTCTTCTTACATCCAGAAAGCCATTCAAGCGCCCTGAGGTGCAGCGAGGCTGTGAGGAAGAGATCTTGCGCCAATTCGTCTTTCGGGTAAAATATTCGCGTTTTTTACGGTGTTTTCTTGCAAGTATTTCTGATGTACCTCACATTTGAACATCTCTTAGTTTCAAAATTCCCTTTGATTTACCCATTCTCGGTAATTTACCTGAAAAATTTCTATGTAAGACGCGGAACATGAACTACTTCACTGCTAATTTTTTAAAAGTGAGTGTGAGTTAAAATGGCGACAGTATCTTAGACAGTCAGCAAAACATCATAAATGTCCAAATCGTTTGTTTCGTTATCTGAAGATCTTCCATAAAAAACATTCAGTCAACTCACCAATTCCACGTAGAATAATTTTCAGCATGAAAAATTAATACTAAATGAAAATCTAAGGCATTTAAATCACTAGCAGATGAAAATTTAATACTTTTCATTAATCAAAGATTCCAAGCATTGAAACTATTCTTTTCGAGTGAGCAAAATGATGTAGGTTTTGGGTGTTTCCGGGATCTCATCCCGATAAATATCAACTCAACCCTAGCTGAGGTCCGAGGGTTTCCAATCAGAATTGGTTATAGAGATCGCGTCTTGTATCTTTTGCGTAAGAAGGGGCTGAAGTGACAGTCAGCATGCGATTCAGTTTATTGGTGACGATCGGGTTAGAGCGAACAGTATATGGTGAACGGGTGGGGCAGGGCAGCGCCCCAGCACCGCTGTGCAACGGGCACACGCCGCAAGCTCGGCGGTGGCTGCTCTCGAGTGTCTCTGAATGCCTCTGACTGCCTGACATTACAGCGCGTTATATAGGTAGCAGTATCTTAGGTGGGCTTTCCCATATTGATAACAACAAGAATGACAACACAAGAAATCCCGACCCCGACAATGATTAGACCAAGGCAATAATCTTGCAATGAATTTCAGGGAAGAAAATCAAGATGAACCTGATTATAACGGATATTCAATAGTGAGTACTACTTCAAAAATTCTCCCCCACATTCTTGTTACAAGCCGGCGGGAAGGTTTGCTAGGATCACGATTCGTTACGAAGAGCCTCCACCGTCTCATATTGCGAGCCATGTTCATGAGCAATTCTTGTTTTCCTTCTCTAACGATTTCTGGTCTCCATTCGGTAAACATGGCGGACAAACCAAACACTAGATACGTATGTTTTAAACAATTCCTTTGCTCCACAAAAAATTCTTGCTTAAAGTCTTAATTTCTTTCTTAAAATATATCTTACTGTGAAACACAATTACTCTGCTTAAATATACGAATTGTTTTTAGTCTTAAACAGAATTACATCATTTAGATGTAAGGGACACTTGTTGTTGTCATTGAACAGAACTTCATAGTCTAGAAGTGAAACGATTTTTTTATTACCTAATAGAGTAACAAAGTCTAGCAAAGAACCGGACTTTTCATCAAACTGAATCCAAACTCTTAGAAAGAAGCGAACACTACCTAAAATTCCAATGAAATAAATGCTTGTCGAGGTAAATCGCTAAATTTATGGTGGATTTCTATGAAATAGTTCGTTGCGAGCATTTAAGCTAATTTCAAAAAATTTCTTCACCATTTTTACAGCGATCAATTTAGTCATTTTACAGCAATTTTGAACCTCACGAAAACGAAATGGTGTCAACATTCAACAAGACGGGGCTCGACCTCAAACGGCTCGCATTACTTACGCTTTCTCGGAAGACCTTCGTTACGAAATATTGTTTTATTCTCTATATTCTCCTGACATCGCATTATCGCCTTCTCCTCTGTTTTGAAAACTGTCAACCAATTAGATCATTGTTAGTTAACACCAGAAAAAGACAGTGTTAATTGGATTCATATTTTCTTAATAAGCTGGAAGAATTTCAAGAGAGCCATTCGTAGGCTTGTTGACTGAAAGAGTGAGGTTATTGACAGCAATGGAGACTATGAAGTAGTGAATCACTGCTGAGATCAACACTTGTGCGGCTGCGGTGGTAAAACTAGGAATATAATAATAATAATGAATGAAAACTTCCATAATTACCGTTTTTTTCATTTTCATGCTGATCATGAAATTAGACGTCACACATGCGCGAGCCTATAGTTTGAACTTGGAGAAAGCTCTAAGCAGTTCCAACTTGGCAATGATGCATTAAAATTTGCAAAACTCGATTAAATCAAACTTTCTCTTAAATTTTATAATCGAATATTTATCTTTATTCCTAAGGTTTTTAGGAAATTCACGCGTTTTGGACACAATTGCACTACATCGCTCAAGTCGCAACGCCAGGCAGAGATGTTCGCTGAAAATTAATTCGAGCGCTTTTAGGGAATTTCAACTCGTTCAATCAAGCTCTGAGCTGAAATGAGTTGTGGGAGAGAGAAACACGATAACCTCTTCTATTGTCTAAATTCCATGATGTCGTGAGTCAGGTGGCTCTCAAAGAAGGGCTTAAGTATTACTCTACGAAAATTACTCTGATATTCATGGTAACAAAATTAATGAACATTAGTTGCATGTTGTTTTAATTCTTTGTGTTTTCCTGCTCGTATTATCTGCTATGAATAAAGTAATCATTCTTGAATTTTATGATTTTATTTTAATTTTCACCTGCATCATTCTAATGCTCGTTAAACAAAAATAATAGGGACAGTTTCATTTTCGGTGTACAGTAGCAGAGCTAACTTAAACAAAGTACTCGCTCGTGTTGAGAGAGATTCTTCACTTCCGAACAAATTATCCTCATAATCTTCCTGGCACGACAATCGTTACAGAGCTTTGACTTCACTTCTTAGCGGCTTCCAAGTCGAGCGAAATTAATTTTGGTTCTGTAACTTGTGGATGTGCCACCGCGCCGACACAATACAGACGTGGGCCACCGCAGCCCCGTCGCCTCCGTTCGCTCGCCAGACGGGTGCGGTTCTCTCGCCTCACGCATCGCTGGAGCGGTAACCACATTTCCGCTGGCGCTGTTCATGTACCTAAACTGAAATAAGTTGATGCTCAACTCAAGATACGTCATTGACACTGTATATCTTCGGATTCTAACGAAAAGTAAAATTTCTATTGGTATGAAATGAAAAATTAGAAAAAACATCCTAATATATAACTTCAGATATACATAATTTATTAGCTCCAAATTATTCCTATCAATATACATAAACTGTGAGTAACCATATACTCCACTGAGTTGCGTCGACCATCAGAATCTTATTGTAAATAATGTCCACTAACTTAGTAGCAGTAGCCCGAAACTTCTCCGTAACTTTGAGGCGCCGGGTTTTCTCTAACGCTAATTGCCTGTTTAAAATTTACCAAGTAGCCGATATTATCAAAACCTCGGATGAAAGATTCGTTGCTTCGTTTAGATTTTCTGTGGGGATCTTGCGCACTTTCTAGTCCATCAATTGCTGATAATATGCTTCATTGTTTGAGAGTTTGCCTGATGTCCATCAATTTCTTATAAAGACAACCAGTCATGAAGGATAAGACGAGCGGAAATTTCTCATGAAGACAACTAGTCATGAAGGATAAGACGAGCGAAAATTTCTCATAAAGACAACTAGTCATGAAGGATAAGACGAGCGGAAATTTCTCATAAAGACAACTAGTCATGAAGGATAAGACGAGCGAAAATTTCTCATAAAGACAACCATTCATGAAGGATAAGACGAGCGGAAATTTCTCATAAAGACAACTAGTCATGAAGGATAAGACGAGCGAAATTTCTCATAAAGACAACTAGTCATGAAGGATAAGACGAGCGGAAATTTCTCATAAAGACAACTAGTCATGAAGGATAAGACGAGCGAAATTTCTCATAAAGACAACTAGTCATGAAGGATAAGACGAGCGAAATTTCTCATAAAGACAACTAGTCATGAAGGATAAGACGAGCGGAAATTTCTCATAAAGACAACTAGTCATGAAGGATAAGACGAGCGAAATTTCTCATAAAGACAACTAGTCATGAAGGATAAGACGAGCGAAATTTCTCATAAAGACAACTAGTCATGAAGGATAAGACGAGCGAAATTTCTCATAAAGACAACTAGTCATGAAGGATAAGACGAGAGGAAATTTCTCATAAAGACAACTAGTCATGAAGGATAAGACGAGAGGAAATTTCTCATAATGACAACTAGTCATGAAGGATAAGACGAGCGAAATTTCTCATAAAGACAACTAGACATGAAGGATAAGACGAGCGAAATTTCTCATAAAGACAACTAGTCATGAAGGATAAGACGAGAGGAAATTTCTCATAATGACAACTAGTCATGAAGGATAAGACGAGCGAAATTTCTCATAAAGACAACTAGTCATGAAGGATAAGACGAGCGAAATTTATCATAAAGACAACTAGTCATGATGGATAAGACGAGCGAAATTTATCATAAAGACAACTAGTCATGAAGGATAAGACGAGCGAAATTTCTCATAAAGACAACTAGTCATGAAGGATAAGACGAGCGAAATTTATCATAAAGACAACTAGTCATGAAGGATAAGACGAGAGGAAATTTCTCATAATGACAACTAGTCATGAAGGATAAGACGAGCGAAATTTCTCATAAAGACAACTAGTCATGAAGGATAAGACGAGAGGAAATTTCTCATAATGACAACTAGTCATGAAGGATAAGACGAGCGAAATTTCTCATAAAGACAACTAGTCATGAAGGATAAGACGAGCGAAATTTCTCATAAAGACAACTAGTCATGAAGGATAAGACGAGAGGAAATTTCTCATAATGACAACTAGTCATGAAGGATAAGACGAGCGAAATTTCTCATAAAGACAACTAGTCATGAAGGATAAGACGAGAGGAAATTTCTCATAAAGACAACTAGTCATGAAGGATAAGACGAGCGGAAATTTCTCATAAAGACAACTAGTCATGAAGGATAAGACGAGCGAAATTTCTCATAAAGACAACTAGTCATGAAGGATAAGACGAGAGGAAATTTCTCATAATGACAACTAGTCATGAAGGATAAGACGAGCGAAATTTCTCATAAAGACAACTAGTCATGAAGGATAAGACGAGAGGAAATTTCTCATAAAGACAACTAGTCATGAAGGATAAGACGAGAGGAAATTTCTCATAAAGACAACTAGTCATGAAGGATAAGACGAGCGAAATTTCTCATAAAGACAACTAGTCATGAAGGATAAGACGAGCGAAATTTCTCATAAAGACAACTAGTCATGAAGGATAAGACGAGAGGAAATTTCTCATAATGACAACTAGTCATGAAGGATAAGACGAGCGAAATTTCTCATAAAGACAACTAATCATGAAGGATAAGACGAGCGGAAACTTGACCTTGACTGACAACAGGGGCTTTTTATGTTTTACTTTCACTAGTGTTTTAGAAATAATGTTCTAAAGTTTTTTGAGCAGTGATAGATATAATAGGTTATTGACATTTATTCAATAATAAGGCCGGAAATTCGTCAATGCTACATTACTTTCCAACACGAAACGGTTGACGATCAATAGCAAATGTTTCTTCTCGCGTTTTGAGCTGCAATTATTTGAACCTAAATTCAGGCGCACTTGTGATCCCCAACGAAAAATATCACGCTATGCTTTAGTAGATCAATATTCGTTTATATAAGCCTTCAAAATTTATTTCTATGAAAGTTTACAATTTTGAAACTGTTTCACCTATAATTAGCATTGTTTCTTTGTATTTCTAAACGATTCATTGAATTGTGTACCACATGCCAGACTATCGCATTAGTCTTTTGCGAAAGTCCGAAAAGTTGGGATTTATTTCCCCCAAAATTTTGTGAAATTTTGTGCATTGTGAAATTCACTGTGGAGTTCAAACTCGTCACATCAAACTTTACTGATGAAAGTTCAATTTCTTTCTTTGAGATGTCCCGTTTGATCATTGCAGGAACTTGTTTGTTAGTTTGGAGCCAACGCTCGCCTCGCTCCCTGCTGCACACGCGGGATCTTGCGCCCCCGTCTGGTTTGTGCAGCCAACCAACGCCAGGGCTGCGCCACCACCAACTCTGTCCCGCTTCCAGTCCTGAATTTGTGTCCAAGGAAATTTCTTCATTGATAATAAGATGTCACTGAAATGCTTGAGCGCCCTCAAAACCATTCACCAAGAGCTTAAGCACCACATGACTAATGTAATACTTGTCCTCTTTATATCGTTAACGAAGGCTAACAAAATTAATAAATATGTTGAAGATTATTTGCAGAACGTACAAGTACTGATACACATGTGTTGCATCATAAGCCATAGGCTATGTTTCCCGTGAGTCGCTTCGGCGGTGTTGGAGGGCTATGAGCCAACTGCCTTATTGGCTTCTAGAGCCGTAAATTATAACAATTCCCCCATTCTGATCAATATTCAAATTTAATTTTACTTACTCCTTACGCTTTTCAACTTTTGATCCCAACTGAAATCTAAGATGCTGACACGTTGCTGATAAGCATTAAGCATTGATTGCGAGGCGCCAGAGCGGCGCAGCCCAGCTCTAAGAGGACCCCGCCATGCAAGGAGGCCACCGAAGGAATAACCAACGTCGTCCTCACTCATAAGAAGATTCTCTTAAAATTTCACATTTCGTAGCTCAACTTTTGTGATATTATTGGGATATTTCGTCTACAAGATAATAATTTAGTGTTCAGGAGGAGAGTTGACCGGATTTTTTTTTTCATATACCCTGCAGAGTAACCAGCTTAGGGAGAAATTATTTATAAAGGCTTCCATTCATCTTTTTTCAGCTAATGCTTGCATTTCGACGGCAGCGAAAATGATTACAAATTCGGAAAATTATGATCACTTTATGATACTCGTGGAGAGTTAATAACGAATAAATAACTTTATGCCCGTGGAGAGTCAACAACGTTAAGATATTGGTTCCCGGCTTCGAGAAAAAGTTATATCGAAGGGACACCTGGGGCTGTAGAAAGCCCCATCCCAAATAAACGTCCTCTAGGCTCACGATTCATGAACCATTTACTTTTTCAATTCTCATGCGTAGAATTATGTAAAAGCTTACAAAACTTACAAAGCTTAAAAGCTTAACGTTACCATTTTCTTATATGTTTCTTGTTTACTGGTGGGCTTATTGAGCCAAAGTTAGTGTGTTATTGTCGACAATCTGGTACCATTACTTGGCAATACTTCCCGCCGACATGACCCGACGGAAATTGGCCCAGGGCTAAGCGTGTTCTGCTCTCTGATTCTTGCACTCTCACTACTTTAGACTCACCACCAACTCTGTAAGTATGGAAAGCACTGGTGAAATTTCCACCCAGTCAACCTTTTGTCGTACACGCACGAACACAGGTTGCCGCTCAGCAACATCGGCTGCCGTCGCGTGCTGGCGGAGTGATGACCTCCGTGTCCTGCGCCGTGATTCTGTTGAACGATTGTTACTCATTTTGTTACTCATACTCACGCAGATTTTATATTAACTAGGAAGAGCTACTATCTGTACACAAGGACTTTTATATTGAGACATTTAAAAAAACTTCACGTGTTGACTCAACTTCATGTGTCAACTGTTTGGTAATGTGCTGATTTTACTTTCCTTTCTTTCTTTTTCTTTTCATCCTGGAGGATATTTCGGGAGGTCTTTTATTGAACAGATGTATCTGAGCTCGTGAACTATTGCAGTAAGTCTGCTAATAAAAAAATTAAAAACAATCAAATCAGTCATTTAAAATATTCAATAATACGTACACTATTAAAATAGTCTCACGAATCTCTCATAATTTACATCTATGCACAAAAAAAAATCAAAAACGCGCTTAAATTCGTTAGTCGTCATAAATTTGGTAATTTTGTTCTGTTGTCACATCGATACCTGCCAAGCGTCGGAGCGGCTCCAAATGTTCCCCACGGCACTCGTGTCAAACTGGCGGAGAGTCGGACAGGCAGTTGCATCGCCTTAACTTTTATGTTCACGGAAGCTGGCGGAGAGTCGGACAGGCAGTTGCATCGCCTTAACTTTATGTTTACGGTAACTGGCGGAGAGTCGGACAGGCAGTTGCATCGCCTTAACTTTATGTTTACGGTAACTGGCGGAGAGTCGGACAGGCAGTTGCATCGCCTTAACTTTATGTTTACGGTAACTGGCGGAGAGTCGGACAGGCAGTTGCATCGCCTTAACTTTATGTTTACGGTAACTGGCGGAGAGTCGGACAGGCAGTTGCATCGCCTTAACATTTATGTTCACGGAAACTGGCGGAGAGTCGGACAGGCAGTTGCATCGCCTTAACTTTTATGTTCACGGAAACTGGCGGAGAGTCAGACAGGAAGTTGCATCGCCTTAACTTTTATGTTCACGGAAACTGGCGGAGAGTCGGACAGGCAGTTGCATCGCCTTAACTTTTATGTTCACGGAAACTGGCGGAGAGTCGGACAGGCAGTTGCATCGCCTTAACTTTTATGTTCACGGAAACTGGCGGAGAGTCGGACAGGCAGTTGCATCGCCTTAACTTTTATGTTCACGGAAACTGGCGGAGAGTCGGACAGGAAGTTGCATCGCCTTAACTTTTATGTTCACGTTAACTGGCGGAGAGTCGGACAGGCAGTTGCATCGCCTTAACTTTTATGTTCACGGAAACTGGCGGAGAGTCGGACAGGAAGTTGCATCGCCTTAACTTTTATGTTCACGGTAACTGGCGGAGAGTCGGACAGGCAGTTGCATCGCCTTAACTTTTATGTTCACGGAAACTGGCGGAGAGTCGGACAGGAAGTTGCATCGCCTTAACTTTTATGTTCACGGTAACTGGCGGAGAGTCGGACAGGCAGTTGCATCGCCTTAACTTTTATGTTCACGGAAACTGGCGGAGAGTCGGACAGGAAGTTGCATCGCCTTAACTTTTATGTTCACGGTAACTGGCGGAGAGTCGGACAGGCAGTTGCATCGCCTTAACTTTTATGTTCACGGAAACTGGCGGAGAGTCGGACAGGAAGTTGCATCGCCTTAACTTTTATGTTCACGGTAACTGGCGGAGAGTCGGACAGGCAGTTGCATCGCCTTAACTTTTATGTTCACGGTAACTGGCGGAGAGTCGGACAGGCAGTTGCATCGCCTTAACTTTTATGTTCACGGAAACTGGCGGAGAGTCGGACAGGCAGTTGCATCGCCTTAACTTTTATGTTCACGGAAACTGGCGGAGAGTCGGACAGGCAGTTGCATCGCATTAACTTTTATGTTCACGGAAACTGGCGGAGAGTCGGACAGGCAGTTGCATCGCCTTAACTTTTATGTTCACGGAAACTGGCGGAGAGTCGGACAGGCAGTTGCATCGCATTAACTTTTATGTTCACGGAAACTGGCGGAGAGTCGGACAGGCAGTTGCATCGCCTTAACTTTTATGTTCACGGAAACTGGCGGAGAGTCGGACAGGCAGTTGCATCGCATTAACTTTTATGTTCACGGAAACTGGCGGAGAGTCGGACAGGCAGTTGCATCGCCTTAACTTTTATGTTCACGGAAACTGGCGGAGAGTCGGACAGGCAGTTGCATCGCCTTAACTTTTATGTTCACGGAAACTGGCGGAGAGTCGGACAGGCAGTTGCATCGCATTAACTTTTATGTTCACGGAAACTGGCGGAGAGTCGGACAGGCAGTTGCATCACCTTAACTTTTATGTTCACGGATACTGGCGGAGAGTTGGACAGGAAGTTGCATCGCCTTAACTTTTATGTTCACGGAAACTGGCGGAGAGTCGGACAGGCAGTTGCATCGCATTAACATTTATGTTCACGGAAACTGGCGGAGAGTCGGACAGGCAGTTGCATCGCCTTAACTTTTATGTTCACGGAAACTGGCGGAGAGTCGGACAGGCAGTTGCATCGCCTTAACTTTTATGTTCACGGAAACTGGCGGAGAGTCGGACAGGCAGTTGCATCGCATTAACATTTATGTTCACGGAAACTGGCGGAGAGTCGGACAGGCAGTTGCATCGCCTTAACTTTTATGTTCACGGAAACTGGCGGAGAGTCGGACAGGAAGTTGCATCGCCTTAACTTTTATGTTCACGGAAACTGGCGGAGAGTCGGACAGGAAGTTGCATCGCCTTAACTTTTATGTTCACGGAAACTGGCGGAGAGTCGGACAGGAAGTTGCATCGCCTTAACTTTTATGTTCACGGTAACTGGCGGAGAGTCGGACAGGCAGTTGCATCGCCTTAACTTTTATGTTCACGGAAACTGGCGGAGAGTCGGACAGGCCGTTGCATCGCCTTAACATTTATGTTCACGGAAACTGGCGGAGAGTCGGACAGGCCGTTGCATCGCCTTAACTTTTATGTTCACGGAAACTGGCGGAGAGTCGGACAGGCCGTTGCATCGCCTTAAAATTTATGTTCACGGAAACTGGCGGAGAGTCGGACAGGCAGTTGCATCGCCTTAACTTTTATGTTCACGGAAACTGGCGGAGAGTCGGACAGGCCGTTGCATCGCCTTAAAATTTATGTTCACGGAAACTGGCGGAGAGTCGGACAGGCAGTTGCATCGCCTTAACTTTTATGTTCACGGAAACTGGCGGAGAGTCGGACAGGCAGTTGCATCGCCTTAACTTTTATGTTCACGGAAACTGGCGGAGAGTTGGACAGGAAGTTGCATCGCCTTAACTTTTATGTTCACGGAAAAATATTTGCTTGAGTTGTGTCGCCGCAATTAGCGCATTATTTACCTGTGTGTTCTTAAATTTATTCTCAATAACACTAACCGATTAATTTTGTCTTTGCTACTTGAGGAAATAGAAGTGCAACTTTATAATTTTGGTGCGCTGACTTCAATTCAATGCTGAGATTAGTCCCAGCATGTAAGGTGCCTGAGTTACTCGAAAAATTATTTACACATCAAACTCATCACGCGTAAAAAAGGTCAGACGCTTCTGAACATAGGTGTGGAATCGAGGCATCCATTTTGCATTATGTACAATATATGACGATGGGAGGGTGCGGTTTCTTAGCTTTGTCTTCAACAATGTTTGAGACTGTAGTTCTTGCACTTGAGATTGGATATGCTGTAGAATCCTCCCGCTGTGTGAACCCTCAGAAATCACCCGTCATAGTTGTGTTGAGGCGCCCTTAACACATACTTTTCAACCTTGCAATATCTTGCCGGAATCTTTTCTCATGTTCGTCTCAGCAATCACCCATTTTTAGTGAGAAGAAAAGATGAGAGTGCAAGAATTCATCTTGAGAGACATCCGACACCCCATGCATAGCTCGATAACCCTATAGCATGTTGTCCACTAGTTCTCCATGATTGTTAGCCCTAAGATTACCGAGGAAGTTTTGTGCAAAATAGAGAATTGAGTTGCACTCTGCCAACTCTAGTGCAGTCAGCTTACTACTGGACTTCCTGTCACGAATCAATTCTATAATCTCCGGCCTTATAAAATATCTGCTTAAAGTTCAGCATCAGTTTTCTTTGCACGAAATTTCTCTTTGAGGCACTGAAATCGATCAAAAACATGGGCCATTATTTCAACAAAATTCTTGTAAGGCCAAGTTTAATAAAAAGGGGTGGAAGATGGATCTTCCGTAGAAATGTCAAAGGCGTGATCTGCACATTGTATCGACCAACTGAGTGTTCTTCTTTTTCGTCACGGCTATTCCATAGACAAAAAATATATATTCTTCGCATTTTTATCCGTAGTGCACGAACTAAAGAAATTACTTTGAGATCTTCACAGACATCCGACCTATGATGCAAAGAACTTAAAAGTAATTGAGGTAACTTTCCATAAATAACTTCTTTGAGTCACATATGTCTCCGTCATGCCATCAATACGTGCGATAGGAACCGAAGGATTTTATTGCCATTGTGTAGCCCCACAGCTCTGAGGCAGGTACTCCTTGCATCGATCAATAGCATTTATTAATTTGGTAAAATCTCGTTTCCTAGATGATTCACGAGGCCATTTACGTCAATGCACAAACAAGCGCCATCTTGTTCATTGAAGGCAGCGAAGGCCTCGTGGCGCTTACGGAAAGGTTTATTTTTGTAGCGCCTTCTGGAAGGCTCCATTGCAGTAGCCTCGACCCCAACAGTCCTGCATTCTCTGTGGACAATGACACTTCTCTTACCAAACCATTCAATATCTCTTGCAGGAAAAACTGATTTGTAAAAATGAGTGAAAATTTTATCATATCTGAGTAATGAGGTTAACCTTGAAGTCGTATTATTGTTATTTTCTATCCACAATACTGAAAGTTAAGTCCTCTAATTCAGGCTGATAAAGCTGAACAAAGCATTCAAGTGCAGCGAGGGCTTGATCTGAACTTTTAGTTATGGCACATGAAACCGTTTTTTGATGGGTACACTTATTATCAAACATATGAAAGAATTATAGAGCCTGATTCGTATGAGTTACAGTAGAATAGAATTGGATTTGGCAATATGAGTGAGCCAGCTTATCCATTCTTAAGATGATAGCCAAGTTTCATGCCGTCAAGTATCATTCACGCACAGACATCAAAGAAATATTATATTGAGTGGTGCATGGCAGGTCAATGAACTATTGAAATGTGGCCGTGTACAGCTAGAGATATTACTGTCACAGGCTCCATCCTGGGAATTCCCATTACTATCTCCTCATCATGGTAGTAAGAAAGAAAGCTTCAGTGAACCAAAAAAGTTTCAACTCTTGAATGATTGTCGAAGCGCTACGAATCATTTGTGCTCTCCATTCTCATTCAGGATTTTGAAGCTCCTTCGAGCCAAGACTCACCGAAGGCCATGACAAAACTGCACTTATATTTTCATTGAGCTCTTAAGTTATAGAGAGAGACGGAAATATATTTGGGTCACTGTCTGACAGGCAATAATTAAAGTCACGTTCCATGCCTAATAATGTGAGGTTTCATTCAGTATCTTGATGTAGTCATCAAATCTAAATAGCCATTGATTGAAAGTAAAGTATCAGTCCCATTTCAGCTGAAACAACCAAACAACTTCATATTATAGCCTCCAGGTCTAAATGTCAGCGGTGCGTTTCAGGAGAGAAACTCACCACCTTTCTTATGCCGACTGATGTTCACATTTCTTTTTCCAAATGATTGAATACTTGTATCACTTTATGGAAATTATTAACATAAAGCAACTTTTTGGGCTAAGAAAGTTTTGGTTAAGTTTAACTGTTTTGAACGATACGGGTTGTGAGAAGACATTTGTCATGATGTCACTTGACACAGCTCTATCCGAGTTTTGTCATGATGTCACTTGACACAGCTCTATCCGAGTGTTTTATATCCCACCTCGGTGCTCGTGGGAGCCCTTCCCACTTAGACAGCTTTGAATTGCACGAGCGCATCCTATAATACATTGCCATGTACATGAGGATACCTTATAGAACAAGGTTTTAGTCAATGTTCATCTCGCGACGCATTTTGCGGCCAGCTCTTGGTGACAATTTTGGAAGCCATCTACGACTGGGCAAACTTGCTGTCAAACTAAGCTTTTTAAGCTTTAGAGGACGTATTGTGCTGTAGGACTAGGGATAGCTATGCACTTTAAAAGTTCTGTTCCTATTTAGAAAATTCTCAAAGCCAGTATTTTCGCCTCAAATCAGCACAGAACTTTTCGTCTTCTCTCCAACCCACGAGTGTGAGAATGGCGCTGCTCATTGAAATGTTGCGAAATTTTTCCGTGGCTGCGACGGTTGACAGTTGTAATTTGTTTGCGAGGTAATCCAGCATGTTTTCAAAGTCGGCAAATTTGTTCACGATTTCAAGGATTATCTAGTAGAAAATACTTTAAATACTTAAGCTACAGCAAAAAAAAGGAAAACGAACTCTAACGGAAAAAGGTATTTGAACGTTAAAGCTCTGCGCCCAATTTCTACAGCAATTTACTACCGTTAAAACATTAACGAATTTTCAATCATATTTGAAGAGCATGATGGTAACTAACTAACGTAACTAACTGTAGTCCTATATTTTGTTCTGGCAGATCGTGGTGGTGTTTTACGTGATGATCATCGCCATCTTGGTGGGCACGACCCTGCGGCGCCGCTCGCTGCTGGCGGAGGACATGGAGGAGAACACACACCTGCTCCTCTACGACCAGAAGACGGACACTGTGCGGCCCACCACCGCCGTGCCCACCTCCAGACTGCACGAGTCCGGCTTGGTCACGGTCTAATTAGGGTTCTAAGTCCACCTCCAGACTGCACGAGTCCGGCTTGGTCACGGTCTAATTAGGGTTCTAAGTCCACCTCCAGACTGCACGAGTCCGGTTTGGTCACGGTCTACTTAGGGTTCTAAGTCCACCTCCAGACTGCACGAGTCCGGTTTGGTCACGGTCTAATTAGGGTTCTAAGTCCACCTCCAGACTGCACGAGTCCGGTTTGGTCACGGTCTACTTAGGGTTCTAAGTCCACCTCCAGACTGCACGAGTCCGGTTTGGTCACGGTCTACTTAGGGTTCTAAGTCCACCTCCAGACTGCACGAGTCCGGTTTGGTCACGGTCTAATTAGGGTTCTAAGTCCACCTCCAGACTGCACGAGTCCGGTTTGGTCACGGTCTAATTAGGGTTCTAAGTCCACCTCCAGACTGCACGAGTCCGGCTTGGTCACGGTCTAATTAGGGTTCTAAGTCCACCTCTAGACTGCACGAGTCCGGCTAGGTCACGGTCTAATTAGGGTTCTAAGTCCACCTCTAGACTGCACGAGTCCGGCTAGGTCACGGTCTAATTAGGGTTCTAAGTCCACCTCTAGATCGTGAGAGTCGGACTTGGTCTCTGTCTAATTTTGGTTTCGAAACGTCAGAAAGCACAGTCTGCCCGCAGCATTCAACTCGCGGCTCTAATCGTTTGGATACATTAAATATTTTACTACCCAAGCCTCCTTCTGATATGTTATATCATCAGCTGGCAAGGTGCGCTCAGATGCAGTTATTCAAACGCGCAACTTCCAGCAACGTACGTGGAATAATAATTCTGAGAAGCTTTTCAGTGGAAAACGGTACCGTGTAATTTTATACAACAGGTAGGACTATCTTTAGTTAGGCTCTAAGTTATTATTTGCCATCTATCGTAGACGCCACGCACAGAGTTGTGCATTTGACTCACAACATCGGCTAAACACCGACGATTGCGACAGTCTGGCGTCTGCTCAGTCAACAATCAAAAGACATTTTATTTGAAGAAGAAAGAAGTCATTACATGTTTTTAAATTCATTTTTTTATGAACGAAAATCCTCAAATACCTCTGTGAAAGTATAAGAAAATTGCAATTAGAAGTTTAGCAGAGTGTAAGATTTTAAAATATAGACTTAATATTTTCATAATACTCTATGAACATTCTTTTGGAAATGTAAAATAGACCCTGCATTTCAAGCAATGATTTACACATATTGCATATCTGATTACTGCATAAATGAATGACCTTTAGTTAAAATGTGTTTCAGAAGCCAGACGTATCATCAGTGTTCTGAAAATGTCCATGAAAATCATTTTAGAAATAAGATATGAAGAAGGTCAAAAACACGTCACGTATTTTTGTAGGAAAAGAATAAGAACAACTTGTGACTCAGAAAGCCTTTTGCGATGACCAGTGACCGCTCTGGTGGGAGCTTTGCAATTTCTTGCGTCTTGGAACATTTCTCAACCTTTCAGGGCTCGTTGAAATAGGTTGAATATTCTTGTCGAGCTCAAATTTACGAGTCAGTTTCACAACACAATTTAAAACTTGATTCATTTGCAAGATCTGATAGTAGTCGATTCGAACGTCGAGCTGGTCAGATTTGCCTGAAGGTTCTGACGGTGGTTCTTTTCGCAATTTTATAAGACCACGAAACATGTCGAGCTGGTCAGATTTGCCTGAAGGTTCTGACGGTGGTTCTTTTCGCAATTTTATAAGACCACGAAACATGTCGAGCTGGTCAGATTTGCCTGAAGGTTCTGACGGTGGTTCTTTTCGCAATTTTATAAGACCACGAAACATGTCGAGCTGGTCAGATTTGCCTGAAGGTTCTGACGGTGGTTCTTTTCGCAATTTTATAAGACCACGAAACATTTCCTTCAGAATGGCTCAGCAATACAAGTAAATATGAGCATGTGCCCATATAGCATATTTTCCTAATTCATCTACAGGCGTTCATTTAAGAGTAAGAGTTTTACGTTACAGTGGAAAGGAGCGATTGCAAAGTTTCAGAGTCTGTCATGTCAGGAAGCAATGCTAGATTTTGCACTGCCAACCATTGCGAATTTTAGAGAACAAAATAATCCAGAAGGAGCAGATGGCTCGTATGATTATCAGATTGTAAAAAGACGTATAAACAAGTATCTAAAATGGCTTTTACACGACGTGCTATATCATAATATTCAATGAGACCCATTCAAAATATGTGCTAGGAGCGTTAAATCATTTGAATTTCTATATTATTATTCAATCATGAGTGAAAATTTTGAAACTCGTCAAATTGTCTCATAAACGATTGAGTTACTAGTTTGGTTCTCTCTTGTGAAAGCTGTATGTGAAGCGATATTTTCATTGTTTGTGTGCATTTATTGAGATAATAAGGTAAATACCGCCTGTTACGACGTAATCCTAATTATGAGTAGCAAGAGCCCTTCCATCCCTGCATGTCTGCACGGAGATAAGGACCTCTGCCGCAGCAGCCGAAGCTCGTGCGGCCGGCACAGCAGGCAGCATGGGGTGGGAGAGCCGCGCTGCCGACCAAACGCGACGTCCGTACAATGATTGATGTCTCTGGGCTGCCATTGGGAAACCCGTATCTCTCTTCGGCCCCGCAGCGTCCAAACGGCTCTGAAGCATCAAATGCCCACGAATCTAGATTGGTGAACGTTATCTGTTTTTTTGCGCTTTTACAGGGCGGTCCACAAAATCACCAACTATTTCTCTATAATACGTATAATTCTTCAACTTCTTGACTAATTGCCCTTTTTTTTCTTTAGTTTGGGAGAGAAAATTGTCCTCTCCTACATAATGGCGATGCAAAATGGAAATTTTTAATAAGAATTATCATTTTTAATATAAAATAATACTGGATACTGATACTACATGACCTGAACTCTATAACTGCCAGAAATTTTTAGAATTTTTCCAACAAATCAATATTTCCGTAAGAAGATTGTTCTTAGCAGATTCACTTCATTATGTCAATGAGCTTTTATTTATTTCAAAGTTCACAGCGGATTACTGTGAACCATTAGCATTATCAAAACTGCGTAGTGCAAGATGCCGTGCTCAGAATTACTGATTGATATGACCACTGGACTGCAATGCGGGCTGCTGCAGCCTCCGTGCAGGGAATAATAAATGGGAACTGATGCAGGCTGTTCCATGGAAAAAGAGTGCAATATTCAAGGACTTGATCAGTGCAGTTTGGAATTACGGTCTTAATGTCATGGAAAGCCTCTTTTCGAGATCTGCAGAGGTTGTGATTGCCTGTATGTTTTGGTTGCTCTTTGTAGCGACATGAGTGAGATTATCTGTATGTTTTGGTTGCTCTTTGTAGCGACATGAGTGAGATTATCCGTGTGTTTTGGTTGCTCTTTGTAGCGACATGAGTGAGATTATCTGTATGTTTTGGTTGCTCTTTGTAGCGACATGAGTGAGATTATCCGTGTGTTTTGGTTGCTCTTTGTAGCGACATGAGTGAGATTATCTGTATGTTTTGGTTGCTCTTTGTAGCGACATGAGTGAGATTATCCGTGTGTTTTGGTTGCTCTTTGTAGCGACATGAGTGAGATTATCTGTATGTTTTGGTTGCTCTTTGTAGCGACATGAGTGAGATTATCCGTGTGTTTTGGTTGCTCTTTGTAGCGACATGAGTGAGATTATCTGTATGTTTTGGTTGCTCTTTGTAGCGACATGAGTGAGATTATCCGTGTGTTTTGGTTGCTCTTTGTAGCGACATGAGTGAGATTATCCGTGTGTTTTGGTTGCTCTTTGTAGCGACATGAGTGAGATTATCTGTATGTTTTGGTTGCTCTTTGTAGCGACATGAGTGAGATTATCCGTGTGTTTTGGTTGCTCTTTGTAGCGACATGAGTGAGATTATCTGTATGTTTTGGTTGCTCTTTGTAGCGACATGAGTGAGATTATCCGTGTGTTTTGGTTGCTCTTTGTAGCGACATGAGTGAGATTATCTGTATGTTTTGGTTGCTCTTTGTAGCGACATGAGTGAGATTATCCGTGTGTTTTGGTTGCTCTTTGTAGCGACATGAGTGAGATTATCCGTGTGTTTTGGTTGCTCTTTGTAGCGACATGAGTGAGATTATCTGTATGTTTTGGTTGCTCTTTGTAGCGACATGAGTGAGATTATCCGTGTGTTTTGGTTGCTCTTTGTCGCGACATGGTTGAGATTATCTGTAGGTTTTAGTTGCTCTTTGTCGCGACATGATTGAGATTATCGGTATGTTTTGGTTGCTCTTTGTAGCGACATGAGTGAGATTATCCGTGTGTTTTGGTTGCTCTTTGTCGCGACATGGTTGAGATTATCTGTAGGTTTTAGTTGCTCTTTGTCGCGACATGATTGAGATTATCGGTATGTTTGGGTTGCTCTTTGTGGCAACATGTTTGAGATTATCTGTATGTTTGGGTTGCTCTTTGTGACAACATGATTGAGATTATCGGTATGTTTGGGTTGCTCTTTGTGGCAACATGTTTGAGATTATCTGTATGTTTTGGTTGCTCTTTGTGACAACATGATTGAGATTGACGTACAATGTTTCAAAGTGATGAGATGTATTATCATTTCCAGCTTTTTATTCCCCGACAATCCCGTGTTATTCCTGCTCAACAGAACGACGGAGTTCAGGTTTAGTTGAAGTTTCAGAGTTTTTGTATTATCTAAATAGTTTTACCTATACGCTTACTGAAGTAGCACCAAAATAAACATAGAAATGCAAGAATTGATCACAATAACTCATATTTTGAAGCCTTGATATTATCAAAATTGTCTACAATTAGCAGAGTGTATTCATATTCTATATGTATATTTCTCTCTCTCTCTTTCTCTCTCTGTCTCTCTCTTTATAAGTGGAGCTATACATATCACTGTTGTGACTCCCTGTGTTAGACTGTGGTGGGTCTCAACACTGAAGTGTGAGGGCCGGTGTTAGACTGTGGTGGGTCTCAACACTGCAGTGTGAGGGCCGGTGTTAGACTGTGGTGGGTCTCAACACTGCAGTGTGAGGGCCCGTGTTAGACTGTGGTGGGTCTCAACACTGCAGTGTGAGGGCCCGTGTTAGACTGTGGTGGGTCTCAACACTGCAGTGTGAGGGCCGGTGTTAGACTGTGGTGGGTCTCAACACTGCAGTGTGAGGGCAGGTGTTAGACTGTGGTGGGTCTCAACACTGCAGTGTGAGGGCCGGTGTTAGACTGTGGTGGGTATCAACACTGCAGTGTGAGGGCAGGTGTTAGACTGTGGTGGGTCTCAACACTGCAGTGTGAGGGCCGGTGTTAGACTGTGGTGGGTCTCAACACTGAAGTGTGAGGGCCGGTGTTAGACTGTGGTGGGTCTCAACACTGCAGTGTGAGGGCCGGTGTTAGACTGTGGTGGGTCTCAACACTGCAGTGTGAGGGCCGGTGTTAGACTGTGGTGGGTCTCAACACTGCAGTGTGAGGGCCGGTGTTAGACTGTGGTGGGTCTCAACACTGCAGTGTGAGGGCCGGTGTTAGACTGTGGTCGGTCTCAACACTGCAGTGTGAGGGCCGGTGTTAGACTGTGGTGGGTCTCAACACTGCAGTGTGAGGGCCGGTGTTAGACTGTAGTGGGTCTCAACACTGCAGTGTGAGGGCAGGTGTTAGACTGTGGTGGGTCTCAACACTGCAGTGTGAGGGCCGGTGTTAGACTGTGGTGGGTCTCAACACAGCAGTGTGAGGGCCGGTGTTAGACTGTGGTGGGTCTCAACACAGCAGTGTGAGGGCCGGTGTTAGACTGTGGTGGGTCTCAACACAGCAGTGTGAAGGCCGGTGTTAGACTGTGGTGGGTCTCAACACAGCAGTGTGAGGGCCGGTGTTAGACTGTGGTGGGTCTCAACACTGCAGTGTGAGGGCCGGTGTTAGACTGTGGTGGGTCTCAACACAGCAGTGTGAGGGCCGGTGTTAGACTGTGGTGGGTCTCAACACTGCAGTGTGAGGGCCGGTGTTAGACTGTGGTGGGTCTCAACACTGCAGTGTGAGGGCCGGTGTTAGACTGTGGTGGGTCTCAACACTGCAGTGTGAGGGCCGGTGTTAGACTGTGGTGGGTCTCAACACTGCAGTGTGAGGGCCGGTGTTAGACTGTGGTGGGTCTCAACACTGCAGTGTGAGGGCCGGTGTTAGACTGTGGTGGGTCTCAACACTGCAGTGTGAGGGCCGGTGTTAGACTGTGGTCGGTCTCAACACTGCAGTGTGAGGGCCGGTGTTAGA
Organism: Morinoia aosen; assembly: GCA_030386875.1. Taxonomy (NCBI): domain Eukaryota; kingdom Metazoa; phylum Arthropoda; class Malacostraca; order Amphipoda; family Talitridae; genus Morinoia; species Morinoia aosen. The sequence continues at coordinate 45,937,153 of CM059567.1, read as the reverse complement.
CTGTGGTGGGTCTCAACACTGCAGTGTGAGGGCCGGTGTTAGACTGTAGTGGGTCTCAACACTGCAGTGTGAGGGCAGGTGTTAGACTGTGGTGGGTCTCAACACTGCAGTGTGAGGGCCGGTGTTAGACTGTGGTGGGTCTCAACACAGCAGTGTGAGGGCCGGTGTTAGACTGTGGTGGGTCTCAACACAGCAGTGTGAGGGCCGGTGTTAGACTGTGGTGGGTCTCAACACAGCAGTGTGAAGGCCGGTGTTAGACTGTGGTGGGTCTCAACACAGCAGTGTGAGGGCCGGTGTTAGACTGTGGTGGGTCTCAACACTGCAGTGTGAGGGCCGGTGTTAGACTGTGGTGGGTCTCAACACAGCAGTGTGAGGGCCGGTGTTAGACTGTGGTGGGTCTCAACACTGCAGTGTGAGGGCCGGTGTTAGACTGTGGTGGGTCTCAACACTGCAGTGTGAGGGCCGGTGTTAGACTGTGGTGGGTCTCAACACTGCAGTGTGAGGGCCGGTGTTAGACTGTGGTGGGTCTCAACACTGCAGTGTGAGGGCCGGTGTTAGACTGTGGTGGGTCTCAACACTGCAGTGTGAGGGCCGGTGTTAGACTGTGGTGGGTCTCAACACTGCAGTGTGAGGGCCGGTGTTAGACTGTGGTGGGTCTCAACACTGCAGTGTGAGGGCCGGTGTTAGACTGTGGGGGGTCTCAACACTGCAGTGTGAGGGCCGGTGTTAGACTGTGGTGGGTCTCAACACTGCAGTGTGAGGGCAGGTGTTAGACTGTGGTGGGTCTCAACACTGCAGTGTGAGGGCCGGTGTTAGACTGTGGGGGGTCTCAACACTGAAGTGTGAGGGCCGGTGTTAGACTGTGGTGGGTCTCAACATTGCAGTGTGAGGGCCGGTGTTAGACTGTGGTGGGTCTCAACACTGCAGTGTGAGGGCCGGTGTTAGACTGTGGTGGGTCTCAACACTGCAGTGTGAGGGCCGGTGTTAGACTGTGGTGGGTTTCAACACTGCAGTGTGAGGGCCGGTGTTAGACTGTGGTGGGTCTCAACACTGCAGTGTGAGGGCCGGTGTTAGACTGTGGTGGGTCTCAACACTGCAGTGTGAGGGCCGGTGTTAGACTGTGGTGGGTCTCAACACTGCAGTGTGAGGGCCGGTGTTAGACTGTGGTGGGTCTCAACACTGCAGTGTGAGGGCCGGTGTTAGACTGTAGTGGGTCTCAACACTGCAGTGTGAGGGCCGGTGTTAGACTGTGGTGGGTCTCAACACGGCAGTGTGAGGGCCGGTGTTAGCCTGTGAGGGATTTCAACCTTGCAGTGTTAGGCTCAGCATCTTGTAAGCGAACTCTAGAAAAACTTAATCGACCATTTGTTCGAAAGGTAAAATTTAATTGCCCGAAGACCATTGGCATGATAGTTGACTTCTGTACTATATTTTTTGCCCAACTAAAGCTAAATTTGACCTACGATAGAACGATACATATTTTTGCTGTCTGTGCTAGCTCAACTTTCTTGATGTTCATATCAGATTAAACGTGTTTGATGGCTTCACTCGTACGATTCTTGAAACGCTGGTGACGAAAAGTTCATCTCCTATGCTCTCGCGCTGCCGAGGCGTTCTGTCCTGCAGAACTTGGCGTCCTGTGCCGCTCGTGATTCAAGGCAACATAGGCGTGCTGATTTTATTTATTTTCTCAAAATTTTGTGAAATGAAATGCGGGCATGTGACCATGTCACCCTGGCACAGTGTGTCAGCCCTGGCACCAAGTGTCAGCTGCGGCACCGAGCGTCAGCTGTGGCACCAAGCGTCAGCTGCGGCACCGAGCGTCAGCTGTGGCACGGCCGATCGCACCAGCCGCTGAACTGCACTATGCGTTACAGAACTTGGTTTGCTTTGTCCAGCGTTATTTCCAAAAAGAACGAGTTCCGTATCCGAAGGTCAAGTTTTTCAATTATTATTACAACACCATGGAGGCTATGGAATATTATACGTCTGGGTTTTAAAGCCAAATTAGCGGACAATATCTTGGGAAAATCATCAATCAAAGAAAATAATAGTTTCAAATCGTTCGATAATGTTATTAAAGTTAAAGGAAACAACTGTAGTAAAAGAAATTTCTTCTTTATGATTATTCTCAAACCACAAAATTTTGAATTCTTAGAGTTATTTGGCGTGTCCAATTGGACACTTTGTTGTCCAAGTTATGAGCAGCACTAAGCCTTACTTGCAGCGACGTGTACAGTCCTGGGGAACCAATTAAAACCAGGTTTTTTCCATAGCATTGATCAAAATTTGAAGTGATGTTAAAGAATTTACTGAATCTATGATCATTGTTAACAAAACTTATGGAACAAAGGTTCATGGAAGCATGGAAGAATGAAGGCCCCCGTCGCTCGCACTGAGGTGCAAGTGCTGAACACGCAGTCCTGACTTCACAATGAAATAAAGTCAAAACCAAACTAACATTACGCCAAGTAGGACCTTAGCTGCGCTTGAAAAATAACTTCGGCAAAGAATTCAGATCCGTTCTGCAGTTCTTTAATCACAAGGTGTAGCACTCGCTGTTGCTAAGGAATGCCTAGAAATTCGAGACATGGCTGTATCATGTGAACTTTGACATTTACCTACCTGATTCACACCTAGTTAGTCACATATTAGAAGGACAATAAGAGTGGAATGTTACACAGTCAAACCAGTGAGTGAAGTATTACCGTATGTACACACAAACTGGAATATACAATTTGTCGTAATTACAAGATTCACACGATTGAGCATCAGTGAAATTCCCTGTTTCTAACATAACGAGTAGGTTTATCAAAAGTTAACTGACGGCATACAGCCTTATTTTGAGTCGTAATGCGATGTTCTGAGCAAAAATAAGTCTTTCAAGTTGTTAACTTTCCATCAATTTCCAATGTGCTTCAGAGATGAGGTGAGGTATCTTATTACTATGCTGCCGCCTCTTCACGAGCAGAAGCAGTTGCTGTTGGTGTAGTCAAACATAATTTAGGTGATTCAGAAAATGTTCATACTCGATTACATTATTTGGACGTTGTGGGTAAAGGGAGGTCACAAATTTTGCTCATCGTCTTGTTCATTTCCTGATTAAACTGACAGCGCCTGGAGGGAGCAGGCTCGTGTAAGATGTATATGTTAACTGAGGCTTTTTCTGTAAATGATGCGTAACTTTGCATTATTTGGGTGGTATGATTTAAATGTAAATTCCATAAGTGGTACGTCACTCTGTATGATTTAGGTATTGGTTCAAACCTTGACTTCTTTAGGATTAGGTTCGATGTATAACTTTGTATTGTTCAGGGGCTGGTGAAATGCGTAACCTTTGTATCATTCGAATATTTCACGTCGTCAAGAGCCGGTTATACTTCCTTGAGTGAATGTATGAAATAAAACAGAATTTAGTGAACTTATATTTAATACAACGGCTGAAGACCTCATCAATTTCATTTTCCTTCACAAATATCTTCCCGTATATTCGGTTCTTGAAAATCTTCCAGAGAAAACCCAAGTCCTTCACAGGCGTCCACTGGGCGTTAAGTTAACCTGATACTTGACTACCAATGGTGGTCTGAAACGATTTAATACTATTTCTTTTCTATCGGCTTCAAAATATATTCATCACCTGTATGAACGTGATAGAATGGAAACATATTATTGCTCATCAAAACCCATTCATCACCTGTAAGAATGAGAGAGAATAAAAATATATTCATGTTATCAAAACCTAAGCATCACCTGTATGAATTCAAAAGAATTACAATATTAATCATTTCGAACTCTGGCCTTGTGTTTGAACGCGCATGAACTCGGAGCGAAACTTGGTACAGGGATTATGGCTTCTCACGTTTAATGAAGACCTAGCAAGCCGCCGCGTAATAGCGCCAGTAGAAACTTGGTACAGGGATTATGGCTTCGCACGTTTAATGAAGACCTAGCAAGCCGCCGCGTAATAGCGCCAGTAGAAACTTGGTACAGGGATTATGGCTTCTCACGTTTAATGAAGACCTAGCAAGCCGCCGCGTAATAGCGCCAGTAGAAACTTGGTACAGGGATTATGGCTTCTCACGTTTAATGAAGACCTAGCAAGCCGCCGCGTAATAGCGCCAGTAGAAACTTGGTACAGGGATTATGGCTTCTCACGTTTAATGAAGACCTAGCAAGCCGCCGCGTAATAGCGCCAGTAGAAACTTGGTACAGGGATTATGGCTTCTCACGTTTAATGAAGACCTAGCAAGCCGCCGCGTAATAGCGCCAGTAGAAACTTGGTACAGGGATTATGGCTTCTCACGTTTAATGAAGACCTAGCAAGCCGCCGCGTAATAGCGCCAGTAGAAGCGCTGAGCTGGTCACTTGTTTTGGGCCGCAGCAGACCGGAGCGAGGTGAGCAAGCGAGGGAAGGTAAACAAAACCAACGCCAAAATGACAATCGCAGGACGAGGTCAACAGAATCTCGTTGAGGGAAACAAAGTAGCGGTAAAGTACACGAAGTCACGACGTAATAAAAATGTTCACGGTGAAGTAAACAAAATCCTAGAACGGTGAACAATATCAGGTGTCGTGAACAAAATGACGATGGAAGAAGCAAAACGACGATGAGGTAAACGAGGGAACAATTAGGTAAACAGAGTGAAGTTGAAGTAAAGTAAGAGATGATTAGGCGAGTAGAAAGATAATGCACTAATGCGAGGTGAAGAAAGATGGCGAGGAATGATGGCTTCACATAAGCAAGTTTCTCGCTTAAGAGCCGCACTCAAAGTTGGCATCTCATACGATGCGAGACTATCGCAGCGTTTCTCATCACCACAACCGTAAAAAGTGCAGATAGAGCGCAAATGTGACGACCCATCGCTGCGCTGCGTAAGTCAGAGCGCCAATTAGCGGCCGAGTGTTTGCTGTGCCGCGCCACAGCTCTGCCCAGCGCTCATCTCTCGGACGCTCTCTGAGACGGCTTCAGAATTTAGCAGAATTTGCCCAACATTTTTGATGAGAAAAGATAAAAATGTAACCACACACGACAACTGTGAGTGCCTTCAGTCCGTGCGGGACACTCGCCAGCCGTGTGTGGCACTCGCCAGCCGTGCGGGACACTCGTCAGCCGAGTGTGGCACTCGTCAGCCACGCGTGGCACTCGTCAGCCGCGCGTGGCACTTGCCAGCCGTGCGGGACACCCGTCATCCGTGTGTGGCACTCTTCAGCCGCGCGTATCACTCGTCAGCCGTGCGGGACACTCGTCAGCCGTGTGTGGCACTCGTCAGCCACGCGTGGCACTCGTCAACCGCGCATGGCACTTGTCAGTTGCGCGTGGCACTCGTAAGCCGTGCATGGCACTCGTCAGCCGCGCGTGACACTCGCCAGCCGTGCGCGTCAGACCGCTGCCCCAAAGCTGGGTCCGCCCTCACACGGATCACATCACCACAGAACTGACGTTCGCTCAGGAAACATGGCTGCCTCGTACAGTCTGTGTTGCTCTTTTAATTACCGCTTGTTTGCGGAACTGCTGTGCAATCCATCAGCCTCAGGGTAAAACCGGGAGCGGAAGTTCAAAACATTTACGTTTTACTTCAAAACAATAGTTGAAGAAACATTTTACTTAAGTGGTAATCATGGCTCGTGTACGGATACAAAGTTATAGAAGTTTTGTGCGAGTTAAACTTGACACTGATGTAGAGCGCTGGAAATTAGATTTAAGCACTGCAAGTGTGACTAAGGAGCGCTGGAGGTTAAATGAGGAGACAGTAAGTAATGTAAGGACTATGGAAATAGGGCTTGAGCTTTGGGAAAGATAAATGAACAACGTAAGTGATATTGGAGACATTACAACTTAGGTTGATACCCTGAAATAAGATATGATATCGCAACCTCAGAAAAAACGTTGAAAAATTAGGCAATAACATTAATATTGGGATACTACTGGCGTCATTACAGTGCTGGAAATGGGTTGGAACTATCTCATCAAAGATTAGCACACTGCAACATACATTAATACACTGCAATTGACCTCATCGCTCAACCACTAACATTAGGACACCGCGATCGACATCTAACACAACTGACAAGGACACACCGCATCAGCGAGCGAACATGACATGGCAGCTCTTCACAAACCTTGCTCCAAGTGCCGCAGAAATGAATTTGACAACTCGTGAAAAAGCAACATTTTGAGCAGCGCCAGACATTGCCTGCAGCTGAGCAGGTGTGAGCAGCACCAGACATTGCCTGCAGCTGAGCAGGTGTGAGCAGCACCAGACATTGCCTGCAGCTGAGCAGGTGTGAGCAAAACCAGACATTGCCTGCAGCTGAGCAGGTGTGAGCAGCGCCAGACATTGCCTGCAGCTGCCGCCAGTTACCACTTGCCTTTGATCAGGAATCAAAGCCGGCAAATGGCAATGAGCCTCCGCTGCTTCCACCAGGACGTGTGGCTGTGGGGGTGCCACACCGCTGCTTCCACCAGGACGTGTGGCTGTGGTGGTGCCACACCGCTGCTTCCACCAGGACGTGTGGCTGTGGTGGTGCCACACCGCTGCTGTCACCAGGACGAGTGGCTGTGGTGGTGCCACACCGCTGCTTCCACCAGGACGTGTGGTTGTGGTGGTGCCACACCGCTGCTGTCACCAGAACGAGTGGCTGTGGTGGTGCCACACCGCTGCTCTCACCAGGACGTGTGGCTGTGGTGGTGCCACACCGCTGCTTCCACCAGGACGTGTGGCTGTGGTGGTGCCACACCGCTGCTGTCACCAGGACGAGTGGCTGTGGTGGTGCCACACCGCTGCTTCCACCAGGACGTGTGGTTGTGGTGGTGCCACACCGCTGCTGTCACCAGGACGAGTGGCTGTGGTGGTGCCACACCGCTGCTCTCACCAGGACGTGTGGCTGTGGTGGTGCCACACCGCTGCTTCCACCAGGACGTGTGGTTGTGGTGGTGCCACACCGCTGCTGTCACCAGGACGAGTGGCTGTGGTGGTGCCAGACCCCTGCTGTCACCAGTACGTGTGGCTGTGACGTGGTGCCAGACTGCCACACAGATGCCTGTGCCTGTAGAAGCCATGCCTGTATGCACTACCATGACTTAGATGCTCTCACTATGTGATCGTATGACAATACAAATGTATGTGGCGCTGTTGATGCCACGCCTGTATGCACTACTATGACTTAGATGCTCTCACTATGTGATCGTATGACAATACAAATGTATGTGGCGCGGTTGATATTATAACTTTGGGTGAAATTGAAATATCGTTTATCTCTCTAAGCCAACGACTTAAGAGTAACCCATAACAGCGCTTTCTTCGTTTTTTTCATAGGCTTCAATGTAGTCAAGTATAGTTGTTTCAGACATGAAATACATTATTCGTGATTCTATTTAAGCAATATCGTATGTAAACTATGATAATTTAGACGCAGTCAATTCTCTTAAATTGCAACTCTTGTAAAAATTTTCAATTTTTCTCCACAATATTTTCCTCGAAAAAGTAGTTCCTCAGAAGTACCACCACATGGGGCTCGCGGTAGAGTACTCGAAGTACTGTATATGTTCGAGTGATGGAGGTCAACTGATGAAGGTAATAGTAAATACATGCATGAGAATTTATCGTAAGATGGATCAGAATCGTAACTATCTTTTAAGCTTTCGGACGTAGAATTTTGACTGAACTGATTCATGTCAATTACTCAATTCAATCCATCTACTACATATTGGCCAAAGTACAAAAATTAATATCATAATAATAATAATAATAATAATATATTTCTATTTTATAAAACTTCGGCTGCAATCAGACGATGAAGACTTGGAGAAATTTAATGAAACAGGATTGTGTAATTTGTCAAGGGAGATTATGGACTCAACATTTGACGAAGTAGAGGTTTGGTGTTGTCAAGTTCATAAAAAATAGAAACATGCATTTTTTCATTGAGTTAGGTAAAAATGCTTGAAAAAATGATTGCAATGAAATGAAAGAACTAACTCTTCAAAGAATGCGTATTACCACAGCACTGCAGTCAGTTGTGAACACTGTGAGCAGTTATGAAGGGAGTTCGATTTCGTGTCAAGTTGCATCTTTTACTCCAGACCTGACCTTATCAGGACGGAATTAAAAAATCAGTAAGATATTACCTACACTTTTATTTTTTACTCAAGATGTTGCAAAATAAATTCAAAACGTTGCACAAAATTTCTTCAAAAAGCTTGGAAGTTCTTATATCTCATATCACAAAGAGAAATTTATTTCAAATTCATTGGATTGATATTGCTGAGAAAATCTGGCGCTAGAACACTTGCCTCACACGAGACCTTTAGAGGGAGGCACGCAGCTACCTTGTGTTCAGGCAGCCCATGGAATGTTGTGATGCTGCGACGGACCGGATGAGCGCGGCGGCAGCGAGGGCTGGCGGCGGGGGCTGGCGGCGGGGGCGGGCAGCGGGGGCTTGCGGCGGGGGCTGACGGCGGGGGCTGGCGGCGGTGGCTGGCGGCGAGGGAGGATTACACCGAAACATCAAAACATTTGCTTCGTCCAAAATACTCCTGTGCGGGTACATCCCTGGTGACTCCAAATTGACACGAAATGACTGTCTATTTAAAGCGAGAGGTAAGTGTTTGAGAAATTAGTAAATGAATCTCAACCAAAGTGCCTGAACAATCACTAAGGCAGCTCGCTGTGAGAGCCGAGGAACAATCCACAGGAACAGACAACGGACATTGACGGTCAACGCTGAAAAGCTAGGAGCCGCTCACGAAAAAAAGTCAGCAGCAACACATCATGTGAGGGTCTGAATACCAAAATAAAGCAAGTTGCAAAGAATAGCAAAAAATACCAACAAGAAAACATGAATAAAGATATCAAAAGATATAGAAAGCAATAACATGCAAACTCTGACGACTAACCCAAAAAAATTCTACAGTTGGTCTATCAAAAGCCACTTCAAGGAGTTGACTGAAATTGAAGACAGACGGCACTGCGCAAGCGCAGAAACGCAGGCAAGAAACTACAGCAGGAATATCTTACCTAAGGAAAGGATAGAGGCATGAAAATGTTCATGAAAAGCAAATAACGGCTCTGAGAGCGAGAGTGAACCCACCTTCTAGTTAATTAATAGGAGCGTCAAAACTGGTTGAGATAATAAAATCACGAATGAAAACTTATAATTAGCATTGCAAATGTGTTCCAGTGATACACTGTTTGTTGTAATTAGTCTGCGTTAATTAAGGTTCTAATGATTTTAGCACTTTTGGACACGTTCACCGTCTTTCACGGTCGTTACGGTTGATGTGGTTAGGTTATAAGTAGCAGAATAGAAAAATATACTAAATGCTCGAATACATTTTTCAACTTTCAAATAAATGTGGAAAATATAATTGCATGATAACATTTCAACTCGATTGACAATATTTATTTTTTTAAACAGGTTGCGAAAAAAATGAAATATCTTTCACTCGTACCGATACGTGAATGAGCAATTTAATAAGTGGTACAAAACGTCTCAAAACGCAGACAACGCTAAAAGAATATAAAGTTGTGAACACTTCCGAAATTTTGAAAACAATGATAGCTTCAAAAAGACGATAAATAATATAAGCGCAAGCACGCAACTTGAAAATATACTGAATTATCAAGAGCAGGTTGTGAGGGCTCTGTTGTACTCAACACAGCACTCCACCGCACTGGACGGGAGAACAGCAGCTGCACTGCACCGCACTGGACGGGAGAACAGCACCTGCACTGCACCGCACTGGACGGGAGAACAGCAGCTGCACTGCACCGCACTGGACGGGAGAACAGCAGCTGCACTGCACCGCACTGGACGGGAGAACAGCAGCTGCACTGCACCGCACTGGACGGGAGAACAGCAGCTGCACTGCACCGCACTGGACGGGAGAACAGCAGCTGCACTCCACCGCATTGAGCGGTAGAAATGCTCGCAATACCCCCAACACGACCAAAACACGCTACAATACCTCCCTACACTCCCCACAATACCCCCATAATACCCCCAATACCCTCACAATACTCCTAACAAGACCACAACACGCTACAATACCCCCAATACCCCCAAAATACCCCCAACACGACCACAATACGCTACAACACCCCCAATACCCTCACAATACCCCCAACACGACCACAACACGCTACAATACCTCCAATACCCTCACAATACTCCCAACACTACCACAACAATACAATACCCCCAATACCCCCATAATACCCCCTCAATACCCCCAACACGACCACAACACGCTACTATACCCCAATACCCCCACAATACCCCCACAATACCCCCAACACGACCACAACACGCTACAATACCCCCAACACGTCCACAACACGCTACATTACCCCCAGCACCCCCACAATACCCCCAACACCTCCACAATACCCCCAATACCCTCACAATACCCCAAACCCCAAAATACCCCCAACACGACCACAACACGCTACAATACCCCCAATATCCCCACAATACCCGCAACACGACCACAACACGCTACAATACCCCCAATACCCCCACAATACCCCCAACACGACCACAACACGCAATACACGCAACAATCGAACTAAGAAGAACTCTACTCAGCTCACCAAAAAATTCCAACCGCCACATTTTCCGGACCACACAAAGGCCGCAGCAAAGCGGACCTCGGACTCCACAAAATAACTCCCGGCCAAAAGGTGCCGCATGGAAGAAATTTCTCACAATCGTTCAATTTTTTATGCTGGAGGCTGTGAACTAGAAATCCTCGAAACAACTTTTCAAGTAACATGGGCTAATCAACTCCACGACTAATTCACACGTGTTCGGATGAGGTCTATGATTATCGACCATTTCCTATATTGCTAACTCTAGCTACACCTGGAAGTAGTGTTGGCCGTCTGTGTACAGAAAATTATCTAACTGCTGTGAAAGTTCAGCATCGAGCTCACGGCTAACAGTTTTCGGTCCTCACGGCTAACCAGCGGAGAGCAAATCAGTTCGCTTCAGAAGCAGCAGAGCGCGCCTCCACTGGGAAGCCTCAGCTGTGCCCTAACCCATACTTACCTAAATTTTGCATGGGTAGTTGCGTTACATATTTATACTTCTTTAATTTTTGATGCCCTGCGTTTTACCTAACCCTTAATCTAATTTTATAAGAGGTAACACCCAATTCAAGTAGGGCTTCATTGAACTATCATTGGGTTGTGAGGGCAGTGAGCACAAACGCTCTTGAGTCTCAGTGTGAGCACGGGGAGCGGTGCACTCTGCGTCATGTGACAGTCAGCGCATCCTGGTCGCTTCACTCTTTTGTTCAGCCCTTAATGAGTGTACACTTGGTGTTGAGGGCCTGCAAACCTGCATCGTTTTTTGTAGCACAGAAATCGATATTACAACCATGCTAGTGAGGGGATGGTATAATAAATACTTGGAAGCGATGTCAATTCAAAATATAAAATCGTGTAAATTGAAATAAAATTATTATTTTTGGTACGATAAATTAGTGCCGACTTATTACTGCCCTCTCATAAATAAGTTTAACATTTAAATGAAGAGACGATGTCGAAATTTTTCACGTTTGTGAGGTGGTCTTATTCATCAGCGTAATTCTAACTCTCGCAGTACGGGAAAAGAGCCAAGAAATTTCGTCTTTACCACGTTCTAAAATGATAGGAAAAGAATTGAATACTTTCAAACCAAAAAAAATTCTTAATTTTGCTTTTGATGTGCGAGTGCATTATATTTTAAGGGGTAAAAAAAATCCAATGAAAATGGTATTGGTTGTCAAAATCCCTGAAGCTTGTTAACACAAAACTCATCACTGGTTAGCTCTTTTTGTTTTTGGGGACTTTGAAACGCTGAGGATCGTAGGAGGATGCAGAAGCTCTGTTTTGTCAATATACTTATATGGAAGCAGCCAGAATGAGATAATCTTCTGAACTAGGCGTTTAGGAATGTAAAAGTTATAAAGAATCTATTACTAGGTTAAAATAATTTCGATTAATTATTTGAGTGCTCTACCTCTTGAGGAAATATAAAATATTTTATTTCCGACTTGAAACGAACATGTCCGCTTGTATATCAACCAAACTGCGTCTCATTCAATGATACTTCTATACTTCACAGTGTTGGCAGGTATAGAAGACCATGAGACTTCATTCAATAGAATCCAGATTTCATCGTCTTGGTGGAGATGAGAGTAAAAGTAAAGACAAAAACAATCGAGTGCAACAACTGAAGATAGGCACTCAGCAGGCACACATTCCTTTATCGAAGAGCAATACACGGTGAGAACATCAAGTCAAATCGCGTCCCGTTTACATAGCTCAGGGAACGAAGCAAAGCCATATTTCTGCCTGTATTCAGCCGCTGATGCGAAAGCCAATTGAATTGCCTCCCGCACAGCCAAGTTCTGAGGAGAATCTCGAGCAGGTCTATAGCTTGAGTTGCGCTCAGCATTTGTTAGAATTTGGCGAGACTGAGATAGCGAAGCCTTCCTCAAACTTTAGTGTAACTGTAAAGCTGCAACAGACAACATGTGCTGTGACTGTGAAGCTACAGCAGGGCACGCATACAGTAACTGTGGAGCTGGAGTAATTCTGTCAAGGGTTAACTGCTGTACACCAACAGCTAATGCACCAACAGTAAGAACAACAGATGACAGCTATACTGTAGAGTTTCGGTGCAGTGACCTCTATGCGCGTAAGTAAGCAGTTTGGTGCACAGCTGCAGCAGCAACATGCACGACAAAACGGCCCGTTTCCCCTGTCATGTTCCCACTGCTTCAGCTAGATCAAGCAGAAATTTCGGAATTATACAGCTCAAGAAATATAGCAACAGTTCTTTGCATATAATATCTGAGCTGCCTGATAGTCACAGAAGATAGTAGCAAAAATAGCTAATGGTACCATAGAATAACTTCAAGAGAATCTTTCAAACAAAACATAAAATTGACCTCTGTTTCTTTGTATGATTACTTTTTTTTTAAACTGGTTTGTAATATTTATGAGTTTTACGGACTCCAAACAACCAAAAGCCATCGTAGGAGTTCCATGTGGCAGAATTAATGAAACATATTTGAACATAACCTAGAGGTGATGTTGGAACAGAATTGGATTTCATTCCAGAATTTCGGGTTGAGCGGAGTCAGCCAGTTGGAGCGCTTCAGCTTAAATCTACGCACAGGGACGCTATTTCTTGGTGCCTTCCCTGACATCGTGTTCTGGTGACTCGAGAGCTGTGTTGTGATTGGAGCTGAAACAATGAGACTCAAGTGATTGTGTTGTGATTATTAATAAAAATATGTTTGGTATTTGACATCACGACATTGTCTCAAACCCTTTGTCCCTTATTTGACTAACCAAGCAATGTAATATCACGACGTAATCGAACACTGGCTTCGGAATAATGAAACTCTTTCAGCGCTTAAGCATTGTATTTTTTTTTCTCTTTTGGGATCACAAAGTAATGTGATAATGGTAGCTTGTCCTGCTTACTCGGAACTTCCATGACAAACTAATGACCACAATCTCGCTTGGAAGCATTTCCATAGCCGCTCACAATTTTGGGTAATTGGTAATGATTGTTCGACTATAAACTTTGACATTTTCTAACAGAGATCTTGCAAAATTTACATTTTATTTCTTTACTGAATGTCGGTATCACACTGTTTAGTCATGTTAAATAATTTGCACCATTAAATTATCAGGTAATTATTAGTGCAATACGCTCCAGAAATATACTTAAATTTAAATTACATAAATAGTCATTTATTCATACTAAGAAGCTGTCATAAATCAAATATTTATTCAATTATTATGGTAGACCTGAAAAGTATGTTGCATATACGAAAATAGTCGGTAAAAGAGGCCAAATTAATATAGTCATAGTTTTAATTGCTCCAAGACAATATAGAATGTATTAATGCTATACGTCCTAAGTTGTTTCAGTTTTTAAATTAATGTAAACATAACTCCAATATTTCGAACCTATTTTTTCCCCGCTTAGGAGAAGAATAACGTTGAACACTAGTTGCAAGACTTGTAGTGAGTGTGGCAAGAAGTAAGTTAAACATTGGTTGTAACTACCGTAGACTTAATGTGAGTGTGACATGAAGTAGGTTAAACATTGGTTGTAACTACCGTGAACCTAATGTGAGTGTGACATGAAGTAAGTTGAACATTGGTTGTTACTACCCTAAACTTGTAGTGAGTGTTGCAAGAAGTAAATTAAAAATTCGTTGTAGCTACCGTAAACTTAATGTGTGTCATGAAGTAAGGTAAACATTGGTTGTAACTACCGTAGACTTGTCGTGAGTGTGGCAAGAAGTAAATTAATCATTGGTTGTCTCTACTATAGACTTCATGTGTGACATGAAGTAAGTTAAACATTGGTTGTAACTAACGTAGACTTGTCGTGAGTGAGGAGAGAAGTAAGTTAAATATTGGTTGTAACTACCGTAGACTTGTAGTGAGTGAGGCAGGAAGTAAATTAAACATTGGTTGTAACTACCGTAGACTTATAGGGAGTCATGCAATAAGTAAGTTAAATATTGGTTGTAACTACCGTAGACTTGTCGGGAGTGAGGCAAGAAGTAATTTAAATATTGGTTGTAAACACCGTAGACTTGTTTTGAGCAGAGCAATAAGTAAGTTAAACATTGGTTGCAATTACCGTAGACTGCATTGAGACTGCAAAAAGACTAAAATGTTTTTTGAATTTTAACATAGAATGGCATTGGGGTAGTCATTAAGTAAGTTAACGCATTTGCGGTTTAACTTACCACTTAGTTTAACTTACAGAAAAAAAATGTGTTACATAGACGTTTAATTTCAATTGTTTAACTGTTTGAAGCGTTTTCAAGGCTCAAAAGCACCGGATGAACCCTCTTTTTGAGCGCCTCAAGCGTACGTCTCAAGGCGAGTAAAGCAGCCATGTTCTCTCCTTTCCAAAAGCGATCCAAAGATCTCAATAAAAGTTATTTAAAGATTTGTGGCTGAACGATTGCTGAATTTTCATTAACAATTTGGGTAACTCTTTTGATGAAATCAGCGAAATACCAACCCTTTCATCTTATTTTCATCTATAATATAATCCATTAATTCAGTCGTAGGAGGATTTCCTACCCAGCGGATACAAATGATTCTAAATAGATAGAAATGTTGTACGAAGACTTGAGATATTTTTTGGATATATAGTTTCTTTATTCACAATAACTTTTAGAAAATTATTTCGTTCTTCTTCAGAACATTCCATCTTCGTTTTTTGAGATTTATTTATTTAACATTAAGGAATATTAGACAAGGTGACACTCGTACGCTCTTGAATCTCTCGTCTCACTGTAGAGTTCAGTTCACAGTACTTTGGCTGCTCTGCTCAT
Organism: Morinoia aosen; assembly: GCA_030386875.1. Lineage (NCBI taxonomy): Eukaryota > Metazoa > Arthropoda > Malacostraca > Amphipoda > Talitridae > Morinoia > Morinoia aosen. The sequence goes on along the minus strand of CM059567.1, from coordinate 45,921,792 downwards.
TCCGGCAGCACTAAAAGGATACCCTGAATAACCAAACACTATTTTTCTGTTTGTATTCATTCAAAATTATAATACATTTTTCCCTTGGAAATGAAAATGAAAATCTTGAACAATTTGAGTTGCGTCTTGAGCGAGTGGGCGATTAACATTCAACATTTTCACACTCTCCTAATGTTGCTATGTGAACTTTTGCTTCCGTTCACATTCGTTTCAGGTTTCTCGTTTTCAGGCTTGCGTACCCCCCTTTCTTCAGTCGCAATGCTTTTCCTCCCCTGACACTTGCACACCCGTACTGCACAATACACCAGACTCCTAAGTCACATACCTTAATATCTCTGTCTCTAACACAGAGTGTTACCCACCATTTTCTCTATGTTTATGTTTAATTCATGCCATAGTATATTTTCACGACATTCTCGACGAGCTTCTATCCGTAGACTAACAATTATTAGTCAAGCATATTATAAACATTTTATTCCTGATACTCGTGGAGTCCTCTTTGTATGCTGTTTCAAGACCATACGTCACAGCACTTTATCAACTAAAAATATACGTCTTTGCCACACACAGTATGCCGATTTCAACTGAATGTTGATTTTACTGCTACTGCACAGGTCGTGTAAATAATGAAAGCACCGTCGAGCGTCTGACGAAAAGCGTTAATTAATTTGTACCAAAAAGTCCCAACGCTGAAACACACACGCTGCTAATTCTTCTTTTTCTATTTATTGTGGGAATTGGAAGCAACAACGCTAGCTGAGCTCATTCCCCCTGCACTTGTGATTGAGTGAAGAGCTATGGGAACATTGGCTGCCATTTTTTGTGAAGATGAAGATTTACTGACGTATGTAAGATTACTTTTCATTCAAGTGTAAATTATATATGTATTAATAAACTTTCCTTATTTTAATCCCTGCTCTTATTGACCCAGCAAGTTATATTTTTGATCATGTTAGACCTACTTCAAGATTTCTTAACTAGATCAGCTTAGATAATAAATGTGATAGCATTTATAAAGTTACAACTTCTCTTTTCCTCTCACTGGTGTATTTAGCATAAGTGTACCTGAACATCTGGTAGGCTCTCTCCAGCATCGCTCCCGCCATATCAAGAGAGCGTACTCACATGCTGCCCACCATGCGTTAATCTTTCAAGGAAAATTTGTTCATGTTCCTTAAAGGAGTGAATTGTTGTCTAAAATTAACCCTACAACCATGGTACATAGGTGAAAATTCGGTACCTGACTGGGAATAAAACAACTAGGAATTACCAAAAACGACGAATCTGAATAAATAAATGAACATAAGCGATTGGCTTTCAATTACTTATAAAATGATAGAAAAGGAAGCTCAGGAGGTAAAGTTTTATATTGAAACAAGAATGTAACGCGAGAACTGCTCTCTGCAGGCAGGAGAGACACAACACATGCTGTGCTGCAGGTCTGGTTGACGTCCCTGCCTCTGTGAGTGTCCTGCTCTCACGCTCCCTGCCAGGTGCCGCTAATGCTGCCTGTGAGGTACTGTAGTTTTCTATTGCTAGACTTTTCCATGAGGTATGGAGTGTATTTTCTACGAGCGTGGTTCAAGATGTCTCATGTTACCACAAAAAGCAATGAAGCTTACAGCATTATTGTCCCGCGTGGCAACATGAGGAAAAGCAATGAAGCTTACAGCACTATTGTCCCGCGTGGCAACATGATGAAAAGCAATGAAGCTTACAGCACTATTGTCCCGCGTGGCAACATGATGAAAAGCAATGAAGCTTACAGCATTATTGTCCCGCGTGGCAACATGATGAAAAGCAATGAAGCTTACAGCACTATTGTCCCGCGTGGCAACATGATGAAAAGCAATGAAGCTTACAGCATTATTGTCCCGCGTGGCAACATGATGAAAAGCAATGAAGCTTACAGCACTATTGTCCCTCGTGGCAACATGATGAAAAGCAATGAAGCTTACAGCATTATTGTCCCGCGTGGCAACATGATGAAAAGCAATGAAGCTTACAGCACTATTGTCCCGCGTGGCAACATGATGAAAAGCAATGAAGCTTACAGCATTATTGTCCCGCGTGGCAACATGATGAAAAGCAATGAAGCTTACAGCATTATTGTCCCGCGTGGCAACATGAGGAAAAGCAATGAAGCTTACAGCACTATTGTCCCGCGTGGCAACATGATGAAAAGCAATGAAGCTTACAGCACTATTGTCCCGCGTGGCAACATGATGAAAAGCAATGAAGCTTACAGCACTATTGTCCCGCGTGGCAACATGATGAAAAGCAATGAAGCTTACAGCACTATTGTCCCGCGTGGCAACATGATGAAAAGCAATGAAGCTTACAGCATTATTGTCCCGCGTGGCAACATGATGAAAAGCAATGAAGCTTACAGCACTATTGTCCCGCGTGGCAACATGATGAAAAGCAATGAAGCTTACAGCATTATTGTCCCGCGTGGCAACATGATGAAAAGCAATGAAGCTTACAGCACTATTGTCCCGCGTGGCAACATGATGAAAAGCAATGAAGCTTACAGCATTATTGTCCCGCGTGGCAACATGAGGAACTCAATCCTTACTTTTTTGGCCGCGCATTCATTCTAGTGAGATGTCAAGTAGGAAAGTTTCAGCTGTTAGTTGAAGACATCATGCAATAACTTCAGAACGACAGCATGGTATGGTTTTGGCCACGCATTCATTTTAGTGAGATGTCAAGTAGGAAAGTTTCAGCTGTTAGTTGAAGACATCATGCAATAACTTCAGAACGACAGCATGGTATGGTTTTGGCCGCGCATTCATTCTAGTGAGATGTCAAGTAGGAAAGTTTCAGCTGTTAGTTGAAGACATCATGCAATAACTTCAGAACGACAGCATGGTATGGTTTTGGCCGCGCATTCATTTTAGTGAGATGTCAAGTAGGAAAGTTTCAGCTGTTAGTTGAAGACATCATGCAATAACTTCAGAACGACAGCATGGTATGATTTTGGCCGCGCATTCATTCTAGTGAGATGTCAAGTAGGAAAGTTTCAGCTGTTAGTTGAAGACATCATGCAATAACTTCAGAACGACAGCATGGTATGATTTTGGCCGCGCATTCATTCTAGTGTGATGTCAAGTAGGAAAGTTTCAGCTGTTAGTTGAAGACATCATGCAATAACTTCAGAACGACAGCATGGTATGATTTTGGCCGCGCATTCATTCTAGTGAGATGTCAAGTAGGAAAGTTTCAGCTGTTAGTTGAAGACATCATGCAATAACTTCAGAACGACAGAATGGTATGGTTTTGGCCGCGCATTTATTTTAGTGAGATGTCAAGTAGGAAAGTTTCAGCTGTTAGTTGAAGACATCATGCAATAACTTCAGAACGACAGCATGGTATGGTTTTGGCCGCGCATTCATTTTAGTGAGATGTCAAGTAGGAAAGTTTCAGCTGTTAGTTGAAGACATCATGCAATAACTTCAGAACGACAGCATGGTATGGTTTTGGCCGCGCATTCATTCTAGTGAGATGTCAAGTAGAAAGTTTCAGCTGTTAGTTGAAGACATCATGCAATAACTTCAGAACGACAGCATGGTATGGTTTTGGCCGCGCATTCATTCTAGTGAGATGTCAAGTAGGAAAGTTTCAGCTGTTAGTTGAAGACATCATGCAATAAGTTCAGAACGACAGCATGGTATGGTTTTGGCCGCGCATTCATTCTAGTGAGATGTCAAGTAGGAAAGTTTCAGCTGTTAGTTGAAGACATCATGCAATAAGTTCAGAACGACAGCATGGTATGGTTTTGGCCGCGCATTTATTTTAGTGAGATGTCAAGTAGGAAAGTTTCAGCTGTTAGTTGAAGACATCATGCAATAACTTCAGAACGACAGCATGGTATGGTTTTGGCCGCGCATTCATTTTAGTTAAATGTCAAGTAGGAAAGTTTCAGCTGTTAGTTGAAGACATCATGCAATAACTTCAGAACGACAGCATGGTAAGGTTTTAATTGTAACTGAAATAAAAAATTCGACTCGCAACATTGTGGTGATCTCAAAGAAGTGATTCTCTTGGAAACATCATATATGCTGTAACTCATTTCAGCTCACCCCGCCAAACTCAGCAGTGAGACAGGTATTTCAGAACAATTCTAGCACAAAGTTACAATTATCACATCATCATATATACTGTAACTTCATATATACTGTAACTCACTTCAGCTCACCCCGCCAAACTCAGCAGTGAGACAGGTATTTGAGAACAAATTCTAGCACAAAGTTACAATTATCACATCATCATATATACTGTAACTTCATATATACTGTAACTCACTTCAGCTCACCCCGCCAAACTCAGCAGTGAGACAGGTATTTCAGAACAAATTCTAGCACAAAGTTACAATTATCACATCATCATATATACTTAAAATTCATATATACTGTAACTCACTTCAGCTCACCCCGCCAAACTCAGCAGTGAGACAGGTATTTCAGAACAAATCCTAGCACAAAGTTACAATTATCACATCATCATATATACTGTAACTTCATATATACTGTAACTCACTTCAGCTCACCCCGCCAAACTCAGCAGTGAGACAGGTATTTCAGAACAAATTCTAGCACAAAGTTACAATTATCACATCATCATATATACTGTAACTTCATATATACTGTAACTCACTTCAGCTCACCCCGCCAAACTCAGCAGTGAGACAGGTATTTCAGAACAATTCTAGCACAAAGTTACAATTATCACATCATCATATATACTGTAACTTCATATATACTGTAACTCACTTCAGCTCACCCCGCCAAACTCAGCAGTGAGACAGGTATTTCAGAACAAATCCTAGCACAAAGTTACAATTATCACATCATCATATATACTGTAACTTCATATATACTGTAACTCACTTCAGCTCACCCCGCCAAACTCAGCAGTGAGACAGGTATTTCAGAACAAATCCTAGCACAAAGTTACAATTATCACATCATCATATATACTGTAACTTCATATGTACTGTAACTCATTTCAGCTCACCCCGCCAAACTCAGCAGTGAGACAGGTATTTCAGAACAATTCTAGCACAAAGTTACAATTTTCACATCATCATATATACTGCAACTTCATATATACTGTAACTCACTTCAGCTCACCCCGCCAAACTCAGCAGTGAGACAGGTATTTCAGAACAATTCTAGCACAAAGTTACAATTATCACATCATCATATATACTGTAACTTCATATGTACTGTAACTCACTTCAGCTCACCCCGCCAAACTCAGCAGTGAGACAGGTATTTCAGAACAATTCTAGCACAAAGTTACAATTTTCACATCATCATATATACTGTAACTTCATATATACTGTAACTCACTTCAGCTCACCCCGCCAAACTCAGCAGTGAGACAGGTATTTCAGAACAATTCTAGCACAAAGTTACAATTATCACATCATCATATATACTGTAACTTCATATGTACTGTAACTCACTTCAGCTCACCCCGCCAAACTCAGCAGTGAGACAGGTATTTCAGAACAATTCTAGCACAAAGTTACAATTTTCACATCATCATATATACTGTAACTTCATATATACTGTAACTCACTTCAGCTCACCCCGCCAAACTCAGCAGTGAGACAGGTATTTCAGAACAAATTCTAGCACAAAGTTACAATTATCCGGAGCTCGGAACACATTCATGTTGAATGGTAGCCTAAAATGTATATACCTATAACTGCTCGCTTTTGTCTCCTTGCGCACATGCTAGTTGTTCAGAAATTTAAAGGCTGAACGCAATTTCGAGAGATTTGCTCATCTATTAAATACTCAGCACTGCAGAGAAGAAGTTACTGTTCAGAAATTTAAAGGCTGAACGCAATTTCGAGAGATTTGCTCATCTATTAAATACTCAGCACTGCAGAGAAGAAGTTACTATTCAGAAATTTAAAGGCTGAACGCAATTTCGAGAGATTTGCTCATCTATTAAATACTCAGCACTGCAGAGAAGAAGTTACTATTCAGAAATTTAAAGGCTGAACGCAATTTCGAGAGATTTGCTTATCTATTAAATACTCAGCACTGCAGAGAAGAAGTTACTATTCAGAAATTTAAAGGCTGAACGCAATTTCGAGAGATTTGCTCATCTATTAAATACTCAGCACTGCAGAGAAGAAGTTACTATTCAGAAATTTAAAGGCTGAACGCAATTTCGAGAGATTTGCTCATCTATTAAATACTCAGCACTGCAGAGAAGAAGTTACTATTCAGAAATTTAAAGGCTGAACGCAATTTCGAGAGATTTGCTCATCTATTAAATACTCAGCACTGCAGAGGAGAAGTTACTATTCAGAAATTTAAAGGCTGAACGCAATTTCGAGAGATTTGCTTATCTATTAAATACTCAGCACTGCAGAGAAGAAGTTACTATTCAGAAATTTAAAGGCTGAACGCAATTTCGAGAGATTTGCTCATCTATTAAATACTCAGCACTGCAGAGAAGAAGTTACTATTCAGAAATTTAAAGGCTGAACGCAATTTCGAGAGATTTGCTCATCTATTAAATACTCAGCACTGCAGAGAAGAAGTTACTATTCAGAAATTTAAAGGCTGAACGCAATTTCGAGAGATTTGCTCATCTATTAAATACTCAGCACTGCAGAGAAGAAGTTACTATTCAGAAATTTAAAGGCTGAACGCAATTTCGAGAGATTTGCTCATCTATTAAATACTCAGCACTGCAGAGAAGAAGTTACTATTCAGAAATTTAAAGGCTGAACGCAATTTCGAGAGATTTGCTTATCTATTAAATACTCAGCACTGCAGAGAAGAAGTTACTATTCAGAAATTTAAAGGCTGAACGCAATTTCGAGAGATTTGCTTATCTATTAAATACTCAGCACTGCAGAGAAGAAGTTACTATTCAGAAATTTAAAGGCTGAACCCAATTTCGAGAGATTTGCTTATCTATTAAATACTCAGCACTGCAGAGAAGAAGTTACTATTCAGAAATTTAAAGGCTGAACCCAATTTCGAGAGATTTGCTTATCTATTAAATACTCAGCACTGCAGAGAAGAAGTTACTATTCAGAAATTTAAAGGCTGAACCCAATTTCGAGAGATTTGCTTATCTATTAAATACTCAGCACTGCAGAGAAGAAGTTACTATTCAGAAATTTAAAGGCTGAACGCAATTTCGAGAGATTTGCTTATCTATTAAATACTCAGCACTGCAGAGAAGAAGTTACTATTCAGAAATTTAAAGGCTGAACGCAATTTCGAGAGATTTGCTCATCTATTAAATACTCAGCACTGCAGAGAAGAAGTTACTATTCAGAAATTTAAAGGCTGAACGCAATTTCGAGAGATTTGCTCATCTATTAAATACTCAGCACTGCAGAGAAGAAGTTACTATTCAGAAATTTAAAGGCTGAACGCAATTTCGAGAGATTTGCTCATCTATTAAATACTCAGCACTGCAGAGAAGAAGTTACTATTCAGAAATTTAAAGGCTGAACGCAATTTCGAGAGATTTGCTCATCTATTAAATACTCAGCACTGCAGAGAAGAAGTTACTATTCAGAAATTTAAAGGCTGAACGCAATTTCGAGAGATTTGCTCATCTATTGAATACTCAGCACTGCAGAGAAGAAGTTACTATTCAGAAATTTAAAGGCTGAACGCAATTTCGAGAGATTTGCTCATCTATTAAATACTCAGCACTGCAGAGAAGAAGTTACTATTCAGAAATTTAAAGGCTGAACGCAATTTCGAGAGATTTGCTCATCTATTAAATACTCAGCACTGCAGAGAAGAAGTTACTATTCAGAAATTTAAAGGCTGAACGCAATTTCGAGAGATTTGCTCATCTATTAAATACTCAGCACTGCAGAGAAGAAGTTACTATTCAGAAATTTAAAGGCTGAACGCAATTTCGAGAGATTTGCTCATCTATTAAATACTCAGCACTGCAGAGAAGAAGTTACTATTCAGAAATTTAAAGGCTGAACGCAATTTCGAGAGATTTGCTCATCTATTAAATACTCAGCACTGCAGAGAAGAAGTTACTATTCAGAAATTTAAAGGCTGAACGCAATTTCGAGAGATTTGCTTATCTATTAAATACTCAGCACTGCAGAGAAGAAGTTACTATTCAGAAATTTAAAGGCTGAACGCAATTTCGAGAGATTTGCTCATCTATTAAATACTCAGCACTGCAGAGAAGAAGTTACTATTCAGAAATTTAAAGGCTGAACGCAATTTCGAGAGATTTGCTCATCTATTAAATACTCAGCACTGCAGAGAAGAAGTTACTATTCAGAAATTTAAAGGCTGAACGCAATTTCGAGAGATTTGCTTATCTATTAAATACTCAGCCCTGCAGAGAAGAAGTTACTATTCAGAAATTTAAAGGCTGAACGCAATTTCGAGAGATTGGCTTATCTATTAAATATTCAGCACTGCAGAGAAGAAGTTACTATTCAGAAATTTAAAGGCTGAACGCAATTTCGAGAGATTTGCTTATCTATTAAATACTCAGCACTGCAGAGAAGAAGTTACTATATGAAATATCATCATTTAAATTGTAGCCGTTAGTTATCAGTAAACGAATTAAGTCATAGTAAGGAAATCCTTGTCAAGTTAGAAAAAAAATATATCACACAAATGAGGCTCACAAAGCCCTCGTTTGAACGGAAGTGATAGCAAACAACCGTTAGAGGACTATTATCGTGTTACTGTAAACTGATATCGAATGGTCTTTGTTGTGTTACTCCAAACTTCTGTCAAACAGTTTGCGCTATATTTTGTATGGAATTTTCAGTTTCGCTTTGATCTCATATTTTTACCATTCGTCCTAAAATCATACCTCATTACTCAAACCATCTTATAACATCAACGCCACTTTCTGCATGGTCATAGAGCCGTTACATGTTCTCTTCTCTATGGCCCTGATATTCCCCAATAAGGCACTCCCATTGGGCATTGTATGTATGTAAATGCACATGATTTTATTTGGATTCTGATCTTATCTGGGTAACTTCACGGGTAGAATTTGTTTTTCCTTTAGAAATTGACTTCGGCCTTCCAAGCACAAACACATGCAGCATTGTTCCTTTACAACTGTGCTAGCACCTTTTCGCTGACTTGATTCTACCATGCCGTACAAGTTCAAGGATTTTAACGCTGCTCGTAACGATCATTTGAGATAACGAACAACAAACACAAACAAATTCATCCATCCAAAAGTTGGAGAGATATTTTGTGCATTTGGAAACCTTCGGAAATTTTTTACGAAAAGAAGAATGAATTTATGCTGATGGTTAAATTGCAAAACAAAAATTAAACGTTGTCGAAACCAAAAGAGTGAAATCTCGAGACGCTCGGGAACGAAATAATGAGATTATCTAAGAGATGTTATCACTGTTTTTAGACGACAAGAACAGCTCCTATAACAGTCATTTTTTTGACTGTTGCAAATAGATATTGCACTACGTACGTAACACTGTTCGCCATAGTAAGCGGTCAGGGGTTTTCTTGCTGCAGATTGATACTTTCCTTCCCGTCGAGTGTCGTTACGTTAAGCTGAAGTAAATAAGTTTCGTGCCAACCCTTGACATGAAACTTATTTCACTTCATCTCTAATATAGAATCACGTAATTCATTTAATCGCTGAACCAAGAATTGAATGTCATTAAGATTGTAAATAGTGAATTTCAGAAACGAATTATCGATATTCTATTGTAAGTGAACTTTCTCGCACTTTCTGATTTCACTCTTTTTATTTTGACACTTGAATAATTATTTGAAATGAGTGAGCGCTCACCCTACTGCTTTTGTGAAATAATGCCACCAGAGACACATTTCAAGGCCCTGAACACGATTAAGTACAAACAATTAGGGAACCCAACACAACACAACTTGATCAAGTAGATTGAAAAAGAGACGCCAAATATTAAATTTCTCATTGAGCAAACAATGATAAAGCTCAAGGTCTCCAAAGCAATTAGTGCCGCTGCAAGTGGCCGAAGTCACCGGAGGGACCGGAGGCCAGTATGCGATGCGCTGTAGGTGTATCTCGCCTCACAAGGCGCTAGGCCTCTGCCACCTTTGTCATCAAGTGGCAATGAAGGCAGGAACAGGAGCTGCTGCCCACCGAGGAAGGATGGGATTCATTCTCTGATGAACCTAAGCGTACACTGTTACGTTGAGACTGTGTCCGGTCTTGGCTACGTGTTTCCTCGTTAGGAAAATCAAAGAAACGATTACGAGAAACCGTCGGAGCGACACCTATTACACAAAATTCAGCATACGCTTCCATGGTAAACGGAGTTTAAACGTAAAAACATGAACCTGTCGCCAAAATCCCTTCTATTAACCAGCTAACGCGTGTAAATATTTCTTAAAAGCAACGCCTCTTATGCTAAATGAATTTAGTACTGACCTTGGTGTACCAAAAAATAAGATAAGAAGCCCTTGGAACTGAATTTATTGTAACCATTTTTATTTCAGTTTCATAAACGCGCCTTGTTTACTTGAAGGAGCACGAGGAGGAACCGCCACGGCACACAACCGTCTCATAATACGGCGCCCACATTCCTAAAACAAGACCACCAAACAATCAGACACAAAGGAGCCGCCACCGCACAACCGTCCCATAATGCAGCGCCCACATTCCTCATACGAGAGCGTCAAACAAACAGCTTCTCTTGGTGCGAAGTTGACTGCGGCAGCGGAGGTTCGGAGCTCGCTATGCATGAAATTAACTCCGACCCTAATTAGTTCGGCTGCCCGGCTAACAAATCACCAAAGTTCCACATTTGCGGGCTATAATTTTGCCAGCGCCTAAATGGACTCAAATTTTAGCTTCCAAAGTTCAAATTAAAGTATCACCTATTTAATGAGACTTATTTGCATCGAGCTAGTTTTTATTTCTTGACTCATTCCCCTGTGTATTATGTCAATAATAAATAAATATTACCAGTCAACAATAAATAGGTAGGCTGAGAAAGGGAAATTATTTGATTTAGGAGCTTTTATAAGCAAACTGAGAAGAGAATAAAAACCACATTGTGTTCAATCTGAATGTTTTCAATCCTACGAGCAGATTTTTAACTGAGTTAGTTAAATGTTGGTCTCAAATAAGTCAGAAATTTTCAAGCCCTAGATTAAAATGAAATTTTTCAGCTCAACTTCGTCTTGCCATGGAATTTTAATAGCTAATTTTACTGCATCCTGTGCAATAGATAATTGAGGGCCAATAAAATCATCTGTGTACAATTGATTGGAGTCATGTTGAGTGCAAGTACACTTACATTGGAATAATTACGAACCATATATGTGAAGAGATTCTTGAAAGATGTGAACTTAACATTTTAATTTCAGCTTGCTCACTGGACCCCTGACACAGATCACAGAACTGAACCCAGCTTGCGAGCTGAGCCTAGCTACCAACCGGCACAATCGCCGGCCTCAGCGACTCAGAACTGACACATCGCTGAGCGAAACTCACCTTCGAAAATCCTACAATTCTGTGCATTTCTTTTCACGTGCGTAAGCTGCCAGTTTCCTATTGTTCCTCCAAATGACATCCGGTTAAACGGAAATTTTTTGAGGAGAACAACAGAAGTTTTTAATGTATGTATGTACTTCTAAGTAAATATCGATGAATGGCTGAAAAAATTCAGTTTACACTTTTTCCATTTATTCTTGAATTCAATTTCAATTAAGCTAGTACACTTTGATTACAATTTCACATTGAATACATAATGCAAGCATAATTCCTTTTAACTAGGCTATTTCCAAGGGCAATTGGAAGCATTTATGTCCACAAATGAAGCCCCATCCGCCAAAAAAATAATTGAAAAGGCCATTTTTCCTAGAAGTTCCTTAATATTTAGCCAGTTGCGAGATTGTGTCGCTGACAGCAATAAGGCAGCAGATACGCTGGAAGTTCCAGCCTCCTCGCTACTTGAGCTTCCAACTGGAAAGAAATAGAAAGTTTGCCGGCGCCCGGAAGCAGGCGCACCGTATTCTGGAGCAAGAAAAGTTGACGAGAGAATGGCTAACATTACCTGGATTATTTACTCCCTTCGCTGCTGTAATTCTCATCCCCTCTTCTATTTTGTGTTTAAATTCCTTCATTTGGCAAATCATCAAGCCTTCACTAGTATGAACTAGTTGGTAAAATGTTTTCATGTAAAATTGCTATTCTAATAATTGAAATATTTAAACCGGAAATGAACTGTACGACATTGCTTCTAATACGAAGTGCGAAGGCCATGTCTATTATATTTTGTACTTTTTGCTAGGAAATTTAATTAGGCTTTCGGTCCTTAGCATTACATCTTAAACTTTCGATGATAACTCCGCTAAAAATCGCTGAACAAGAATTCTAAGTCAATTTAAAATAGAAATAGGTTTGTTTGCCACTTCGATGAGAGAGTTATTCATGGAAACTTAGATTTATCAGGCATCTCTATTTACTCATTTCTTAGAACATCTATACGTATATATAGGATGTCCTAAAAAATGTACTAACTCTTTGACTACCCACTACTCATGTATTTTGTTTTGCTGTAGGTGTTCATTGACATAGATACAAGTCTTATGATCCAAATCAAAGAAAAAGATATTACATTATTTTAAGGACTAAAATTCATGAGAGAAAACTTAGTTGCATACGAAAAAATATTCCTTAAGAATCGTCAGTCAAAAGATAGGTTCATTTTTGGAGACACTGCATGACCATAAAAAGTGATGTTTGAGTGTTTGATGATGTATCCAACATGTTGCTTTCCCAAACTTAAAACTGCAGCCCTCCATATCTAAGTGATATTCTTGTTCATTGTCTCACGTGACCTCAATGGCGAAGTTTTGGCAGCGGGTTTGCAAACCAGAAGTCGCGCTCCAGCGGCCAGTTCATCCCTACGCAGGCGACGCTCTCCGAGCAGCCCCGATGTTGTCTGTCGTCCCGGCCTTCCTTGCACGAGACTCGAGCTGCCAGGCTCCCACGGGCCCTCTGCGGTGGTCCTTTCATCTCTTTCTAATCGGCCTTAGCAGCTTCCAATTAAAATCTAGGGAATCTTCTTGAGAGATTCTTGAGCAAATTGTTTAAACTTTCTAAGAAATTTAAAAGTGCGGAGCTTGTGTGCTTCTTGACCATATGTAGCTCAACAAGTCTTTTTCCCTCGAACTGTAGCCTGTAGTGTTTGTGCTACTCTCAAGTGAATTCTTGGCAGTCAATCTAGAAACAAGCAATTCCAAAGCGGTGTTTAAAAGCCTGAGATCTCTTATCATGCTATTTGATTCATTTCAGCTAAAATGTTATCAAATAGATGAAGTTGATCAATAACCAGCGCTGCTGACTTCATATGTACAGTAAAGAACATTAGAGAAGCTTAATTCGTCCTGTGAGAGCTCTGGCAGCTCATGCATCGTAGGAATAAAGGCCTCGTGCGAGAGGGTGACAGTGGCTCGCAGAGGTGAGTCAGGAATTGTGTTGGCTGCAATTCTTTCGTTTTATGCCAGTCATATTCACCATAGCAAAATAGCACTCATGAAGGTAGCTTCTGACTGTCGAACAGAATTTCAGGTTCGCTTTTCCATCACTCCGGTGCAATAAGTTGGCTTGCCGCCCTCAGTAAAGTCTGGAAAATTCTGCCTCTATCTTCAGGGATAAACTCCATCATAAAAAACTTGACTTTTGAGTCACTAAACAAATGATTTAAAGGTTAACTAATACTCATTTCATTTGTATGATGTATTTTATATTACATAGATCAATTAATAACCACTGTATACAATCAGTTCAATTATAAGCACAAAATATTACACTTTATGATCACTAGAGTTTATATACCGCGTTTTTAAATATAAGTCATTTAAATACATCAATGGGAAATGAGAATAAATAATGTTTTAACACTAACTAGGAACATGTATATATCAGGCGAGAGCGCCTCTTTAGAAAGGGTTAGTTTTGCAGTAGCAAAACGACTGCAATGAAGATTCTCTTCCACTGGAGGTTCCTGGCTCCTCAGTCCACTCCGGCTCGTTAGGTGGCGCCTCGAGGCGTGTGGTGCAGCGTAGCCGTACTGTGATGATAAGCGACTCGTTGCCGTACTGTGATGAGAAGCAACTCGTGGCCGTACTGTGATGAGAAGCAACTCGTGGCCGTACTGTGAAGATAAGCGACTCGTGGCCGTCTGTGATGAGAAGCGACTCGTGGCCGTACTGTGATGAGTAGCAACTCGTGGCCGGACTGTGATGAGAAGCAACTCGTGGCCGTACTGTGATGATAAGCGACTCGTGGCCGTACTGTGATGATAAGTGACTCGTGGCCGTACTGTGATGATAAGTGACTCGTGGCCGTATTGTGATGATAAGCGACTCACACGTCTATGCCGCTGCTGGGACACGAGCAACAGACGTGGAGCAGGGCAGGCAGAGGTCGGGCAGAGTTCCCTGAATAGACCTGGGACGGAAGAGCCTCTTAGGTTCACAAGCTCATCTTGTCTCCCCGTCGCCCCTGAACTCTCACTCCTCGCTATCGGGACACGACAGGCTCGGCAGACGAGAAGGGGTCTGCCAGCTTCAAAATATTACACGTAAATTGTTCTAAGAGCCAGCATTCACTTTCAGGAAACCTTTCCCACCCGGGAGAGTTTTGTCCTCGTTTTATATTAGGGTTCATCCTGGTTATGGATGCAGCTTAGTAAGGGAAAGAAGTGCTCATGTTTATATGTTCACAAAGCACATTCACAAATATCATTCTCGGTCTGTGCAGCTTGAATGCAACGGCTGCAGGAAAAGGTTTTATGTGTGAACTCTTGAAATTCTGTGCAACTTAATCAAAATATATTTATCATCATGGACTGACGCCTATGGCTGTATCATACGGAGCTTTGATTGCGTCGTCCCACGACACTACGTGAGGTTGATGCTATCACATCAGAATGCCCTGCACCTCAGGAACCTAAAAGACTACAATTGACTGCGTTTGAAACCATCCTTTGCAATAGTTTAATGGATATATCCTGGATTTTACTGATGTAACACTTGTGAATATGAAAACTGCTTAAAATTTGGACAGGAAAATTTAAAAACCAAAAGCTGTGACGTGGCGTTCTTCAGCCCAATGAGCCAAAGTTGGCACATTCGTCGCTTCAGTTTTATTGCAAAAAACTACTTTGATCGAAAAAAACTCGTGTAGTTGACGCACTCATTGATCGATCTGGCTGGAATCGTGACATTGCTGTCTCGTGCTCCGTGCTCATCAAATGAGTATTTTCATGGGAGAAATGAGAAGTTCTGGTGTTCCTGCTTCGATCTGCGACATGACTGATGCCAGTGGTGATAATAGTTATTAGAAGCATAAGAAGGAATGAAAACAATTAGTAATAATATAAATATGATGATACTTTGTTTCTATCATTTTTCATTAATTTTGGTACTCATTGGAAATGACGGGAGTATGATAATGATATGGTTCCTAATTTGCGTGATAGAGAACGTAAGAGTAGATTTGAAACGAAACAAAATGAGAAGCGCTTGTCGCTGGTTACTGGACCTACCACACTCACCATCACAGAGGTGGCAGACAGCCACCACAACTGTGCACTGCACACCACACCCACCATCACTAACACAACAACTGCGTCGCCTCACACAAACTTTGGTAGCCTGGCACGTGAGGATGCACGCAACAGGGCCGGGCTGTCGCTGCGGCTCTCACCGACCAAGTCGCGCTCTCGGTGGTTGGGTCGAGCGGCCAGCGAGGGAGGAACGTCTGCGAGGTCCTTACCTTCTGGTGTCTGTGTGGTAGAGAAATCTTGCGACGGCTGGTTCACTTCGCCAACTGAGAAGCTTTCGTCGCTGGATGCGTGCCTAATTTCAGTGATACTGGAGTAGCGAACGTTGCAACCATTTACTTCCCGTTTTCCAATGTTTCTTTCATCGGCAGTCGTTGATTGGTTCTCAAATGAAGAAGCATCCAAAGAATAATTCTTGGGAATCTCCACTAGTTTAATCTTACAAGCATTCAACATTTGTTTCCCTGCCTCGTTAACTTGCAGATCACCTGCAACGCTCGCTGTCATTGAGTCTCTGGGGCCTTCAAATTCTTTGGTAAGTTCACCTCGAATGGCGAGAGACCCCAAATTGTGCTGCTCGTTGTCAAAGTAAGGAGAGACATAATCGACCTTCTGCAGCCAGTACGCGTCTGCGTCAGAGGGGTGCGGGCCGGGGGCGGGCTGCACAGGTATGGGGGCGGCTTGCACAGGCATGGGGGCGGCTTGCGCTGATATGGGGGTGGCCTGCACAGGTATGGGGGTGGCTTGCGCAGGCATGGGGATGGCCTGCGCAGGCATGGGGGCGGCTTGCGCAGGCATGGGGGTGGCCTGCGCAGGCATGGGGGAAGCCAGCGCAGGTATGGGAGCGGCTTGCGCAGGTATGGGTGCGGCCTGCACAGGTATGGAGGCGGCCTGCACAGGCAGCGCTTCAGACGGCCCAGAGGGGTCAGTCGGCGCAGGTTCTGCAAGTACAACACATCGAATTTGAATTAAACTCAGCAGGTAAATAATCTCAATGACCCACTGAAGATTTGCCACCTGAGTGTCTCATGGCGTACATTAGTTACTGAGCGAGTTATTCGAACGAAGAGCATTTAATTTAAACTACACACAAGAAAATCAACTTGAAATGAATCACACGCGAACTAACTAGGGATTGAAACAAAGAATAGAAGTACCTCTAAGTAGCTTCTACGCATCTCAAGAGCTGAAATAGAAAATCTGTTCATTGACTGAAACCAAGGGCAATGAAAGGACAAACAATTACAGCTGATGATAATCCGACATTGACATCGGAGGGTCTCGCAGTTTTGTTAGTATGTTCTCAGTTTCGTGTAAACCACAAATGATTGATGAGTATTATTCAAAACAGCATTCAATAAGTAGAATAGTGTAAAATACATTATACATCCAAATGATTCGTGGATAACATTTGAGTAGTTTTTAGTCCAGAGAGGTTGAGGTTTTGCCTGAAGACTCGCAATATCAAATGGGCATTGTGCTCTGCTGAAACTTTATACGATGTTAGTTTGGTGCGGCGTTATATTTTTAGACTATCAATATTGGTGGCTGAGAGCATGTATTGGCTATTCATCGTGAGATGATTTATAATTGTAGCACAAATAGATTATTAATTACCAAGCTCTTGATTGAGCAGAGAGCCACACTGGCTTATCTAATTGTTGTGGGTCCAGTGTGTTGCTTGGTTGCTATTCCATTGTGTTGCTTTGTTGCTGGATCATTGAATGCATTGTTGCTGGTCCGTTGTGTTGCATTGTTGCTGGTCCGTTGTGTTGCTTTGTTGCTGGTCCGTTGGGCTGCTTGGTTGCTGGTCCGTTGTGCTGCTTGGTTGCTGGTCCGTTGTGTTGCATTGTTGCTGGTCCATTGTGTTGCTTTGCTGAATGCTGGTCCAGCATTCCTAACAGGACTGTGTTCTGGTACCAGCATTTTCGTACGAACATGAAGGTCAATAATTTGAGTTTCCAATAAGTAACATCGTGAAATATTTAGAATAACGCCTGTACAATTTACTACGCTTCTTAACCTGAGCACAGACTTTTACTTACCTTCCAAAGAATAACCTGCGCAATTTAATGTAAAAATTAGCACTACTGCAGTACTGCAATATGACCTGCATGGAAATACTGAAGGCAGAACGTAGTCATCTTGGAAATGAACTCTCCTTTTTAGAATGTAGGAGTTCATGGAAAATAACCTATGAATTTTCAATTATAATCTCTCACAGATTGTCATTTTTTGTGTTATTTTACACACTCAAAACTGAAAAGTATTTGAATGTTTAAGCAAGCGTGAATAATTCAGCAAAGGCTCCAGTAGAATGACAGGTTGTTTGCTTCCCGCATCTACAACTCATGGGAACCGCCAGACTAAACCAGAAGATAAATGGTATATTTAAAGGAAAGTTTGAAAATCATTTCAAAGCATAAACAAAAACACTGCGCAAAACCCAGGCAGGAAATGTGTGAGAGGATCACATGTTAGAGGTCTGATTTCTACCAAACGATTAGCCTTCCTTGAAACATGCCTCCGATTTTTACCTTGAACACAACAAAGGACACCAGCAGTTCGTTTAGCTCATCGAAATTTGTACAGCCGGATGCTGGAACATTAGTGCAGTATGTGTGAGTGATTACTTTCTGATGGAAGCACAATTTTGAACTGTGGTTTGCAGTGATAAAAAAGTGATGTGGTAATTAAATGAACTATTTTTTCCTACCCGTGTTGTTTACTCTATTTATATTATTCAGAGCATGAATGAGGTGCGGACACAAATTAAAGTGTCGTGCCTCTGACAAGCTCCATTACTAGGTCCTCAATTCAACTAGGTGCCTCATCACTCGTGCGACATCCGCTAGTTAGCATTAGAAGAATAACCAAAACTTACAATACTTCACGCACACTTGTTAATTAAAACTGACAACGCACACCCTACATCACGAAAATTCTCTAGACTACACAACCTCAATGATAATATTTTGGTAGTCTCAGGGCAGTGCTTTAAAATTTCAATATTACTGAAGTTGTTGTAAGTGTGAGTGTGGGGCAGCTAGTGATGAGATTTCAGCTTTGTCGAAATCAATGTTCACATGTTGAGAAGGGCGGCAGCGGCAGCCACTTAGTGTCTAGTGAGAGCGGCGTCAGCGGCGAGGGTGCCAAACAAATAAACATTATGTTAGCGCGAACTGAAGCGATCAATAAAAGATTGCAGTTCTTACCGCCTCAAAAGAAATTCAACGCACGCAAAAAGAGGGAGAAATAAACTAACACACAAAATTACTCTACAAAATTACTAACACCACGTAACTACGACCGCCCCTCAATCAACTCTACCTCGAGAGAACAAAAACGTTGGCATAAAATATTTTAGGTGAAAACAACAAAAGCCTTTAGGGAATTTTGTTAACTGAGGAGAGGTCAACTCATGCAAGCCAATTGAGTGTCGGCTTCACTTACGATTCAAAGGAGATTTTTACGTTTCTTATAATTGAAAATCAGTTCATATGTTGTTAGGAGCTTGAATCATCTTCTGAATAATCTGCACAATTGAAGAGAGAATCATTTGACTTAGCATAATGCCATCAAACCACACTTATTCGCTACAAAATTCTATATTCATTTGAGAGGTTTTACCACAATGAGGCTACGGCATCAATGCTGCACAGCCCTGAAAACTCACCACCGTCTTTGGTGAAGTAAATACTAAAGGAATCTGAACATATTCTGAACATTTCATGTGATACTAACTCTTTATCATGAGAGATGGGTGTAGAACTTTAGCAAAATTCCTCGCATGCGAGCCGTACCTTGAGCTCTCCCAACATCATTCCTTGCCTCAGAGGACACAAAAGCAACGTCTTAGTTACCGGCGCTGCAACACTCAAGGGAAGGGAAGTCCAACAGCCGCTTTCCTCTTTTCAAAATTCGCAAATATGCCCTTACTTCAAGACAGTTAACCTGAGGTGTAACAATAGTCACTTTTATTGTAAACTATCCAGGATATGTACATGTTATTGCATACAGATATAGGTTTTCCATATATATAATCGAGAGGGAAAAATCCGTTAACAACATATAAATCTCATAATACGATACAAAGCTGAACTCAATAACATATAGCGATTAATGGAGACTTCAATTTCTGGATTTCCTATTGAGTCAAAACCCAATTTAAATATCACTTCCACTTAAACCAGAGCCCAAATGCTATGAACAATTACTTCCACTTGAACCAGGGCCCAAATGCTGTGAACAATTACTTCCACTTGAACCAGGGCTCAAATGCTGTGAACAATTACTTTCACTCGAACCAGGGCCCAAATACTGTGAACAATTACTTCCACTTAAACCAGAGCCCAAATGCTATGAACAATTACTTCCACTTGAACCAGGGCCCAAATGCTGTGAACAATTACTTCCACTTGAACCAGGGCTCAAATGCTGTGAACAATTACTTTCACTCGAACCAGGGCCCAAATGCTGTGAACAATTACTTCCACTTGAACCAGGGCCCAAATACTGTGAACAATTACTTCCACTTGAACCAGGGCCCAAATGCTGTGAACAATTACTTCCCCTTGAACTAGGGCCCAAATGCTGTGAACAATTACTTCCACTTGAACCAGGGCCCAAATGCTGTGAACAATTACTTCCACTTGAACCAGGGCCCAAATGCTGTGAACAATTACTTCCCGTTGAACTAGGGCCCAAATGCTGTGAACAATTACTTCCACTTGAACCAGGGCCCAAATGCTGTGAACAATTACTTCCACTTGAACCAGGGCCCAAATGCTGTGAACAATTACTTCCACTTGAACCAGGGCCCAAATGCTGTGAACAATTACTTCCACTTGAACCAGGGCCCAAATGCTGTGAACAATTACTTCCACTTGAACCAGGGCCCAAATGCTGTGAACAATTACTTCCACTTGAACCAGGGCCCAAATGCTGCGAACAATTACTTTCACATGAACTAGGACCGAAATTCTGCACACCATTAATTCTACTTATGATGTTCCTTCATCAACGTTAACTCTATTTGTAGTGGGACGAAATTACTTTTCCGGTGCGAATAACCTTACACGTAGAATTCGGTGCAACGAATGATTTATAGCTTTAAGTACTCACCAGCAAATATAAAACCATGATTGTGAGATGAGGGTATGGAGTAGGAGGTAGGGGACCTGTGGGAGACGGTGGTGACGCTGGGGGTGCACAGCGACGTGTCTGCGTCGTCCGGCGCCTCGACGGAGCTGTGCGAGTCGTGCGCCGAGTCGTGGGCGGAGTCTTGGTCGCGATTCAGCAGGCGCGTTGACCGCTCAGCGGACACCTCCAGCTCCTGGGACGAGTCACTGTACGCTAAATTTTCAAACGAAGCCTCCCTTGAAACGTCTTCTAAACTTCTCCGGCCTGAGTCAAACTCCGAGTCAATCATAGGTCGTTTCTCATTATCAGGAGGTTCTTTTATTGAAACTCGTTTTTCGCCCCGCTCAACTATTGAAATTTTTTGCTGCGAAATCACTAATGTTCTGTGCTGCGAAACGTTTACAATGTCATCCTGTAGATTTGAATCTTTCGATAGACTTTTATCGTCCTGAAGGGAGACATCGAATGGGATTGCCAAGTCAGCCGCTTGGCTACTCAGACCCGGACCAGCTCCGTCAGGGGCCACTAGCCGGGGGCTCCGAGCAGCTCTGACGTCCGCCCCAGCGACTCCCTGGTCTTTGTCGCTCGATTCTGGGGCTGGAGTTAGGTCACTGCTGGCGTCCGATCGTTCACTGCTGCCTTTAGAGTCTAAAGACGATGCACTTGTTCTCACTGAAGATATTTTCGTTTTTTCTGAGCTCTGCAAGCTTTGACTTTCATTATCAGTTGACGGAAATATTTCTAACGGACTAGCAACGTTTCTTGCTTGAAGAGGTGGATCAACTAAAGCAGATGATGTTTCAGAGCCGTGGCTGGATGACGACGTATCATTATAACCTCCAATCTCGGACATTTGGCGAATTGGCACAATTCTTCCCTTGGCCTGAAAAACAAATAAATTTTACTGCTCTGTTATCAACATAAGAGAATTTCAACTGCAGTGAAGGACGATAAGAGTGTGCCAAACTTCAATAAATATTTGGGTAGAGGCACATTGTTCCCGAACCAGTCAGTGTTTAGATGTTCTCGACCTACATCATGTGACCGGTCTCATGTGCGCCACCGGTGGGCTGCGATCTCGCTAACTTTGTGATGTAGGCTGAAGGCTTTTCTAATGCTCAATTTGTCTCTCATGGGCTTACCGACCAGTCCCACCAATACCATCTATTCAGCAGTCCAGCCATGAAATTTTGCATTTACAATTTTTTTCATGATCTCTTCTGCCGTCATTTGGTTACGTAATTATTTTTAGTTAAAGCTTTCAACAGTGAATTCCTTAGGCGCACATTGAAAGCCATACACATTTCAACTAGACGCTCAGAGGTATGGTGCACAGATATACACCCTTTAATTTTTTTATGTTTGACCACCATTGGTGAGGTTGGATGATGATTTATTATTTTATTTTCCGTAATTTTGTTGAGTTCCCGTTTCTCAATGTCCGCAAAATTGTGGAAAAGAACATAATATTTTGAGTTAGGAGCCTTTGAGATAGTTCGGATAGGTTAGTATAAATTAGCAATGATTAGGATAGATTATGCCAGGTTAGGCTGTATTGAAGCAGGCTAGGATTGGTTAGAATAAATAAGATGTTTTGAGATTGTTAAAGATATATTAAGGTAGGTTAGGAAATTTATTGGATTGGAATTAGGACGGGCTAGGATAAATTAGCATTTTAGGGCAGGTTTGATAGGTTAGGGTAGGAGAGGTTAAGTAAAATTAGGATAAGTTAGAATTTATTAACCTAGGTTAGGGTAGGAAAACATTAAGTGGTTTAAGTTAGGTTAGGTAAATAAGTTTGGATAGAACAAGCCAGGTCAGGTTCCGGAGTTACAAAAATGAGGGTGAATTCTTTCACGGGCCCAAAAAACAGTCGCATTTGACGGCACAGGTCACCAAACTATAACATATAATTTGACAGTGCATCACTGGTGGTCTAGTATACATGAAAACTCTGTCAACTTTAGAAGGAAGTTTGTCCGCTTGCTTGGGCGTCACCGCGGCACGTTCTGCTCTCAGAAATAACGTAGGACACACTAAGCCCTGCTCTCGGTAGCAGGATAGTTGACAATTAAAATCTCTTTTTTAGTAATAACGCTAGAAAAGGTCAACTTCGTTCTCATATGCACACAATTGAAATAATTCCTTATTATCTTTCATACTTTTTTGTCCAACTGATAGTAATTCCTCGAGCGGTTTGGTCAATGCGGTCTGCCACAAATATTCATTTTACGAAATAAATTTTCCGTTGACTCATGAGTAAATTTTATGGAAGCTTTTCGATTTTTAGTGACTTAAATTCACTCTCGTGAAAAATATAGTTCTCGGCCAATTTCTAGTCCTAAAACCTATAGTATGGACGACCTGACCCAATATCTCACGGCTGGCTAGTGCGCTTATGAAGCTAATACTTTTGTCGGGGAGCTCGTTTGCTTACTTGTTTGCCAGCTGGTTGCCGTCTACGTTCTATTTACAGTAATTACATATTGCAAAATTAAACACCCTGCATTTATCAATAAAGCTAAAGGTAGCATCAAAAATTACCGAGTGCTGTATTGCGAATAAGTTGTGAATAGTTCTTCGATACCCATTTCGCAAAAAAATGCTTTCCTAAAGATAACTGTGCCTGCACCTCACCCAAGAGGACACGGGTGCACACTATGTGCGTAATCAATTTTTGGCTTGCCTCAGTGCAAAACGTAACTCATCGAGCTAAATTTCAAAAGCGATCGTTCAAATTCTAATACCACTTCTCATGATGAGTTTATGTTAACCTCAAAGAACAATAATAAGATATTATTTTTAGGCTTGCAAGCGCGTCCGGGATAGTTTTTTCTGCGCATGATCAACGTGAAATGAAGTGAATGTCAATACTTCACAAAACTGCAAACACTTCCAGCTGCACTTGTCCCTAAAATAGCGCACCACTGCAATAGTGTGATCGAATTTCTGCTCCACTACATGGAGTAAGAGAGAGGAGGTGCCTGCAACGTCGCAGCCGTGACACAGCACCAACAGCCACAGTGCAGCAAACACACAGACATGATGAGCTCACTCCCATTCTTCTGTCTAGTTCCTTCTATTTCTTCGAGACTTATTTGACCTCCTATTTCTACGAGACTTATTTAACGGGCAAACAACATGTCTTCAATGAATACAGGTATAAAATGACTGATTTTGATTCGTTCAGACCTCGAAATATTTTCAGTTCTACCTTCTAAACTACGAAAAAGCCGATGCTGTTCTTTGACATAGAACATTAGGAAAACTGGATTCAAGCTGACATTTATTGCGTTACGTCGTAGATCACATGATATGAATGCACACACGTCCGAGCACGCGACCAAGAAGCCTGAGAGCACCAAAGGAAGGACGGAGGTGAGGAAACTTCGAATTGTCCTGCTCCGCTGGTCGGTCTCATCAGAAAAAAACATGAAGCTCTTTTTCTCCCAAAAACTGATATTATTGTAGCCTAACTGCATTGTTTTTTTCGGTTTCCCAATTTAAAATTTTTTTAAGTTTTATGCCCATTTTGAACGTGCCTATCCCTTGCAAGTACGGTGATGATTCACGAGTAAGATTATAATACGAAAATATTGTTAACCTCCGGAGGGTATTAAAATGAAGACAAATTTGAACACTAAATGGGTTTTAGCACCAGAAATTAGCTAAATCAAAGTTATTTTCTAAGCTCTCGCTACGGAAATTAAGGCAATTGTCGTGACGATGGTCGACTTTTCCAAATTATTTTTTAAAGAACCGAGCCGCCAACGTGTTAAGACCGCCATTCCTCCAACAGCGCTGGCCACTCAGCCATGTCGTAAGTTTCCGGAAAATGCAGAAATCAGTCAGCGCCAGGAGAGGCGGGGGCTCGAAAACATCTGAGTTGATTTGGACAAGAAGAGTTCTCCGGCTACGGCAGCGCTACTCGACCGAGCGTGGTCATGAATCAAAACAATTCCAGAAGATAACAGAGCGTGCATCTTCGTTTATTCTGGACAGCGCTTTTGCAGCAATGTCGGTCTCAAAGACTTCGTTTTGACCGATCTGAACCCATTAGCTGATCTGTTTTCATGAAGAAGGAAGACTAAAGCTCGTGCACCATTACGTCGAATGCTTCAATACCCAACAGCGATTGTGTAGCAAAGTAACTTGACATAACTAAACTTCTGATAATAAACCATGCTGTTACTAAGATTTTTTCTATGGCTCTCTGGAGGTTGAAAATACAGTCCTCGTAATTAGACTAACCTTGATTAAAACTTGAATATTTTTTAGAATCACCCTCCATCTGTAATTCTCACACTTAGTTCTTTCAACATCTGAGCAGCTAGAAAAGAGCGTGATAAGTAATGGAAATCCTTACTTTGTGTCGTTCATGAAGGTTTTGAGCAGATTCTGACTTTGAAGGCGACCCGGTGCTGGGAAAGGCCTGGGTGTGTTCAGCGTTCTTTCTTTGCTGGCTATGATGGCAATTTGACACGCTCTCATCAAACGTATCTTGTGACGTCAGCTTTTTTGTAAACGATGCTTTAGAGTTGCTCATGCGCCGATCTTGGGATTTGGCGGACACCGCAGAGGCAGAAGAGACCTCCTTGGTACCGGAGAGGCGTTTGGGGATCATGTCTGAAATTCTCTCGTGAAGCTGCAGCAGAGGCTGCCTGCTGGGGGCGTGGGTGTGGTGGGGGGCAGCGGTGGTCCTCCTGCCCTCCGCAGTCTTGTGCTTCACAGACTGGCTGCCGTGCGTCCGGTCCGCCGCCTCGCCGGGCCCCGGGGGCGTGTCGCTGAGAGTCTTCCGCACCCGCGCGTGTTCCCCCAGCTCCCCGGACTCACAACCAGAGGAGGGAAGTTGGATGGAACTCTGTGAGAAATACAGTGGGCATTTAGTGTCGTGTCAACGAGTGTCTAAAAAACAAGATGACATAAACAATCTTCTGTAAAGCAAGTCACTTTGAGCAAATATAGAGAACGCTAGGATTTCTACATCACTCTTATTAACTCACTGAAAACATCCCGTAACAAATATTTCAAGGTACCCAGAACAACTTTGAACATGGAGCAACTAATAAATGCGAACCTTTCTGCCCACTTATTCAAGTTACAATGAAGTCCTAAATTGACGGTAAGCAAGATCTAAATATCTCGCAATGGAACACAAGCAAAGCAGTGACGGCCTTCAGAGGGGAGGCAACCCACCGTCTCGAGGCCGACGTAGTCCCTGAGGGACTTCTTGACGATGTTGGCGTTGTGTGAGGCGGGCGGCAGGTGGCCCGTGTGCAGCAGGTGCCGCAGCGCCTCTGGGGAGTCCGACCCGCCCGCCTGCCAGTCCCAGTCGTCCTCTGTGGGGGGGCGGGTTTGGGGTGAGGGGAGTGTTGCGGGTGTTGGGGTGAGGGGTGTGGTGCTGTGGGTGTTGGGGTGAGGAGGAGTGTTGCGGGTGTTGGTGTGAGGGGTGTGGTGCTGCGGGTGTTGATGTGAGGGGTGTGGTGCTGCGGGTGTTGGGGTTAGGGGGAGTGTTGCGTGTGTTGGTGTGAGGGGTGTCGTGCTGCGAGTGTTGGGGTGAGGAGGAGTGTTGCGGGTGTTGGTGTGAGGGGTGTGGTGCTGCGAGTGTTGGGGTGAGGAGGAGTGTTGCGGGTGTTGGGGTGAAGGGTGTGGTGCTGCGGGTGTTGGGGTGTGTGGTGTGGTGTTGCAGGTGTTGGGGTGAAGGGTGTGGTGTTGCGGGTGTTGGGTGAGGTGTTGCGGGTGTTGGGGTGAGGGGTGTGGTGCTGCGGGTGTTGGGGTGAGGGGTGTGGTGTTGCGGGTGTTGGGGTGAGGAGTGTGGTGTTGCGGGTGTTGAGGTGAGGGGTGTGGTGTTGCGGGTGTTGGGATGAGGGGTGTGGTATTGCAGGTGTTGGGGTGAGGGGTGTGGTGTTGCAGGTGTTGGGGTGAGGGGTGTGGTATTGCGGGTGTTGGGATGAGGGGTGTGGTGTTGCGGGTGTTGGGATGAGGGGTGTGGTGTTGCGGGTGTTGGGGTGAGGGGTGTGGTGTTGCGGGTGTTGGGGTGAGGGGTGTGGTGTTGCGGGTGTTGGGGTGAGGGGTGTGGTGTTGCGGGTGTTGGGGTGAGGGGTGTGGTGTTGCGGGTGTTGGGGTGAGGGTTGTGGTGTTACAGACCCTAGGTGTTGCGGTGAGGGCTGCAGTGTTACAGACACCAGGGCAAGTTCTGTACTGAGCGCTACAATCTCAACTGAGGTAACACCAAATACAAAACTACAGGTGCTTCACAGAAAGATTCACTCCTGCCGATCCGACGCTCATTGTTGTTTTCTTCAGTTCGTATTCCTACCTGCATCAGACGCCTACAGGAAAATGAGGCTGTCGGTCATTATTGCATTATTTTTACACTGTACATTTATATTGCAGTGACCGTCATATAATAATTTCAATTGTGGCAATTTGTTGTTGAACAGGTAGCTAGAAAGTCTAGGTGCGAACAGGTTGCTAGAGAGTCTAGGTGCGTACAAATGATGAAGCGCAGCGCCAAACAACAGTTGTACGCGCACGCCACCTCAGTACATTCTTATTTTCTCAGTCGGTATTTGTTCCTAGTGCAATATACACTAAATTCATAGTTTTACTCCCTCTATCTCTTGCTCTCTTCCTCTCTTTTCCTTTCTCTTCTCCGTTTCTTTTTTCTGTCGGCGGACAATAAGATGGCATCAAGAGGTATGCGTCAATGCGCGTAGTGAGCGCACTGCATTTCACTGCAAGAACCTAGCGCGATGAGATACGATCAGGGAAGAAATTGCAAACTTTCCAAAGGGATCAAAATTGCATGGAAGGCAATTGTGGCCACGAAAGAGAGTAAGCACTCGACCCAAAATTGTATATTGAGTCCACCGAACGCCCCTCGTGATGCCGTCCCTGCATAAAACTCCAGGGAATAGCGATGCGTAAAAATAATTTTCAATCTCTCTCTGGATGATACCGGGTATGGATTTTTAGGTAATGTTTTCTGACGCTCATTTCCTACTATTATAAATTATTTACTCAATGCCACGCAAACATTTTGTGTCGAACGTGACGACTTGGCATCGCTTCGAATTAGCAACTCGAGATAAAAATAAGTTTTAGTCTTAAGTAAATCGTTAAATTTCTCATAGATCATGCTGTGATATTTCAGTTGTGACTTCGTAAGCTTATATAAATCTAATTATTTGATTATGGATATTTTACCTCGCCTTTGATTTTATTGTTCATCCACTTCCCAATTTAGCATTGCATACGACTCCTTTATATTTTATATGCTCTAACATGAACAATTTGCTATACGTAACGATGACCTCCTCGACTTCGCAATCATCATGTAGAGAATATCGTTCCAAAACATAGTCACGGGACAATAAGTGCAGAGACCCACAAGAGTAGCGAGTCCCTTGCTCACATCCAAAACATAGTCACGGGACAATAAGTGCAGAGACCCCCAAGAGTAGCGAGTCCCTTGCTCACATCCAAAACATAGTCACGGGACAATAAGTGCAGAGACCCCCAAGAGTAGCGAGTCCCTTGCTCACATCCAAAACATAGTCACGGGACAATAAGTGCAGAGACCCCCAAGAGTAGCGAGTCCCTTGCTCACATCCAAAACATAGTCACGGGACAATAAGTGCAGAGACCCCCAAGAGTAGCGAGTCCCTTGCTCACATCCAAAACATAGTCACGGGACAATAAGTGCAGAGACCCACAAGAGTAGCGAGTCCCTTGCTCACATGCAGACATCTGGGGTGAAATATTTAGTAAGGAAGGCCCGCCCTCAACACAACCGTTTGTATAGCCCGAAATGCGACGTAATTCTGCATGCAAGCAAAAGCGTGGGTTGTGTGCGCTTGTCAGGGTGCAAGCTACAGCGCGTGTTATGCAAGCACAAAACATGTAATCAAATTCAGAATGAACGATGTTAAGCGGTGAACCTTAATATTAATTTACCCTCGAGAAATATTAGGTTAATGAAAACGAAATAGAATGTTAAGTTGTTCGAGGTTTATTTGTTAAAGCATATTATCTTCGCGATCTTCAACCTAAAAGCGGTCGATCTCTCGGATAAAATTAGACTGATGATTTTATTTGGTCTAGTATATTTCTCCAGTGTTTCTAGCATTTAAGTTCAAATAATAAGATCTTCTAAAGTGAATCCACTTTCTGAGAAGAGAAAACGAACGAAAGACATTAGCATAGTTTTCTAAAAAAAAGAATTCTTAGCATAAGGAAATATGTTAAGGACAATTTAATTGATAAAACACAGTAGATAAAGCTATTTAGGAGCGTTCTTGTGCAGAGTCTTGAGTATGAGATGAATACTGTGTGCCTGGAACTTGAACAACTTTGAAATGTTGGCTTAGCATGCTCCTGGTTTTTTGGGTTTATGAGATCTTAATGTAGAATACACGAACGACCTGCCATTGATACTGTTGAGACTGGATGAATTTATTGGCCAGTGTGACACCAACGCTCCCTCAGCAAGCTAATTGGCCAGTGTGACACCAACGTTCCCTCAGCGAGCTAATTGACCAGTGTGACACCAACGTTCCCTCAGCGAGCTAATTGGCCAGTGTGACACCAACGCTCCCTCAGCGAGCTGATTGGCCAGTGTGACACCAACGCTCCCTCAGCGAGCTAATTGGCCAGTGTGACACCAACGTTCCCTCAGCGAGCTAATTGGCCAGTGTGACACCAACGTTCCCTCAGCGAGCTAATTGACCAGTGTGACACCAACGCTCCCTCAGCGAGCTAATTGGCCAGTGTGACACCAACGTTCCCTCAGCGAGCTAATTGACCAGTGTGACACCAACGTTCCCTCAGCGAGCTAATTGGCCAGTGTGACACCAACGTTCCCTCAGCGAGCTAATTGACCAGTGTGACACCAACGCTCCCTCAGCGAGCTAATTGGCCAGTGTGACACCAACGTTCCCTCAGCGAGCTAATTGGCCAGTGTGACACCAACGCTCCCTCAGCGAGCTAATTGACCAGTGTGACACCAACGCTTCCTCAGTAAGCCAATTGAAATTCAGGACAAAAAACACGAAGGGGAAGGAAACTGGTGCATCAATGAAGCAGGGTTAACTCATTTGGATCAAAAAGCAGACCAAAAATAGTGACTTCTATAGGAAATTCAATCAAAGAAGCAATAGAGTGATATAAAGCGAGCACTACACGCACCACTCACCAGCTATAGACGCCGCAAAGGACTGCTGCCTGACTGTAGGCGATGACCTGTGCTCGACTGCGGGCCCGCTGTTCAGAAAAACAAGTTGTGCCTCCTTTGTAACGACTTGCAGTTACTACGCAGTTATCTACTTTTCCCTTCAGCAACGTGCGGCTCATGCAGCCAAGTTATTTACTTTTCCCACTGAAGTAACTTGCAGCAGATGCAGCCAAGTTATTTACTTTGCCCCCTGGAGTAACTTGCAGCAGATGCAGCCAAGTTATTTACTTTGCCCCCTGGAGTAACTTGCAGCAGATGCAGCCAAGTTATTTACTTTTCCCACTGAAGTAACTTGCAGCAGATGCAGCCAAGTTATTTACATTGCCCCCTGGAGTAACTTGCAGCTGATGCAACCAAGTTATTAACTTTGCCCATTGCTTGAAATTCTTAAGCTTCACACTAGGGTTGCAAACTCTTAGCTTCTCTGACGGCTACGCCCTTCAAATTGATACAAACTTTACAGCACTCATTAACCGTAAAAATGTCGATCAAATAGCTCTTAGAGCCCTCGAAGAGGTCTAAAGAATATGTGATACCACTGGTGAAAATGAGTTATTACGTATGCAAGTCTAAAGGTAATTTCTGGTATAAGTTGAAGGCGCTCTGAAAATTTATCCAGAGTATTGATATGAAATTATTAAGCAAACTTCCTTGATAAACTTCTACCATATATTGAAATTCAAATACAGTAAAATCCTTAAAAAAAATTTCTGACAACTAGCATGTCTGACTGCGCCATACCAAACAGTCAAGTCTGACAACTAGCATGTCTGACTGCGCCATACCAAACAGTCAAGTCTGACAACTAGCATGTCTGACTGCGCCATACCAAACTGTCAAGTCTGACAACTAGCATGTCTGACTGCGCCATACCAAACTGTCAAGTCTGACAACTAGCATGTCTGACTGCGCCATACCAAACTGTCAAGTCTGACAACTAGCATGTCTGACTGCGCCATACCAAACTGTCAAGTCTGACAACACACTGAAGTTGAGCCTTCGTCCCGTTAGGAATGTTTAAGCCTCTCCGTGAATTTTGTAAAATAGAAAACCATTCTACCTCTATTCCATTCAGTTCATGAGAGTGATAGAAAGTTGGCACATGTGTTACATTTCTAAAATTATCAATTATTCCCTCATTAAAAGAGACAGACAATCAATTAGTAAGCAAATCCTTTTCAGCGCAACTTATTCTACGACCTGTACATTGGTCGACATAAATTTCATTGGAGAATTAAAACGAATTCGTTGAGCGGACTATATAACTGGTTAAAAAAATATGAACTTAAGACACATTCTTGTCTCTTTTAAGCATTGTATTACGCAGTTATTGAGCCTTTCTAATTATTGAAAAAAGAAAATAGGGAGTGGCATTTACCACGTTTGAACTTTGGCTGCAGATTCCGCAGAATGAGCTTTGGATGAGGATGAACTGGACGACGAGGATGACGACAAGGACGTGGTGCTGGTGCTGACGAGCGCGCCGCCGCTCGGCCTGGCCGGCGCCTGAGAGCCGGAGGAGTTGGTGCTGGGGCTGGGCGCCGCGGCGGGCGTTGGAATGTTGTGAGGCGCCTCAGAGGGACCGCTCAGTCGCAGCGAAGCTTGATTTTGTTGCTGGCTTCTTTGGGATGAAACCTGAAGATCGTCATTGACAAGGTCTGCTTCCTGTACGGGGAATAGGATGGGCGCGTGCTCGACGAGCAGCTCGACAGCTCTGGTCTGGTGCACGGTGTCCACCAGCGAGCTGAGCGAGGCCGAGCCCTCCGTCGTGCGCAGCAAGGTCGGGCCGAACACGATGCCTAAACAA
Organism: Morinoia aosen; assembly: GCA_030386875.1. NCBI lineage: Eukaryota > Metazoa > Arthropoda > Malacostraca > Amphipoda > Talitridae > Morinoia > Morinoia aosen. Next base: position 45,890,037 of record CM059567.1, on the reverse strand, counting down.
AAATCGTAAGCAAAAATCGTTCTATTTGCGTAATTATTATAATTCCACTAACACGGTGATCTCGAATGAACATGGGGAAAAACAGCAGCAAACTCATGAGCAGAGACTCTTCTTTAATCAACTCGCTAAATAACGAGAGGGTGCAGCCGCGTGTAATCGCGGTTAGTAAATTTAATAATCTAGATTCGTTTTCAAAGTGCAATAAATGTGAACACGCAAGTAAAATAAGAGCCTTTTCAAGAATATCCTCCTGAAACAATCCCATAACAAAATATACAACATTTATTTAAACCCAGTGAACATTTTACAAAGTGTGAACCCTTTTCATTGCGAATCTCAGTTATGAGGCACAGAAGCGAGACGCAGGGCAGAGCTCACCGAGGTTGGAGGGCGGCATGTTGTTGACGTGATGGTTGCTGGCAACCCTGTGCAGGTGCAGCATGAGCACCGCTAGGCTGCTCCTGAAGTGCTGCGGGATGCGACTCACCACCTCCTTCAGCTGCTCGGCCACCGCCTCCCGCGGGTTGTCTTCGCTCCAATTATTCGCCGGGAAATCTTTGGCAATTCTGTTCAATGAAGGCAAACACGTTAAATTGCCAGCGATTTTTGTAGAAATCGAGTTTAGGATTGCGAATAATTACTGAAGAATTCACTTCACAGAGAGTGAGTGGTTCGACATTGTTACGTATAGGGATTTGTACCTCCAGGTGTAAAACGACTTGTATAACTGAAAAACGATCTATAAATAACGTGTTACACAAACAAGCTATGTAATGGTGCCTAGAGAAATCGCTGCTAGCGTTCAAAGCTATGATGGTACATTTACTCTTGATAAATAATAGGATAGTTAACTCGCAAATTTAAACCTTGAATTTATGACAGGATGGCTGACTGATAAATATAAACTTTGAATTTAGTTAGGATAGCACCTGGAGAACTTCCGTCCGGCACTGTCACCTGTGGTGATGTATTTTGACCAGCACCTCTAAGCCGGGCGGTGCTAAGCTGCCTCACAATTTTGTAACATGATAAAGTTGTCCCTAGTGTGGGATCCCACATATAGGATGCCTTCACTCACCTTATGAAGTCCGGATAGAGCCTGAAGGTGAAGAGCGGCTCGGGGAGCTGGCGCAAGTATAGCTTCAGCACGTTCGCGATCACGTTCGGGTGCTGGTCGGTGAGATCAACGAGGTGCGCTCCGTTTTCGAAGGCCTGGCACAGCTTCTCCACTCTCGTTTTCAAACCAGAAACTCGGTAAATTCCCTGCCCAGAATAAATTAATTTTGGGAAGAATTTTCGCCGCTAAAAAACATCATCAATTTATTGGCAGGAAATGGATACATGTGACCGGACAACTGCAGACCGGCGCATTTGATCACATCCGTCTCAGGTTTTGATCACTTCTGACGACTCTTTAATGGAAATAGTTGCAATTTTGTCGTCATTGCTCATCTGAGGAGTACGAATAAAAACTGAAGGCGTTATCAATTTCCGTCATTGGCATATAGCGCAAGCTAAATCTTTGCCTCAAAAATCCTTCACCTCAGCAATTTGCAAACAAAATGAGTATTTCAGCCAAATAAAACACTTCAGACACCATACTTAATTTTCACACTTAAATTGAATGATATTTTTCAAGATTGAGATCTCCATTGAAAATTTATATTTTAATAACAGAAATTTGATCACATCTGACTAGGAAAGAAAGGAATAAAATAGACTGATTTCTAGGAAATCTCACTTATAGTATAAAAATAAAGGAACACCGCATTTCAGCATTTAATTCATGGTTTATCATGAACAATCATGTTGAATGATCCTGCGTTTATAAAAGCGAGTGTTATACTCTTTATTTACAAAGCAAAGTATTATTACACATGAAAACTTTAATATTACACACCTTGCGGAAAAAAATTGTCATATTATGTAGCCACACGTACGTAACATGGCCACTCTCTTGAATTAAAACGAAAGCATTGGTGATTCTGCGTTGATATTGATGACTGTCAGTGGGACTTTTTTCTATTCTCTAGTGCCTTTGCATGGTCATTGTCTACCGACAGGGCAATTGGGTAGCAGCCCAAGAATGAGCCGCTCGGCTCGTTCTTGTCGCCACATTCCATTCTAATGAGAGACAGGACAGAACTCGAGGCCTGAAGTGAGACTCTAATGAGAGACAGGACAGAACTCGAGGCCTGAAGTGAGACTCTAATGAGAGACAGGACAGAACTCGAGGCCTGAAGTGAGACTCTAATGAGAGACAGGACAGAACTCGAGGCCTGAAGTGAGACTCTAATGAGAGACAGGACAGAACTCGAGGCCTGAAGTGAGACTCTAATGAGAGACAGGACAGAACTCGAGGCCTGAAGTGAGACTCTAATGAGAGACAGGACAGAACTCGAGGCCTGAAGTGAGACTCTAATGAGAGACAGGACAGAACTCGAGGCCTGAAGTGAGACTCTAATGAGAGACAGGACAGAACTAGAGGCCTGAAGTGAGACTCTAATGAGAGACAGGACAGAACTCGAGGCCTGAAGTGAGACTCTAATGAGAGACAGGACAGAACTCGAGGCCTGAAGTGAGACTCTAATGAGAGACAGGACAGAACTCGAGGCCTGAAGTGAGACTCTAATGAGAGACAGGACAGAACTCGAGGCCTGAAGTGAGACTCTAATGAGAGACAGGACAGAACTAGAGGCCTGAAGTGAGACTCTGCATCTCTTGTTATTGGAACAAAGCTCCGAACTTTTCCGCACTGAAGAACTCCGACCAAGGCTGACAAATGAGGTTAAGAAGCGCATCCTTTACAGCGTGTTAACACGACACTGAAGCAAGTTAAACTGAAGATCAATGTTCAACTGGAATTGCAGTTTATTTTAGCAATAAATTTTCAAAATAGCAAACATTATCATGCACTCATTTAGTTGTTAATTTTATTAAGCCTTTTTGAAAATGTATTTTTGACTACGAGTCTGTCAGCAGCATTATCGAAATCCCCTCAGTGACCACCAGCGGCTCACGTCGTAAAGTACTCCTCACGCAATTGGGACCTCATGCGATGAGTATTTGATATCACAGGAAATGTCTACGCCGGCTTGACCACACCTGGTGTGAAGCCCAGGTCGGGAAGGAAACAAATTCTTGTATAACGACCCTTTAAGCGAACACTGATAATTCTTCAAAAGAATATTTGTTTGCGAACAGCTTTTCTTGCAAGTGAAGACTTCTGTAAGTAGACGGTGCGCGAGAGAGTCCCTTGCGCTGCCTTGTCAAGGTTGTCGTGCTTCGTCACCATCAGCGCTGTAGCTCCGTCCAGGCCGGCGACTTGCGAATTGCTTTGACACCAATTCATTGTTAAGGCTCGGGCGACGTTGCAATGCTAAGGGCACCAGGGAACGACAGCTAACGACGACAGCGACGTAAGCCAATGCAAAACGTAAAACATGCTTTTCCAAATAATGAAAACTAACAAATATTAACACAAAAAATTAAGGCAATCAAGAGATGGATTTTTAGAATCTTCCTATACCTGCGAGTGTGAACAAAAATTATAAATTGGATATTTATGATGAGATCTTTATTAGCGAGCCTTGGGAGAGAGGAGAGGAACTCACCTTAATATCGGTGCCCCGGAGATCAATCTCCCTGATGCACTTGCTGATGAGGTGCGGCACGGAGACTCGGCTCTCCCCCGCCAGCTGCGCCAGGTCCACACCGAAGGTGTTCATCTTCCTCGGCAGCCGCTTGTGTCCGCACTGCAGCGCCAGCGTCTCCAGGCACTTCTTGTGGCACGCCAGCCCGCACTGCGGCCACGTAGGTCACGGTTTATTAGTTGTTGATCGCAGTGTAGTGCAAAGGGTAGACATTTGCCCAGCATACTCGAAAATAGGTTAAGGTAAATTAGTAATTATTCGCAGTGCACCACAAAGGGTAGACATTTTCCCAGCATACTCGCAAACAGGTTAAGATAAATTAGTAATTATTCGCAGTATGCCACAAAGGGTAGACAATTGCCCAGCATACTCGCAAATATGTAGGTGACGGTAAATCAGTAATTACTCGGAGCATAGCACAAAGTGTACTCATTTGCCCAACGTACTTGCATATGAACTAATTCATGAACCGTAATTAACGAAGATAATTTCAATTTCATCAGGATGTGCCGAAAGGAATTTCAAACTTTGGTAAAAAACAAGGCTCATCATTAAATATGTGTATACCACGATGACGTTAATAGTAAAAAAACAATATAAATTCAATTCAAGTTAATAAAAAATAGAATACTCAGATATAAACAAATGCAAACGAAATATACGGTAACAAACAGTAAATTTTTCCGTGCTCTTAATCCTCAAAAAATATAGCGTATGAAAATCGTCGTGCAAGAAGCCAGATTCGTGTACGGAATTTGAAAACAGGATCAGAAAATTGAGACTCAGTTTGATAATCATGATGAAAAAAACTAATCCAAAGGTTTCAATACTGTTCACTTCGGTAACCTTTCTGCGAAACTCATGAAACGCGGAGAAAACGACAGCGTCCAAGCGGTAGAAATTGAGGTGATAAGTTCGGCAACATTCGTAAAGTTCACACTCCCCACACTCGTGGCCGTGGAAGTAGACACAACAGTTCACACCTCCCCACACGAACAGTTCACACCTCCCCACACACGTGACCGTGGAAGTAGACACAACAGTTCACACCTCCCCACACTCGTGACCGTGGAAGTAGACACAACAGTTCACACCTCCCCACACACGTGACCGTGGAAGTAGACACAACAGTTCACACCTCCCCACACACGTGAGCGTGGAAGTAGACACAACAGTTCACACCTCCCCACACACGTGACCGTGGAAGTAGACACAACGGTGCACACCTCCCCACACACGTGACCGTGGAAGTAGACACAACAGTTCACACCTCCCCACACTCGTGACCGTGGAAGTAGACACAACAGTTCACACCTCCCCACACACGGGACCGTGGAAGTAGACACAACAGTTCACACCTCCCCACACACGTGACCGTGGAAGTAGACACAACAGTTCACACCTCCCCACACACGTGACCGTGGAAGTAGACACAACAGTTCACACCTCCCCACACACGTGACCGTGGAAGTAGACACAACAGTTCACACCTCCCCACACACGGGACCGTGGAAGTAGACACAACAGTTCACACCTCCCCACACACGTGACCGTGGAAGTAGACACAACAGTTCACACCTCCCCACACACGGGACCGTGGAAGTAGACACAACAGTTCACACCTCCCCACACACGTGACCGTGGAAGTAGACACAACAGTTCACACCTCCCCACACACGGGACCGTGGAAGTAGACACAACAGTTCACACCTCCCCACACACGTGACCGTGAAAGTAGACACAACAGTGCACACCTCCCCACACGAACAGTTCACACCTCCCCACACACGTGACCGTGGAAGTAGACACAACAGTTCACACTCCCCACACTCGTGGCCGTGGAAGTAGACACAACAGTTCACACCTCCCCACACGAACAGTTCACACCTCCCCACACACGTGACCGTGGAAGTAGACACAACAGTTCACACCTCCCCACACTCGTGACCGTGGAAGTAGACACAACAGTTCACACCTCCCCACACACGTGACCGTGGAAGTAGACACAACAGTTCACACCTCCCCACACACGTGACCGTGGAAGTAGACACAACAGTTCACACCTCCCCACACACGTGACCGTGGAAGTAGACACAACAGTTCACACCTCCCCACACACGGGACCGTGGAAGTAGACACAACAGTTCACACCTCCCCACACACGTGACCGTGGAAGTAGACACAACAGTGCACACCTCCCCACACGAACAGTTCACACCTCCCCACACACGTGACCGTGGAAGTAGACACAACAGTTCACACCTCCCCACACTCGTGACCGTGGAAGTAGACACAACAGTTCACACCTCCCCACACACGTGACTGTGGAAGTAGACACAACAGTTCACACCTCCCCACACACGTGACCGTGGAAGTAGACACAACAGTTCACACCTCCCCACACTCGTGACCGTGGAAGTAGACACAACAGTTCATACCTCCCCACACACGTGACCGTGGAAGTAGACACAACAGTTCACACCTCCCCACACACGTGACCGTGGAAGTAGACACAACAGTTCACACCTCCCCACACTCGTGACCGTGGAAGTAGACACAACAGTTCACACCTCCCCACACACGTGACCGTGGAAGTAGACACAACAGTTCACACCTCCCCACACACGTGACCGTGGAAGTAGACACAACAGTTCACACCTCCCCACACTCGTGACCGTGGAAGTAGACACAACAGTTCACACCTCCCCACACACGTGACCGTGGAAGTAGACACAACAGTTCACACCTCCCCACACACGTGACCGTGGAAGTAGACACAACAGTTCACACCTCCCCACACACGGGACCGTGGAAGTAGACACAACAGTTCACACCTCCCCACACACGTGACCGTGGAAGTAGACACAACAGTTCACACCTCCCCACACTCGTGACCGTGGAAGTAGACACAACAGTTCACACCTCCCCACACACGTGACTGTGGAAGTAGACACAACAGTTCACACCTCCCCACACACGGGACCGTGGAAGTAGACACAACAGTTCACACCTCCCCACACACGTGACCGTGGAAGTAGACACAACAGTTCACACCTCCCCACACTCGTGACCGTGGAAGTAGACACAACAGTTCACACCTCCCCACACACGTGACTGTGGAAGTAGACACAACAGTTCACACCTCCCCACACACGTGACCGTGGAAGTAGACACAACAGTTCACACCTCCCCACACTCGTGACCGTGGAAGTAGACACAACAGTTCACACCTCCCCACACACGTGACTGTGGAAGTAGACACAACAGTTCACACCTCCCCACACACGGGACCGTGGAAGTAGACACAACAGTTCACACCTCCCCACACTCGTGACCGTGGAAGTAGACACAACAGTTCACACCTCCCCACACACGTGACTGTGGAAGTAGACACAACAGTTCACACCTCCCCACACACGGGACCGTGGAAGTAGACACAACAGTTCACACCTCCCCACACTCGTGACCGTGGAAGTAGACACAACAGTTCACACCTCCCCACACACGTGACTGTGGAAGTAGACACAACAGTTCACACCTCCCCACACACGTGACCGTGGAAGTAGACACAACAGTTCACACCTCCCCACACTCGTGACCGTGGAAGTAGACACAACAGTTCACACCTCCCCACACACGTGACTGTGGAAGTAGACACAACAGTTCACACCTCCCCACACACGGGACCGTGATAGTAGACACAACAGTTCACACCTCCCCACACACGTGACCGTGGAAGTAGACACAACAGTTCACACCTCCCCACACTCGTGACCGTGGAAGTAGACACAACAGTTCACACCTTCCCACACACGTGACTGTGGAAGTAGACACAACAGTTCACACCTCCCCACACACGTGACCGTGATAGTAGACACAACAGTTCACACCTCCCCACACACGGGACCGTGGAAGTAGACACAACAGTTCACACTTCCCCACACACGTGACCGTGGAAGTAGACACAACAGTGCACACCTCCCCACACACGTGACCGTGGAAGTAGACACAACAGTTCACACCTCCCCACACTCGTGACCGTGGAAGTAGACACAACAGTTCACACCTCCCCACACACGTGACTGTGGAAGTAGACACAACAGTTCACACCTCCCCACACACGTGACCGTGGAAGTAGACACAACAGTTCACACCTCCCCACACTCGTGACCGTGGAAGTAGGCACAACAGTTCACACCTCCCCACACACGTGACCGTGGAAGTAGACACAACAGTTCACACCTCCCCACACTCGTGACCGTGGAAGTAGACACAACAGTTCACACCTTCCCACACACGTGACTGTGGAAGTAGACACAACAGTTCACACCTCCCCACACACGTGACCGTGGAAGTAGACACAACAGTTCACACCTCCCCACACTCGTGACCGTGGAAGTAGACACAACAGTTCACACCTCCCCACACACGTGACCGTGGAAGTAGACACAACAGTTCACACCTCCCCACACACGTGACCGTGGAAGTAGACACAACAGTTCACACCTCCCCACACACGTGACCGTGGAAGTAGACACAACAGTTCACACCTCCCCACACACGTGACCGTGGAAGTAGACACAACAGTTCACACCTCCCCACACACGTGACCGTGGAAGTAGACACAACGGTGCACACCTCCCCACACACGTGACCGTGGAAGTAGACACAACAGTTCACACCTCCCCACACACGTGACCGTGGAAGTAGACACAACGGTGCACATCTCCCCACACACGTGGCCGTGGAAGTAGACACAACTGTGCACACCTCCCCACACACGTAACCGTGGAAGTAGACACAACAGTTCACACCTCCCCACACTCGTGGCCGTGGAAGTAGACGTAGGAGTCACACTCCCGACAGCGCGACGGCGTCTTCAGCTTCCTGAAGGAGTGCGTCTCTGCCGCCTTGCTCTTCATCAGGTGAGCTGGAGATGGCCACACGCCATCTCCAGATGCCAGGGCCGAAACAAAAATGTTAAAATCGAAAAAATTAAATTCAACATGAAAAATATGATGTTTGTGTTTGCAAATTTCCAAAGATAAATTATTCAAAATCATAGATAAACCCAGGTCAAGATTTATGTAAAGAAAATATTCATTTTATTCATTCCTTTAAAATACTACTAAGAATTTTACTGTAATTTTTTATCAATCCTAAATTTATGCCCAAAGCTTTCACTACTACACATACAGTAATTTTTTTTTAATATTTTATGTGTATGCAGTGTGACGTGTTTGATATTTGATGAATCTGCACTAACAAATATTTGATACTTGATGTCTCTGCAGTGAAAAATGATTGATACTTGATGCGTTTGAGATGCGTCTGATATCAGGTGCATCTCCTGTCAGCTACACACATTTGATATCGATCTCAATCTTCAGGTTACTCTGTACCAGTTATTCATTTAGTCACAATTTCATGAATCTCAGGGACATGGACATCATTGTCTTTGTCACTATGGACGGTCTATTTCAGTCGACATCAAACGAGCGATGATCACAATTGTAATTGAATCAATCTTTTAGAGAGCCAACATCAGCAGCGCTAGTCGGCCCCTCCGCCCAACTCTCCTGTTTATCGCAACCACCGAGTGTTGTCATGTACGCCTTCCATTGTCCTTTGTCATCCTCAACTCTTATCTAACAGAGTCATGTTTTCTTTGTTTTGGAAGCACCTCGTTTCTAACTCATTCCATTTATTGATTTTTTGTTGTTGCTGCTTAGAGCCTCCAATTCTTCACGGCTTACCAACGGTCACGGCAATCAGACTCAATGAAAACTTTTTAGCAATGAAAATTCACTGTCCTTCCAAATATTCCTATCCATTGTATCTTATAGTCGTCCGCTCCTTTTCATTGAAAATCCATTCCCATGTAGCGAAGTTCCACCCTGCCTGAGAAGCGCTTTATATTTTACTCTTCGATCACCTCTCGGTTCTTATGAATTCCTTTTGCACGACATTATAGTACAATGCATCCCATATCACTTTATTCATGTTCAATTTACTTTATAACGTTATTTTATACTGCCTACCTCTTCTAAATTCAATCTGGGACTTCTACCATTCTTTCTCTGATCTAGCTACTGGTACTAGGAAATCATCAAAATATAACACCTCCCGTAATTTTTCTGAAATTGAAAAAAAAGTGTTTGAAGTCACTTGCCTCTGCGTGCCCCAGAACTCTTTGCAGTATCCTTTATTCTCCAACTTTCAGGGTGCAGATCTAGCGATTGGCTCTCGGAACCAGTTTGGGCTATTGTATGTTTCCTCAAAATTTTAGTCGCATCTCTTTTCATGTGAAGAAATAAAGTATTGTTTCCTACTTATAAGTAAATAATGAGGAACTTAAAAACGAGGAAAATTCCAAGGAAACTATTCATAGTTGATAGAAAAATATTGCGGAGTCCAGCTCCATCATCAGTTCAATTCAGTCCCATCAGTTCGAACGTTTTCCCATCAAATACGATTAATTTCCTTAAAATTTTCCTCGTTTATAAGTTCTTCCTTAACCTGCGATTCAAGCTAACGACCTACCCGTTCAGATATATTCAATGTAAATGATTCGGATACAAATAATCCATACCGGTCTCTGTGTCTGCCTCGAGCTCGTCCCCAGAGGAGAGCGTGTGCTGCGTGCGGTGAGATGAGGAAACGGACGGGTGGTCGCGGCGCGGCGGCGCGGTCGGAGAGGAAGACGGACTTTGGCTTTTGGAGCTGCCAGACCCCACGCTGTCTGTGTCGCTCCCGGCCACAGGGGTGCCCGATCCTTCGTGAGGGGAGTTCGATCCTCCATGAGGAGAGCTGGAAACTGGGGAGTATAATCATGGGAACTTAAAGAACAAACAACGAATGATATTTGATGAAAGAACTTATTTCTTATATCGAACGAAATTAGAGCTATTTTAAACTCACACAATCAAACACATTAGGTTCATTTGGAAAAACTCTGAGATTATAATATTTATCTGAATAAAAATAATACAAGAACACTCGGGCCACAGTTTGAAAACCAATGAAAAATGTGTAAAAAACGTAAATTATACAAAAAGTCAAAAAATATTAAAACTTAAGTATAAATCTGGCCACATATGGATTTTAAACGAAGTAGCATGTCGCTGCAGCATGTCGCCAGACAGCTCATCAGTTGGTCGTGTAGACGAATTTTCAATTCGATTAACCACAAATGATTGTTCCCACGAATAAAGCGATGTTTAACATCTGAGCAATTTTTGCGAGCATTTTGAGCATTGCTGAGGTGGCACATTGAGCCTCGAGTGCGGAACACTGCCTGAGCTGTCCTTTCCTTGTTCTCGAGAGTATCCAGCTCTGGCTGAATTGTTTTAACCATTCTACACTACCACTTGATGTCTCTTACTTGTTTCAGACTGCGGAAGAATCTACAATGAATTCATAATATTCGTAATAGTACTTGACGCACTTGAATTAAAAGAGGGATTTCATAGCGCAGTAGGAATTCATAGAGATTTTAATACATTTTTGCGAGCCCTGATGAAAACCTGCAGGACATTTTTGCTTCCTTACAGAGGAGTCATAATCCTAGCGACCCTGTAACGCCCTCAAAATATAAATCGTACCTCGACTAAATTTTTCTCTGGAAAAAAGCGCTTGTGCAACAGCAGCGGACCACAACTGCTGAGTGCTTCACTGAATGAGATGGATGGAAAACAATCTATGGATTGTTTTCTGAATGCGATAAAGTTATCTGGCTGGCGTATTATGCTTCTAGGTCTTTGAGATCAGATTTTTATTGTCTGTAGAAAAATAATGAACAAGAAAAAAATTAGAATCAGAAGTCCTGCCTACTCAAAAAAAGTATACTCTCAAGTTAGTAATCGTCAGTGTGTCTCCTAATAGTTCTCCTAACATTTATCAACTGAACGAATGAAAACTACGCCCACGATACAAGAAATCTTGCTCTGGGCACGAATTGTTAACCAAATTTTCCAATACCAAATGCAGCGACAGATGCTCCCTCAATTGATCGCTGGACAAATGATGTACAGAGTGAGGGATGAATATCCGAGATGGGATATAAAATGAATCGGGTGAATAGTTCATGTTAAATTCTCGAGTCCAACAAGTGACGCCGAGTGTTCGGGAGGACAGTGCAGGGTCCCGCACCAATTGAGATCAGGCAAACAAAAGGGCACCAACACCGATCTGAAGGTGGTGATGGCATCCGAAATGAGCGTCGCGCGTTCTTGGATCACACGTGGAAAATTTCATTCTGAATATAAAATCGATAGTTGACCGATTATAAAAGTCTTATAAAAATCAAATTATCACACTTGAAAGACGCATAAAAACATTTTTTTACACTCATGAACATTAAAGGGAAAATAATTACAAAAAAGTTTTCGAATCTGTCTAGAATAGAAAAGTATTTGATTTGCTCCGATTCAATACTGACCACCTTATCCAAGAAGATTAAATCAGATTATATTAGATGATATTAGGTTAGATTAGATGAGATAAGTTAGTTTATGTCCCCCCCTAACCATGTCGAAGAGCATTAACCTTGTCACTGGATGGAGACCAGGTTCCAATGAACAACGCAGTGCTTTGATGATGCAAAAGCCTGATTTTATTTTTCTAGAAAGGCTTTAGTTTTTGTCGACGAATAAACCCTCCGAACTGCACTGATGTAAAAGTTTATGCTTTAATAATTTTGTTTTTTATCATATGAAAATTATTCCGACGTTCATTCTGTATTCGAAAATGCTAGAGTCGTGGTTAAATGAAGTGAGATTTCCTCCAGTTGTTCGCAACGTCCTCGCACGATTTACTTGCTGAGCCGCAAGGTGTTTCTTCAAGTAAGCAAGTGACGAGCTCCAGCATTTCAGTCCGATTAACTTTAAAATTCAAACCATTTTGCTGGGAGAAGAGTTGCGCTCGTTCTCATATAACTTTCACAGGAATTGAAGTGCGTGTTGAGGTAGCCATCACATTTATTCAACTGTTTATGAGAAACAAATCCTGATTTATTAGAAACGAAGTTCGGTTTGTCACTAAAAGATCTGATTTGTTCAAAATCAAATTTGATAAATTGTAATTGAAAAATGAGACGCAATATTTCATTCGTTATCAATGAACTAATACAAACTAACGGCAAAAATTAGTAACAAACTCATGCTTTTATTTTAATATCCCATTCGTTGATGGCTGACATTGTATTTAATGTTAAAAACGCAATTACAGCGGTGTATAGATATATGTAACCAAATGTAAACAGTGGGGGGCAAAATCACTCACACGGATGAGTTTTTATGTTTATTAAACTGTTAGTAGGCCAATATACACGAAACTCTGATAGATTATAGATCTTAACGGTTAAACTAAGTTGAAAAACTTTATATTCGATATTTTGCTCACGGTTTCATATATTACAAAAACATGAGTGGAAGATGACAAAAATATTCAATACTCTCAACGGAAAAATATTAAAATAGCAGCTGTCGCATTTTTGAAGAATAAATGTATCCAAATACATTTTCAAACATTTGAAACGTTCGTCGAACAAGAATCTAAATAGTTTGGTGGAAACTCACTACCATTTATCAACGAGCCCCTATTGCAAAAAATCTTGCCTAATGTAAAAAGCTAAATAATCATTCAATTGGATTTGGAATAAATTTCATGCGTAAAGATTTCTGCCAAATTCGATGGAATCATATTTTACCGAAGGTTCAATTATTCGTAAATTTAAGAAAAATTGCACAACCACAAACTTGCCAAGGTGCACCCCTGACGACCAGTGTTCGTTTACTACATCGGAACATGCCGAGAAAGGGTAAAAAAAGTTGATAATTACCCTGGCAAAGGTAAAATTGACGACGAAGCTTCTGGAACAAAGTGATTGAACCATCGGTAGAAAACTACAAGGTAACATGAGAAATAAAGTTACGCACAATGTAAATTCAACGAGAAAGCATGTTGCAAGTCTTCTAAAATTTAGAACAGAACACGAAGACAGGAAATGAGTTTTGGAATATTCATCTCATGCAACCAAAATTAAATTGTTTGAATACGATGACACGCGTCGTGTTAGCAGGACTTCATGGAACAAAAGGTGGATGGCGAGAGAATTTCATCCAGTGATCAAAAACATTTTTTAAAATCATAAGTGAACCTTCCAACAGGACAATAACCTTAGACACTGCAAATTCAACCCACGAACAGTTAAATGAACAAGAAATCAAAGTTCTTCTGTGGCTAAGTCAACAGCTGGACCTCGACCCGACTGAAGGCCTTTCTGCAACACTGAAAAATCCAATCAAGAATCAATATCTAAAAATCTGGTGGAGTTAAAAAAGAGAATGGATATGTCTTGTAGGATTGAAGAAGTAATGGATATGTGCCCATAAATTGTGAATGCCTTATTTCATCACAGGGAAACCTTCTCGAAGCAACGAAGCAGCAATAACGAGTAGAGGCTTCACAACTTAATGTGCGATAATTAAATAATTTTGTTGCGTAAAATTCATGTTTTGTTGTAGTATATGAATGCGTGAGCTTGAAAAAAAATTTATGTTACATTTTCAGTTAAGCCCTTGAAGACCACAATCTGTTGGAGTTTCGATTATAATGGCCTAATAACAGTTTAATTTTCGTAAAAATTCTTCGGTACAAGCCCATTAGATTCCTGCTGTACGTTCATTCTCATGAGTTAACATGTAAGTATACATTTTATATGTTCATATATACTCGTATACTTGAGTATATCTATGACATGTATGGATACTTCACACACTGGCAATTTTGAGTTTTGTGACAATTTTTAAACGTATCTACCGAACCAGCAGAGACTACGTTTTCTAGCTGCAGGTTCCAGCTTACGACAGTTTTAAATGAAAGGTAATGTAGGGCCTGAGCTGTCTTGACCGTTTTCTCCTTTTTAATAAGCCAATTTTTCACTTAAATTATACAAATACTCCTGGGCCAATTTCAAATGAAAAAATAAATTTACTGCTTGAAAAACGCTCTTTTTTCAAATTTTCATTTTGAACGGCGAAGTAGACTGGAAAGAGTAATGAAATTCACATGAAATCAAATTTCATTAAAAAAGATCTAGATTTAGAGGTCACAGAACTGGTAAGATGAGTTCATTGCAAAACTAAGGGCGGATGAATGAAGGAAACTGGTCACAAAAGAGCGAGCACGAGCAGCTTTCTGACGTAAAATGGGTCTGAACATTCGTCCGAAAAGAAAATATTGTAATTTTTCTGAAACATTATAATGACAAGAAAGTTTTAGCTGAGAGGATTAAATATCACAACTGAAGTATTCATTCATTATTAGAAACATCACAAATTTTTGTCTGCTCGTTAGACGTGGCTGCTAGGACGGAAAAAGATTTTTACACATATTGTCACAGGTTTATTCGTATTTTATTTCTGTAGGATTTTAATAAATAAATCATTGAAAGAATAAAAATCGGTATGGGCTTCCTAACTCCTTTTATACATGCAAGCTATTCATGGTATTTGAAAAAATATTATATTAATTTCAAAATTAGCCAAAACACTTCAGGCCGTTGAGCTATTCCATTTATAAATGACATTGTTCGAAAATTAAGAATATTCTAGGAGTAGGGAATCAATTAGTCCTGTACCAGCTAAAAGTGAGTCGCTCGATCAACAAACTAAGTGTAGAAAACAATTTTTCTCGCAAATAAGAAACTCATTTCGAAGAGCGAGAGCAAAGAACCCGCGGGTCTCAAAAGAGGCGGTGGCGGGGCGCATTTTGCTGCCCTGCACCTCAGCGACATCGAGCGAAGTCGCGCGAGACTTGTTGAGCCAGACGCGCTCGGCAGCAGCAAAATAATGAAATCAAGTTCCCGACGTAAACTTCGCTGGCGTTAGAGATCAAAAGGTGGCCGCCAATTCCAGCGAGCGTGCTAAACTTTGTGCTCTAAAGATCTCCTACAGACAAATGAATGAAAGCATATTTATCATAATAAATCTCAGAGATTGTGTATAACTTTGATTCCAAAGTCAGTAGGGGCTTCATGTTAGTGCTGATGATCCTAAAACTCAACTATGATTTTTATTTGTGAAATTTGATAAAACTGATAGCGTGAATGAGAAAGATCCCGGTTTTCTGAATCTTTGAATACGAAAACTTTGTCACAACAAGGAAGAAGTTCGCTCTAAGTTCTGCATGGTCGGGCGTTATGAAGACGGCTATTGGCTGCATTCATCTTGCAATGAAAAAATAAAGCACGCCTGGCTAGCGGAAAGGTATCAATAAAGAACATGTCAAAGGTTCTGTACCTCAATTTACTTCGCATTGTAATTTAGTAAAGCTGTATAAACTATTGTAATATGGTTCAATAGTTGCTACAAAGCTGACAAGAACAGAAGCAAGTTAGTGATGGGAGCAAGTTTGAGGGTAGTTCACGTCGCAAAAGTGATGGGAGCAAGTTTGAGGGTAGGTCACGTCGCAAAAGCTGACAAGAGCAGAAGCAAGTTAGTGATGGGAGCAAGTTTGAGGGTAGGTCACGTCGCAAAAGTGATGGGAGCAAGTTTGAGGGTAGGTCACGTCGCAAAAGCTGACAAGAACAGAAGCAAGTTAGTGATGGGAGCAAGTTTGAGGGTAGGTCACGTCGCAAAAGCTGACAAGAGCAGAAGGAAGTTAGTGATGGGAGCAAGTTTGAGGGTAGGTCACGTCGCAAAAGCTGACAAGAGCAGAAGCAAGTTAGTGATGGGAGCAAGTCTGAGGGTAGGTCACGTCGCAAAAGAGTGCATTGCTCACAAAAATAAATCTCAACACAGTAACATTTACGCAAGTAAAAAATTTTCTGCCACCTTGTTACTTCTTAAAAATATAATTTCGAAATTAATATGATTTCGAAATACCAAACCTTAAATGTCGGCTGGAGACAAAACGCAGGAGTTGAAAAAATCGACTGCGAATGAAGTTATATAATTATTGTTTATATTTCAAGCACTTACGTTTAAATTGTAACACTCTTTTAGAGAACGCATCAACAAAATTAACGACGCTTTTATACGTCATTTCACGTTATATGAAATAAAACACACGAAGCATGGGATTTAAAACTAGTAGGTTTTAAGAGAGGGAAAATACAAATTAAAACAAGGTAAAGGAATCATATATCTGCACACGAACATGGAGAAGTTAACACACCACTAGCGCGTCGTACACAAATATAAATTACAAAACAAAAATGGCACTCAAAATTAAAAACCTATAATTATGAGCAACTAAATTTAAACTAGAGTTTTCTTTTATTTGTGCTCTGTAGCTGATAGGGGAATGAAGGAAAATATTTAGCAAACAATAATAGATTGAAGGTAAAATTTTGAGAAAGAATTTTCCAATAACTCAGGCGTAGATTGCTTGATAATAGAATAGAGTTAGAAGGACGCAATAGCTCCTACAGTAATGTTCTACTATGGGGCGAGGGGCAGAAACTTTAAAAAACCGAACTTACTGAATGCTTGGGAAACTAAATGCAGGTGTTTCGTAAAATCTTGAAATATAGGAGCAATTTTTTTCCCTCTCAAAACCCCGGATGTTGATGAAAATTAGGGCTTATTTTAGGAAGTAAAGTATTTTGTTAATATGTTTTTACTTGATTGTTCTATTGGTCAAGAGTGATGGCAGAAAAAATAAACAATTTCCCAGTTGTGTACAAAAAGAGGAAACAAAGTGAGCTTCATTAGAGCCAAAGTCTAGGTACCACCTTGTCCTCTCACTTTGAATTACCAAGTTTTTTTCTTCTTTCGTGAACTAATTTGGCATGAAAGCTTTTACTCTTTAAATTGGTGTCAGACACTTTCCGGTACTCTTTAAACTGGTGTCAGACACTTTCCGGTACAAATCTCGTGTTCTGGTACACCTCGAGGTATTCCTTACACTTCAGGACCTTCTGATACGTCTCGATACATTCTGGTATATCTTACTACATTCTGATGCAGCTAAGTTGCACCAGTCAAACCTCGAGTGTCCTGTACTAGTATATAATCAAATTTTCTCTCACACGTTATCAATGTGTATTGTACTCGTATTTCTAACGAAGCCCGTCTCTACTCAACTCCGTCTGTTAGGTCGAGTAATCCATTAGCAGGAGTATGTAGCGAGTGTGTCTACTGAGCTGCTCAACATGTGGCATCCATTGCATTGGGTTGATGCACTCCGTCATGCACGAGTCCAATTTGAAATCATATTAATTTGATAAGTCATGCAGCTCAGAAGGGGTTCGAGTTTTACGCTTTCGATTTTGTTATCTGTTGAATCATTTTTGAGAAAACTTTGATAAGCGTACGTAGCCTGCGCAATCTATACAAAAATTAAAAAAAGGGAACGACTAACCCGTTAAAAAACAGAAATAAGAAAGAATTAGATAGAAACTGAAACTTTTAGGCAAGTCCATTGCTGCGTGTACTTATCGGCACTGCCCTGCCTGAGCGGACTATGTGAGGCGGTGATGGAGAGCTACTGATCTGCTACGAGCCTTCTCCTGGTTCATATTTTGTATAGCAGTCCCCTGTGTTTAACGCTGAAGTCATCTACTTAACGCTCCACATTTCAGGCCGGCCTGCCTGCCCTCCACGAGTATCGCCCGGCCGCCAAAACACGAGCGCAGGACTGCCCAGTCTTCACTGAGCTCCCTTAGCAACAACGGGCGCGCTGGCCTCACCTCTCGCGTCCTCCGACGCCCCCACGCTGCCGTTGGAGGCCGAGCTGAGCACGGCTGGGGGAGCGCTGCGGCCACCGCCGTACTGCTCGAAGCTGAAGGGCGGGCACGCGGCCGCCCTGGCGGAGGCGACGGTGGGCACCGCGGGCACGGCCGCGACTCGCTTCACGAACATCATGTACTGGGACCCGGGGTCGTAGAGGCGGGCCTTCTCTGCCAGCGCTTGCAGCTGCCCACGGAATGTGCGAGAAAGTTCAGCAATCTTTGCCCCTCAGAGCTCAGTGTAACACAGGCGATTTTGTTTAACGGTCTAATTTGATTTATCCCTATTCGAGCAGCCTTATTGTTAAGCAGTCTAATACTATTTATGCCTACTTGAGCAGCCTTGGGATCATTACCTGCACAGGTGCGAGGTCAGCGACCGTCTGCTGCATCTGGAAGTAGCGGGTCGTCACCGTCTTGATGAGCAGGTCGAACTGGAGCAGAAGTTCCCTGGTTTGCTGGATGACGTTTCTTTTGGTGCGCATCCAAGACGCGTGCTTCTCGTTCGCGTCCGTCACGCACGACTGGTACAGGGCTGTGGCTTCTCGAACCTGGGGAAAAACAAAAAATTTTCATTTAAACCTGAATCTCGCTTTTGCACCGTGCGCGATATGAGCTGTACGCAATGTCACTTCTAATTACAGTACAGAATTGGTATGATACAACAAAAGACAAGTATCATTCGATGAACGGTACATTGATCCATGATAATACTTGACATATATTCTGAAAGTGCAAATCATAAATGTTGACAATTCTCTCTGACGAGAGAAGGGCAGAAGAAACCAACCTTGTTGGCTGCCTCGTCTCGTTTCCTCTCCATCTTCTCGTGCTGGTCTGCAGTGTTGTTCCTGGGCTCAGCGTCCCGCAGCCTCGCGAGCTCCTGTGAGAGGAGGACAGCGACACTCTTAGCCCTACTGCACACACTGCAATGGCTGTCGAGCCGCGTCTGGACTGGCTCTTAAGTTTCACTTGTTTGTCCATTTGACTTGTCCATTTGTGTCCAGTCACCCAATATTAACTTTTCCATTAATGCAGTAGCCCAATATTGACCTTTCCAGCGTCCATTTCTGTACAGTAACCCAATATTGACTAGTCCATTTCTGTACAGTCTCCCAATGTTGACTTGTCCATTTTATGTACAGTCTCCCATTGTTGGTTCACACATTCAATCATGCCTTGTTACGATCATACCTCAAAGGTATTTTATTTCCTAAATAAGCACCAAAATTTTATTGCTACAAGTGCAGTGAGTGTGTGGAGAAAGTGTGTGGAGTAAGAGCACTGCAAAGTTTCACACACATCGTGCCGTGTTCTATCCCCTCTACCAATGAGGCAGGTATATATACTCTGTATTCAGTAAATCTTCTAAGCCAACGCTTATCATTTTGAAAATTGTCTAAAGCAAGTTTTAAAAATTTCGATTTTTTTCGAACAGAAAATTTGTAGGGGGCACTGAATTCGGGCTGATGAAACCAACACACTGAAACGTCAGGAAAAAGTATTGAAGGGTTTTGAAGCTCCCCAAATTGAATTTGAAATTTTATGCAAGCCTCAGCCATGAGCTGCAGATTTGGAGCAACACCAAACAATGGCACACTCCAAACAAAGCGGCCACCGGTCAGCTTAGGACAACGACTTCCAATGTTTGATCTTTAGGGTCGGTAATTCGGATACCTGCGCTCGAAGTCCTGCGAGCGCGGTAGCTGCTCAGACTTGGTGCATCTGACGGAGCTGTGAAGGCAGCACTTATGGTACTGACCTGGTGCGGCTGTGGTACTGGTACTGTCCTGGTGCCGCTGTGGTACTGGTACTGACCTGGTGCAACTGTGGTACTGGTACTGACCTGATGCCGCTGTGGTACTGGTACTGTTCTGGTGCCGCTGTGGTACTGGTACTGTCCTGGTGCCGCTGTGGTACTGGTACTGACCTGGTGCAACTGTGGTACTGGTACTGACCTGATGCCGCTGTGGTACTGATACTGTTCTGGGGCCGCAGTGGTACTGGTACTGTCCTGGTGCCGCTGTGGTACTGGTACTGACCTGGTGCAACTGTGGTACTGGTACTGACCTGGTGCAACTGTGATACTAGTACTGACCTTGTGCCGCTGTGGTACTGGTACTGTCCTAGTGCCGCTGCTGGTACTGGTACTGTCCTGGTGCCGCTGTGGTACTGGTACTGACCTGGTGCAACTGTGGTACTGGTACTGACCTGGTGCAACTGTGGTACTGGTACTGTCCTAGTGCCACTGTTGGTACTGGTACTGACCTGGTGCCGCTGTTGGTACGTGGCCTTGGCCTTCTTGAGAGCGTTGAGCGCATCAGTGAGCCGTCTGTGCTCACGGTGCCACTGTTCCTTGATGGCCTTCCGCGAGCGCTCGTGCTCGCTGCGGCGGCTCGTCAGCGGCTGCACACACACGCACAGCGTCAACGGCTCATCACAGGAAAATGCTTCGTAAGGGAGACATGTCGGCAGCTAATGCTTTTATGGCTAGGACAAGTGTGGTCGACTCCCAGCTCATCACAGGGGAAATCATTCATGCACTCAGTGGGACACAGTGTAAGCAAATACTTTTGTGGTAAGGTTGTGGTAAAAATTAAGACACTTGATGCATGTACAGAATTGAAAACTTATACTAGATCATTCCAGGACGTTGCTCGCAACTGTCAGCTCAGAGTATTTTGTACGAGGTCCATTCAAAATGTGTCCGACCTTGGCTTATGAAAGGTAGAATTGTGAGCGTTTCAGAAATTTTATTAGAACACCCACAATGCAATCCCCTTAGGAGAACACACAACTGCCAGCGGTGCTGACACAGATGGTATCAGCTTAGGAATGCTGTTCTTGAAATGTTGTAGAGCTCTGCAGTCGTTTTTCTCATATTATTCTCATGTGCAATATAGCAAGTCTTACGCAATTTCCGGGCTGAGTCTCTGTTGTTTCACAAGCAGTCCTCCCGTATTTGAAGCAGCGACTCCACTCCTTTACCAGAGTTATTCCCATCCGTTCAGCACCAAAGGTATGCTGAATCTTCTGAATAATTAACACTCTCAGATCACCGAGCTTCAGGCAGAAGTTGAGGCAGTGCCGCTGCTCGATGCACTCCAGCATGTTGGAAAAGGCGGATAATCCGACGAGCGTGAGCTAAATGTGTGCACTCTAGCCTATACGGCCGCAAATTGGCGCGCACTCCAGTTGTCAAAACTGCCACGCATGGGCGCGAAGAGTACCGTCAGCTACGTCGTTAAAGAAATTGAAGGGTAAAGTGCTTTTTCATTTTTGAACCCAGGTCGGACACTTTAGAACTGACCGTGTACATACTTTAGTGTAAATATTATTTGTTACTGCAATTACGAGCCAAAAACTTTTGGATGGAAGTTAAAGAGATTAAGTGCTCACTAGCATTGTTTTCGTAAGTAGCGCTGCAGCTGAAGATTATACGTTGTTGTAGACCATTGCTGGCACGGTCAAGTACGACCTTTACAATAATATCTCACAACTCCATCTCACGCCGCTCTTACGTTATCACAGAAGAGGCTTTTACTAATGGGAATATCGTTTAATATCACAGCGCAGGAGAATATCTAAGTGGGTTTTGATTGACGCATTCACACTTTGTCCTACCATGGACGAATTTGAAGCGAGGGCAGTAAGTCAAATTAGAACTTAGCTCTTGTTGCCAACTTGCGATGTTTGACATTCAGCGAAGTGTCTTCTGCGACCTCTTCAGGTGCGCTACACTCAGGTCCCCCGTCATTTCAATAATCAAAGCGACACGGTAAAGCTCTATGTTCCGCTCATAGTTCCCTGTTGCTGGCATCCGTAAAAAAATTATCCCCAGACCATTTTTCGCATACAATTCACGTAAACCTGTAAAAATAAGTTCATCCCTCTAGTTTTCACTCTGATCGAAGTTTGGAGTTGGACTGTAAAAAAGATTAATTCGTCAGAAAGCAATTTTCCCCTATACTTCGACTATTTAGAACGAACATATACTTGAATTTAGTTAGCTCGTCTTGTCGAGCGGATGATCCGAACAGGACGCTGTAGTCTCTTCGCTGCTGCTGTAAACTAGAGCAAGTCCACACGTAACTTCAGAAGCGAAGAGCGGACGACTCCGTCCATTAGGAAGACGAGATGAGAGGCTAATTTCCTGAAGAGCTCTCAGCAAAATGCAGCCGCAGTATGTGTGCCCTGACTCGAGACCTGCGTAAATATCGGAGGCCTCGTCTCGACGAGCAGTCATTGTCTCGAGCGGTCCTCCCCGTCTCGACGTGCGCTCGGTCTCGCTGGTCAACATGCCCCCCAATTACAGCTCTGCCCTCAGGATAACTTGCTCCCACATGTGGGCCTCATGGAGAAATACGTAAAATTCGCTCGTGTAGTGTAGACTGGGTATGTAAAAATTTTGGAAACATGAAGTTTGTCAGTTTTTTCTGGGAAAACCCTTCAAATTGAATTTTTTTATTTAAATTTGAGGTAGATAATGCCTTAGTAATAACGAGAAAGTTTTATACTATTTAGGCTCCGTCATTTTGATAAATATGTTGAGTCGTGTCTGGAAGCCTTTGCTAGCGCTATAGAGCTCATCTTGAGGAATCCGAGCACGTTCGTGATGTCACCGAGCGTTGCTCGAGTGCTGCAGAGCTCGCGTTAATATACATCACATCGAACAATCAAGCGAGTTTAGAAGCCGACTCCGCAAGTGTCATTCTCATAAGTTATTTAACATCGGAATGCGTCATTAACGTCAACTCTGAGTTATTTTGAAGTCGTGTGATAGAGCAGAGTCTTGTTGAAATGTCCATGGTCAACAATCAAAATATTGACGTGCCCATGGGAGGAGATCAGTCTCTACGAGGTCGCAAATGTAACCTTGTCGGTTAATCTTCATCCCCGAAGGGACGAAATAATGAGGGGAGGTCTTTTACTAGCAGCAGTAGTTGTGATCTGCAGACTTTCGCAGACGGTGCAACTTGACGTCGGTCTTCTGCTCTGCCTTCCGCTGCCCAGTCCTAGCATCGAACTCCGATGCTTGAATTCCTTTTCATGAGCCATGAGCGAGTTGCCCAGCCTGCCTTCTGTCGTGATGTTAAGGAGGAGCGACCTCCGGCATGTTGTCACGAATGGCTGCAAGCTTGGGCCATTTAAGCATTATGTTGAGGAAGTTTTGATATTTTCGTTCACGAGTTGCCGTGCTGGAGTTTGGCTTGCCCTTGCTGCTGGGGCCACATTTTCCAGTCGAGCCACGACGACATCACCTCAACTTTCTCGCCGGTTTTTGGCAGTTGTAATGCTGTCACATTGGTCAGGTCAAATGCAAATTTTATAGGCATCTTTAAAAATTTTTCACAACTTTTCGTGCCTTGTTTTTCTTGCAATGAACATTAAATCTTAAAATTATAATTATAAAATAACCAATAAACAATATTAGCTTCAAAATGCATCATAAATTAATGACCTAATTATGTAACAGAGAACATTTGTGTCTCTGACTTTGGCTGGCCAATTTAAGCGCACCCTGAACAGTCAAACTGAAGAACATTGCATAAATACTGCCCAGGTTTCACTCTAACTTCACGAGAACGTCAGAGAGGTAAACAAACTTTCTTATGTTACGAATGAAACGGAATTATGCACCAGATACACTCAGTGAAACAACTCTTTGATATATTTGAAACAAAAACCAAGAAGTGGAAACTATCAACGAGAAAAGTAGCCTAGCAAATAAAAAAGAGCAAGTGTAGCAATTGGTGCAAAACAGCAGCAAATTTATTTCTTTCGTAACAAAGATACAAAAAGTTGTCCCATGCTAATTAGCAGCTTACAACTAGAACGCTTGTCACAGATGATAAAACGCTAGAGTCGGAAAGTTCTGTAAAAATAATACTTCAAAATATTTTATGCTAAAATGATTCAGAAAGATTTTATGAATTTAGAAAAAGACGAAGTGGATGACGTTATTGGAAAATTTCGAGTGAGATCAAGTGCCCAATTAACTCAATAATTTGACGACAGTCCAAGGGAACAAGACCTCAAAGTTTCAAATCGCGCTGAAAGATGTTTTCAGACACTTGCAAAATTAAACAAGAAGCATGTATGGGTCTCTGTAGCATCATGGATGCTCATTTACTTAGCAGAGTGACTTCTGCAACTCACTTGCTTGTGTTGGACCTTGTCTTGACTGAGCAAAGACGGAACCATCCTACAGTTGTGTTCATACATGACAGAATGAAGCTCATACACGACAGAATGAGGCTCATACACGACAGAATGAGGCTCATACACGACAGAATGAGGCTCATACATAACAGAATGAGGCTCACACACGACAGAATGAGGCTCATACACGACAGAATGAGGCTCATACATAACAGAATGAGGCTCATACACGCCAGAATGAGGCTCATACACGACAGAATGAGGCTCATACACGCCAGAATGAGGCTCATACACGCCAGAATGAGGCTCATACACGCCAGAATGAGGCTCATACACGCCAGAATGAGGCTCATGCACGCCAGAATGAGGCTCATACACGACAGAATGAGGCTCATACACGACAGAATGAGGCTCACACACGACAGAATGAGGCTCATACACGCCAGAATGAGGCTCATACACGCCAGAATGAGGCTCATACACGCCAGAATGAGGCTCATACACGCCAGAATGAGGCTCATGCACGCCAGAATGAGGCTCATACACGACAGAATGAGGCTCATACACGACAGAATGAGGCTCACACACGACAGAATGAGGCTCATACATAACAGAATGAGGCTCATACACACCAGAATGAGGCTCATACACGACAGAATGAGGCTCGTACACGCCAGAATGAGGCTCATACATAACAGAATGAGGCTCATACACACCAGAATGAGGCTCATACACGACAGAATGAGGCTCACACACGACAGAATGAAGCTCATACACGCCAGAATGAGGCTCATACACGCCAGAATGAGGCTCATACACGCCAGAATGAGGCTCATACACGACAGAATGAGGCTCATACACGACAGAATGAGGCTCATACACGACAGAATGAGGCTCATACACGACAGAATGAGGCTCATACACGACAGAATGAGGCTCACACACGACAGAATGAGGCTCATACATAACAGAATGAGGCTCATACACACCAGAATGAGGCTCATACACGACAGAATGAGGCTCACACACGACAGAATGAAGCTCATACACGCCAGAATGAGGCTCATACACGCCAGAATGAGGCTCATACACGCCAGAATGAGGCTCATACACGACAGAATGAGGCTCATACACGACAGAATGAGGCTCATACACGACAGAATGAGGCTCATACACGACAAAATGAGGTTCATACACGCCAGGATGAGGCTCGTACACGACAGAATGAGGCTCATACATAACAGAATGAGGCTAATACACACCAGAATGAGGCTCATACACGACAGAATGAGGCTCATACACGCCAGAATGAGGCTCATACACGACAGAATGAGGCTCATACACGACAGAATGAGGCTCATACACGACAGAATGAGGCTCATACACGACAGAATGAGGCTCACACACGACAGAATGAGGCTCATACATAACAGAATGAGGCTCATACACACCAGAATGAGGCTCATACACGACAGAATGAGGCTCGTACACGCCAGAATGACGCTCACACACGACAGAATGAGGCTCATACATAACAGAATGAGGCTCATACACGCCAGAATGAGGCCCATACACGACAGAATGAGGCTCGTACACACCAGAATGAGGCTCATACACGACAGAATGAGGCTCGTACACGACAGAATGAGGCTCATACATAACAGAATGAGGCTCATACACACCAGAATGAGGCTCATACACGACAGAATGAGGCTCATACACGCCAGAATGAGGCTCACACACGACAGAATGAGGCTCATACATAACAGAATGAGGCTCATACACGCCAGAATGAGGCCCATACACGACAGAATGAGGCTCATACATAACAGAATGAGGCTCATACACGCCAGAATGAGGCTCATACACGACAGAATGAGGCTCATACATAACAGAATGAGGCTCATACACACCAGAATGAGGCTCATACACGACAGAATGAGGCTCATACACGCCAGAATGAGGCTCATACACGACAGAATGAGGCTCATACATAACAGAATGAGGCTCATACACGCCAGAATGAGGCTCATACACGACAGAATGAGGCTCATACATAACAGAATGAGGCTCATACACGCCAGAATGAGGCTCATACACGACAGAATGAGGCTCATACATAACAGAATGAGGCTCATACACGACAGAATGAGGCTCATACACGACAGAATGAGGCTCATACATAACAGAATGAGGCTCATACA
This sequence comes from Morinoia aosen, assembly GCA_030386875.1. NCBI lineage: Eukaryota > Metazoa > Arthropoda > Malacostraca > Amphipoda > Talitridae > Morinoia > Morinoia aosen. The sequence continues at coordinate 45,863,284 of CM059567.1, read as the reverse complement.
CGCCAGAATGAGGCTCATACACGACAGAATGAGGCTCATACATAACAGAATGAGGCTCATACACAACAGAATGAGGCTCATACACGACAGAATGAGGCTCATACACGCCAGAATGAGGCTCATACACGACAGAATGAGGCTCATACATAACAGAATGAGGCTAATACACACCAGAATGAGGCTCATACACGACAGAATGAGGCTCATACATAACAGAATGAAGCTAATACACGCCAGAATGAGGCTCATACGCGACTGAATTAGGCTCATACACGACAGAATGAGGCTCATACATAACAGAATGAGGCTCATACACGCCAGAATGAGGCTCATACACGACAGAATGAGGCTCATACATAACAGAATGAGGCTCATACACGCCAGAATGAGGCTAATACACGCCAGAATGAGGCTCATACACGACAGAATGAGGCTCATACATAACAGAATGAGGCTAATACACACCAGAATGAGGCTCATACACGCCAGAATGAGGCTCATACATAACAGAATGAGCCTAATACACACCAGAATGAGGCTAATACACGCCAGAATGAGGCTCATACACGATAGAATTAGGCTCACACACGACAGAATGAGACCCACACACTACATACTGAGGCTCATACATTACAGATTGAGACCCACACACGCGAGAAGGAGACACACGTGCTCACCTCGATGTAAGCAGCTGCCTTGAGGCGGGAGTAGACGGCCTCCATCTCGCCGCAGTTGGCCTGGTCCTGCTCAAGCGCTGTGATGTACACAGCCTGCAGCGGCAGGAAGTTCTGGGGGAAGGGCACTGGGTTAGGTATGGTGCAGCGGCAGCTGTAGCAGCGTGTCGGCACTTGTAACTACCAGCACCGGAACTCAATACACACACACACACCAGCACAACACGTCTGTGTATGCAGGAAATGCTGTTCCTGAACACGGAGCACAAGTGAGGCGTGTCGTGAAGACTGGCAGCTCTCTCGCTGCGGTCGTGTCTGTGTAGTGTCCGCTGTGAGGCGCTGTACGGCCTGCGCAGCGAGGACCTGTGACCTGCCAGGTGCAGTCTGGCCCAGTGTGAAGCGATCCTAATGTTAGCTGGGTCAGCGTCTAGAGTTCTGCAGCTAATCCCCCTCGCTAATTGCTAGGGCGTCTATTATCTATTGAAAATTTTTTCAGAATTTGTAATGTGTTAACCTTCAAAGGAATATTTTTGAAACATATATGTTTTTGAATAAACTCCTTGATGTTACTGTAATATTAGTAGTTTAAAACCACTGTTCCAACACTTTAAACAAGTTAACGCTCAACACGGGACAAAGACAAACGAGCTTTGCTGATGACACGTGACAAACGCAAGTACAATTCATCATTAGTGAAAATAAGCTGGGACTTCCATAGAAATCCCTCATTTTCAAGCGCGCATTAAGCAAGAATTTCTGTGCCAGAAACTACGCGCTGCTGCCTGCGCGGCCGCCTCTAAGCAGGTGAGGGCGTCAACACACAATTCTTAATTCAAATTTTGGTCGAGCAGAGGCAACTAAATAGCCTGCAACTTTTGTGCCTGAGCTATTGCAGGAATAGTAAACATGAGCATAAGTTCCATTCTCGGTGCGTGGAACTCAATAAAATTCACCGTGCACTAGTTTACAGCCACAGACTGCGGCCCGTAACCTGGCAGCTGCATGCAGCCGTGCGCTAGTGTACAGCTGCAGACTGCGGCCCGTAACCTGGCAGCAGCATGCAGCCGTGTGCAAGTGTACAGCTGCAGACTGCGGCCCGTAACCTGGCAGCAGCATGCAGCCGTGCGCTAGTTTACAGCTGCAGACTGCGGCCCGCAACCTGGCAACAGCATGCAGCCGTGTGCTAGTGTACAGCCGCAGACTGCGGCCCGTAACCTGGCAACAGCATGCAGCCGTGCGCTAGTGTACAGCTGCAGACTGCGGCCCGTAACCTGGCAACAGCATGCAGCCGTGTGCTAGTGTACAGCCGCAGACTGCGGCCCGTAACCTGGTTTTGGTGAGCTGTCTCACTGCCCGCTGGTCATTAGCGTGAGCTAATTCAGATAAGCTGCCTAATTATATCAGGAGACGCGCCTGTTTGCATCACGCACGCCCTGGCACGGTGCTTGCATTTCTAGCTCACTGGACGACGTGCGGTGTGATGGTTTGCTTGGCACTGCGTAATGTTCCGTGAGGCGAGAGCCTGACATTCGTTAAGAGGTTAGTTGGTATAAGTGTAATCCACTCTAGGGTACCTGCCAAACAAACACACCACACACCTCAGCCATACCACACATCACAGCCACATCACACACCACAGTCATTCCAACACACCACACACCACAGCCACACCAACACACCAACACACCACACATCCCACCAGCGCGGCAGTCTGGAGGCGCAACTCACCTCCTCCTTGAGCCCAGGCAGGGCGGAGCGCGCCAGTTTGGAGAGGGATTTAGCGTGCTCTAGGTGGTGCTGTGCCCGCTGATCCACGTACGACAGCAGGTCCTTGGCGTACTTGCTCCACAGCTTGGCTCGGTGCAGGCACAGCTCCACACCTGACACACACACATAACACATTTGTTTACGCGCTTTGGTCAGCGAATTCAACTTGTTCTATTTTGTCCTAAGCGAGCATTTTGTCCACAGCGAGTATTTTGTCCATAGCGAGCATTTTGTCCAAAGCGAGCATTTTGTCCAGAGTGAGTATTTTGTCCAAAGCGAGTATTTTGTCCAAAGCGAGCATTTTGTCCAAAGCGAGTATTTTGTCCAAAGCGAGCATTTTGTCCAAAGCGAGTATTTTGTCCAAAGCGAGCATTTTGTCCAAAGCGAGTATTTTGTCCAAAGCGAGCATTTTGTCCAAAGCGAGTATTTTGTCCAAAGCGAGTATTTTGTCCAAAGCGAGTATTTTGTCCAAAGCGAGCATTTTGTCCAGAGTGAGTATTTTGTCCAAAGCGAGTATTTTGTCCAAAGCGAGCATTTTGTCCAAAGCGAGTATTTTGTCCAAAGCGAGCATTTTGTCCAAAGCGAGTATTTTGTCCAAAGCGAGCATTTTGTCCACAGCGAGTATTTTGTCCAAAGCGAGCATTTTGTCCAGAGTGAGTATTTTGTCCATAGCGAGCATTTTGTCCAAAGCGAGCATTTTGTCCAAAGCGAGCATTTTGTCCACAGCGAGTATTTTGTCCAAAGCGAGCATTTTGTCCAAAGCGAGCATTTTGTCCAAAGCGAGCATTTTGTCCACAGCGAGTATTTTGTCCAAAGCGAGTATTTTGTCCAAAGCGAGTATTTTGTCCAAAGCGAGCATTTTGTCCAAAGCGAGTATTTTGTCCAAAGCGAGTATTTTGTCCAAAGCGAGCATTTTGTCCAAAGCGAGCATTTTGTCCAAAGCGAGCATTTTGTCCACAGCGAGTATTTTGTCCAAAGCGAGTATTTTGTCCAAAGCGAGCATTTTGTCCAGAGTGAGTATTTTGTCCAAAGCGAGCATTTTGTCCAAAGCGAGTATTTTGTCCAAAGCGAGCATTTTGTCCAAAGCGAGCATTTTGTCCAAAGCGAGCATTTTGTCCACAGCGAGTATTTTGTCCAAAGCGAGTATTTTGTCCAAAGCGAGCATTTTGTCCAAAGCGAGTATTTTGTCCAAAGCGAGCATTTTGTCCAGAGTGAGTATTTTGTCCATAGCGAGCATTTTGTCCAAAGAGAGCATTTTGTCCAAAGCGAGCATTTTGTCCAAAGCGAGCATTTTGTCCAAAGCGAGCATTTTGTCCAAAGCGAGTATTTTGTCCATAGCGAGCATTTTGTCCAGAGTGAGTATTTTGTCCATAGCGAGCATTTTGTCCAAAGCGAGTATTTTGTCCATAGCGAGTATTTTGTCCAAAGCGAGCATTTTGTCCAGAGCGAGTATTTTGTCCAAAGCGAGCATTTTGTCCAAAGCGAGTATTTTGTCCATAGCGAGTATTTTGTCCAAAGCGAGTATTTTGTCCATAGCGAGTATTTTGTCCAAAGCGAGTAATTTGTCCAAAGCGAGTATTTTGTCCATAGCGAGTATTTTGTCCAAAGCGAGCATTTTGTCCAGAGCGAGTATTTTGTCCAAAGCGAGCATTTTGTCCAAAGCGAGTATTTTGTCCATAGCGAGTATTTTGTCCAAAGCGAGCATTTTGTCCAAAGCGAGCATTTTGTCCAAAGCGAGCATTTTGTCCAAAGCGAGTATTTTGTCCAAAGCGAGCATTTTGTCCAGAGCGAGTATTTTGTCCAAAGCGAGCATTTTGTCCAGAGCGAGTATTTTGTCCAAAGCGAGCATTTTGTCCAAGGCGAGTATTTTGTCCATAGCGAGCATTTTGTCCAAAGCGAGCATTTTGTCCAAGGCGGGCATTTTGTCCAAAGCGAGCATTTTGTCCAAGGCGGGCATTTTGTCCAAAGCGAGCATTTTGTCCAAAGCGAGCATTTTGTCCAAAGCGAGTATTTTGTCCAAAGCGAGCATTTTGTCCAAAGCGATTATTTTGTCCAAAGCGAGTATTTTGTCCAAAGCGAGCATTTTGTCCAAAGCGAGTATTTTGTCCAAAGCGAGCATTTTGTCCAAAGCGATTATTTTGTCCAAAGCGAGTATTTTGTCCAAAGCGAGCATTTTGTCCAAAGCGAGCATTTTGTCCAAAGCGAGCATTTTGTCCAAAGCGAGTATTTTATCCAAAGCGAGCATTTTGTCCAAAGCGAGCATTTTGTCCAAAGCGAGCATTTTGTCCAAAGCGAGCATTTTATCCAAAGCGAGCATTTTATCCAAAGCGAGCATTTTGTCCAAAGCGAGTATTTTGTCCAAAGCGAGTATTTTGTCCAAAGCGAGTATTTTGTCCAAAGCGAGCATTTTGTCCAAAGCGAGCATTTTGTCCAAAGCGAGTATTTTGTCCAAAGCGAGTATTTTATCCAAAGCGAGCATTTTGTCCAAAGCGAGCATTTTGTCCAAAGCGAGCATTTTGTCCAAAGCGAGCATTTTATCCAAAGCGAGCATTTTATCCAAAGCGAGCATTTTGTCCAAAGCGAGCATTTTGTCCAAAGCGAGTATTTTATCCAAAGCGAGCATTTTGTCCAAAGCTAGCATTTTGTCCAAAGCGAGCATTTTGTCCAAAGAGATTATTTTGTCCAAAGCGAGCATTTTATCCAAAGCGAGCATTTTGTCCAAAGCGAGCATTTTATCCAAAGCGAGCATTTTGTCCAAAGCGAGCATTTTATCCAAAGCGAGCATTTTGTCCATAGCGAGCATTTTATCCATAGCGAGCATTTTGTCCAAAGCGAGCATTTTATCCAAAGCGAGCATTTTGTCCATAGCGAGCATTTTATCCATAGCGAGCATTTTGTCCAAAGCGAGCATTTTATCCAAAGCGAGCATTTTGTCCAAAGCGAGCATTTTATCCAAAGCGAGCATTTTGTCCATAGCGAGCATTTTATCCAAAGCGAGCATTTTGTCCAAAGCGAGTATTTTGTCCAAAGCGAGTATTTTGTCCAAAGCGAGCATTTTGTCCAAAGCGAGCATTTTATCCAAAGCGAGCATTTTGTCCAAAGCGAGCATTTTATCCATAGCGAGCATTTTGTCCAAAGCGAGCATTTTATCCAAAGCGAGCATTTTGTCCATAGCGAGCATTTTATCCATAGCGAGCATTTTGTCCAAAGCGAGCATTTTATCCAAAGCGAGCATTTTGTCCAAAGCGAGCATTTTATCCAAAGCGAGCATTTTGTCCATAGCGAGCATTTTATCCAAAGCGAGCATTTTGTCCAAAGCGAGTATTTTGTCCAAAGCGAGTATTTTGTCCAAAGCGAGCATTTTGTCCAAAGCGAGCATTTTATCCAAAGCGAGCATTTTGTCCATAGCGAGCATTTTATCCAAAGCGAGCATTTTGTCCAAAGCGAGTATTTTGTCCAAAGCGAGCATTTTGTCCAAAGCGAGCATTTTATCCAAAGCGAGCATTTTGTCCAAAGCGAGTATTTTGTCCATAGCGAGCATTTTGTCCATAGCGAGCATTTTGTCCAAAGCGAGTATTTTGTCCAAAGCGAGCATTTTGTCCAAAGCGAGCATTTTATCCAAAGCGAGCATTTTGTCCATAGCGAGCATTTTATCCAAAGCGAGCATTTTGTCCAAAGCGAGTATTTTGTCCAAAGCGAGCATTTTGTCCAAAGCGAGCATTTTGTCCAAAGCGAGCATTTTATCCAAAGCGAGCATTTTGTCCAAAGCGAGCATTTTGTCCATAGCGAGCATTTTGTCCATAGCGAGCATTTTGTCCAAAGCAAGCATTTTGTCCAAAGCGAGCATTTTGTCCAAAGCGAGCATTTTGTCCATAGCGAGCATTTTGTCCAAAGCGAGCATTTTGTCCAAAGCGAGCATTTTGTCCAAAGCGAGCATTTTGTCCAAAGCGAGCATTTTATCCAAAGCGAGCATTTTGTCCAAAGCGAGTATTTTGTCCATAGCGAGCATTTTATCCAAAGCGAGCATTTTGTCCAAAGCGAGCATTTTGTCCAAAGCGAGCATTTTGTCCAAAGCGAGCATTTTGTCCAAAGCGAGCATTTTATCCAAAGCGAGCATTTTGTCCAAAGCGAGCATTTTGTCCATAGCGAGCATTTTGTCCAAAGCGAGCATTTTATCCAAAGCGAGCATTTTGTCCATAGCGAGCATTTTGTCCAAAGCGAGCATTTTGTCCAAAGCGAGCATTTTGTCCAAAGCGAGCATTTTGTCCAAAGCGAGCATTTTATCCAAAGCGAGCATTTTGTCCATAGCGAGCATTTTATCCAAAGCGAGCATTTTGTCCAAAGCGAGCATTTTATCCAAAGCGAGCATTTTGTCCAAAGCGAGCATTTTATCCAAAGCGAGCATTTTGTCCATAGCGAGTATTTTGTCCAAAGCGAGCATTTTATCTAAAGCGAGCATTTTGTCCATAGCGAGTATTTTGTCCAAAGCGAGCATTTTATCCAAAGCGAGCATTTTGTCCATAGCGAGTATTTTTTCCAAAGCGAGCATTTTATCCAAAGCGAGCATTTTGTCCATAGCGAGTATTTTGTCCAAAGCGAGCATTTTATCCAAAGCGAGCATTTTGTCCATAGCGAGTATTTTGTCCAAAGCGAGCATTTTGTCCAAAGCGAGCATTTTGTCCATAGCGAGCATTTTGTCCAAAGCGAGCATTTTATCCAAAGCGAGCATTTTATCCAAAGCGAGCATTTTGTCCAAAGCGAGCATTTTATCCAAAGCGAGCATTTTGTCCAGAGTGAGTATTTTGTCCATAGCGAGTATTTTGTCCAAAGCGAGCATTTTATCCAAAGCGAGCATTTTGTCCATAGCGAGTATTTTGTCCAAAGCGAGCATTTTGTCCAAAGCGAGCATTTTGTCCAAAGCGAGCATTTTATCCAAAGCGAGCATTTTATCCAAAGCGAGCATTTTGTCCAAAGCGAGCATTTTATCCAAAGCGAGCATTTTGTCCATAGCGAGCATTTTGTCCATAGCGAGCATTTTGTCCAAAGCGAGCATTTTGTCCATAGCGAGTATTTTGTCCAAAGCGAGCATTTTGTCCAAAGCGAGCATTTTGTCCATAGCGAGCATTTTGTCCAAAGCGAGCATTTTATCCAAAGCGAGCATTTTGTCCAAAGCGAGCATTTTGTCCATAGCGAGCATTTTGTCCAAAGCGAGCATTTTGTCCAAAGCGAGCATTTTATCCAAAGCGAGCATTTTATCCAAAGCGAGCATTTTGTCCATAGCGAGCATTTTATCCAAAGCGAGCATTTTGTCCAAAGCGAGCATTTTGTCCAAAGCGAGCATTTTATCCAAAGCGAGCATTTTGTCCATAGCGAGCATTTTGTCCATAGCGAGTATTTTGTCCAAAGCGAGCATTTTATCCAAAGCGAGTATTTTGTCCAACGCGAGCATTTTGTCCAAAGCGAGCATTTTATCCAAAGCGAGCATTTTGTCCAAAGCGAGCATTTTGTCCAAAGCGAGCATTTTGTCCATAGCGAGCATTTTGTCCAAAGCGAGCATTTTATCCAAAGCGAGCATTTTGTCCAAAGCGAGCATTTTGTCCAAAGCGAGCATTTTATCCAAAGCGAGCATTTTGTCCAAAGCGAGCATTTTATCCAAAGCGAGCATTTTGTCCATAGCGAGCATTTTGTCCAAAGCGAGCATTTTGTCCAAAGCGAGCAATAAATGTCCTAAAAATTGGAAATGCCCAATTTCATGAGGCCCCTGAATCCATTTCCGGCCGAAGCATTACATATACTGTATTTAAAGAAAATCTTTTCCGTCCACTACTGGAATATTTAAAATATCGCCATTGAAATTTAAAAATTGTTATACAATTATGTTGATTTTTGTTGGATGTTGAAACCAAGAGTAAGAATTGGAAAATAATTGGCCAAGATCACCACACTAAAAACTATATCGACTGCAGGGAATTAAAGCTCAAACGCAGTAAATTAATGCTATAGCTATTCCATTTACTCTGCAGCCATGATACTGCGTGCTGCACTTCTCATCAGTGGGTCTGTAACATTCGTATCAACTCGCAAGTCTCACTTTAAAGGTCATGTACCAGTTAAACAACAACCAAAGCCAAGTGCCCCTGCAGTGAGGAGACAAGCGAGCACGACAATCACGCAAGTCTCACTTCAAAGGTCATGTACCAGTTAAACAACAACCAAAGCCAAGTGCCCCTGCAGTGAGGAGACAAGCGAGCACGACAATCACGCCCGCGTCCCAGCGCGAGAGCGGCGGCTTCGGTGACACATTAGCCCTCCCGTTACTGGGCGCGAGTGGCACAAATCACTGGCCATCATCGCCGCAACAAGAGGGGCCATCACTCACCATTAGGTGAGCAGCACACTGACCATTATCATGGCGGTGTAGGATGTCATCCATGACGTCGGCAGCGATGGGGTCAGAGTCAGCGATGGCGGCAGCGCTGGAGTCTGCGTGGGAGCGAGGCAGCAGCGCCACCTCCGCCTGGTGTAACGCCTCCGCAGACTGGTGGTGGACACCGACAATTAACACCGCAACGTGCGCCACCGGTGGCCACGGAGGGATTTTCATAATGCTGCTGACCGGTCAGTAGTCCAAAACTCAATTTTCGTAAGCAATTAGAGCTAAATGAAGGCACTACCTAGTTAATGTTTGCTATTTTAAAATTTCTTTCTACAATTGATTTTATATTCGAGTTGAATATTGAACTTCAGTTTAACCAATGGCGGTCAAAGTGTTAATGGTGTCACAAACTTCAATGTTAAATAAATGTAGCTTTTTCTTAAGAAGACACCTTTCCTAAGTAGAAAAAGTTCGAAATTTGTACATAGCTCGTCGCTTTACAAATAAAATTGAATCAGCGGACATTCTGCGGTCAATAAAATGATGAAACTTGGAAAAACTATAATTAAAAACCTACATAAAATTGACACAAAAATTCCATGCTTTCACGGTAATATCATTGAGAAAATGCATGGAATCGATACTGAAATGCAAGATAAAAATATTTACTCATACTAAAATTCCTGGCCATGTTAGATTCGGCTAGCTCAAGCTATTGAAAAATGAAGAACAGAGTCAACCTTTTCTACGGAGAAAATGCAGTGCGCACACTTGCCCCGCCTCTTGAGTAGCGGCGAGGTCTCGCTGAGGCAGTAACTCTGTCTCTGACTCTGTGTGTGTGAAGTTCATTTTGTGTTCATATTTGTCCAGTGGACGACGATCAATTTGTGCTGTCAGTAGATGCGTCCAACTCTTTTGAGGGCGGGCTCCAGTTCAGAAATTTTGAACGAAATCACTTCATTTTCTTACCTCATTAAAACATTACCCCATTATAGTCCCTTCATTTTCTTCTCCCGTTATCACATTAAATTCAGCAGCAGGAAATTTATGACTAATCATACCTGAAGAAGAAATGAAATTACACTTTTTTTCTTTACTGGTCACAAGAAATAAAAAGCGTCACACTCCAATATTGATGCTATGAACTTGGTTCTGCGCGTACTACTTGTCTCAATAGCCTAGTAATGCTTCCAGAAACAGTGCCCTTGTGGGGAAAATTCCCCACAGATTCGCTCGGAGTGTACTTCGATTTCTGTACTATTAACGTAAACGGCTGGTGCTGCGTGGCAGGTGAGGTCGCGCAGCAGCAGCGCATAGTAAAGATAGGTCGTCGGTGGAAAATCAGGTCGGAAGCAGTGTAGGGAGCTGTGACAGGTGTCAAGGTGTCAAGGTGTCAGGTCGGAAGGAGAAAGGTGTGTCAAGGTGTGTCCGGTTAACGAGAGGCCAGGCTGAGTCTCGGTCAAAGGCCTCTGTTACGTCGGCACGTCTGGAGTACGCTTGGCTCATGACGCGTAGGTGACGGTCGCCAGCCTGACTCTTCCATCCCTTCTTCCTGCATGTTCAATAAGTTCATGGTTTGATTGTGTGTGTGAAAGCGTTGAATTTAGGTTCTTTTTCATTAATTAATTGCATGATTAAGGCGGGTTGCGAACCGCAATTAACTTTCTTCTAACTAGGCGTGTTCGCTGCTCTAAAAGGGGGCCAACCTTACCCTGTCGCAGTGAACCGCCGTCCTTATTGACTATTACTATTACTATTAACCATTACCTATTATCTATAAACTACTATTGGGCTTCTGCCTCCATTACTATTGACACTGAATTGCGACTTCTATATCGCCATTACTGCCATCGTCTAACAGTCGCTATGCGCACTGGAGGATAAATTCTTCAGGTTGGTAGTCATGTGTCTAATATTTGCCGATTATTGAAACTTTATATCTCTGTTTACCTTTAGCAACGAGATTGACTTTGGTCTTACCCGGTACCTATTTTTTCAGTATCTAGCGGGCACTTCGTCGCACTACGCACTTCGTGCTTCACAACGTTGATAGCCAATTAAGCCAACTTGTGGGACAGCAGTAGCAGCAACTAGGTAATTACGTTGACCATTAATTATTTTGTTCATTCTAAATTCTTTGTATAGCGCTGTTTCATAATATTTGCTCAGTTAATTATTTTTCTTGTGTACATTTCTTCATCTTTATGTACAGCTGTGAAGGGACTGGAGGCATTGGTCAAGGTTTAGCTGCTCTGGCCCTGGTTGTGCCGCCGTCGCCGTGCCTGTTTCCTTCGTGTAGCGCGTCAGTTGGCGCCAACTTCGGTCTTCCTGAAGAGCTTGTAGCAAGCTAGCACGTTGAAGCACAGTCGATACCGCGTGACGTCCGTTTAAGCTGGCGCTGTTAGCCCAGAAACAGAGAGCCTATCCGGCCTCCTCGTGCCTGCGCCTGTAGTCTGTCATTACCTGAAACCCTAACTTCCGACCTTAAAATTAGATGCGCATTTTAACCTAAATAAATATAAATATATCAATAAATAAAGGAATAAATAAATGCGATACTTGAGGGCGAATTGTCCTTTAGTTTTTAACCATTAATACTTTGTAAATCGGCTACTTGCCGTATTGTTTGTTCAGTACTTGTTGCCTTGTTATTATTATGAATCTTCCTTGGCGTTTAGGCGACTGATTAAAAATATTAAATTTGGAAACTTGTGTCCTTGTCTTTATTAATCTCTGCAGCTTCGAAACGGCTGTTGAGTCAAATGTGCAGAGGTAGTTCCTCAAACCCTCAACCTACTCTGTACAGCGTCGTAATAACAGTAAAACACTCAGACGGATCACAATTCGTATTTTTGTCGTGTATTGCTGGTGATCAGAGCTCTGAAAATGTTCTTATTTGAAGTATTGCTGTTTTTAGCTTGGCGCTGGTATTGCAGTGTCGCAGTATTGCAGTCGCAGAGGTGTTTTCAAGCCTCTCGGCTCTCTCAGATAAGGCCACTCGGCAAACACGACGGGCACAAAAATACAGCACCGCAGCGCTACATCAAACACGGGCCCCGGCACGTCCGCAAGAATCAACAGGCGTCAAATGGAGCACCGATTGGTGGCAGTGACAAACACACCAGCCTCTCCACTCCTCTCCACTCCTCGCCACTCCTCGCCTCTCCACTCCCCACCACTCCTCGCCACTCCACTCCTCTCCACTCCTCGCCACTCCTCGCCACTCCACTCATCCCCACTCCCCTCCACTCCTCGCCACTCTTCTCCACTCCTCTCCACTCCTCTCCACTCTTCTCTATTCCTCTCTACTCCTCTCCACTCTTCTCCACTCCTCTCCACTCCTCTCCACTCCTCTCCACTCCTCTCCACTCCTCTCCACTCCTCTCCACTCCTCTCCACTCCTCGCCACTCCACTCCTCTCCACTCCTCTCCACTCCTCTCCACTCCTCTCCATTCCTCACCACTCCTCTCCATTCCTCACCACCACACTCCTCTCCACTCTCCACCACTCCTCTCCACTCCTCTCCACTCCTCTACACACCTTTCCTCTCCTCTCCACTCCTCTCCACTCCTCTCCACTCCTCTCCACTCCTCTCCACTCCTCTCCACTCCCCACTACTCCTCGCCACTCCACTCCTCTCCACTCCTCGCAACTCATCTCCACTATTCTCCACTCCTCTCCACTCCTCGCTACTCCTCTCCACTCCCCTCCACTCCTCTCCACTCCTCTCCACTCCTCTCCATTCCTCACCACCACACTCCTCTCCACTCCCCACCACTCCTCGCCACTCCACTCATCTCCACTCCCCTCCACTCCTCTCCACTCCTCTCTACTCTTCTCCACTCCTCTCCACTCCTCTCCAACCCTCACCACCACACTCCTCTCCACTCCCCACCACTCCTCGCCACTCCTATCCACTACTCTCCCCTCCTCATCACTACACTCCTCTCCACTCCTCTCTACTCCTATCCACTACTCTCCCCTCCTCCCCACTACTCTCTACTCCTTTCCGCTCCTGTCCAATCCTCTCCATTCCCCTCCACTCTTCCCCACTCCTCTCCACTCCCCTCCACTCCTCGCCACTCTACTCTCCCCTCCTCCCCACTACTCTCTACTCCTTTCCACTCCTATCCACTCCACTCCCCTCCTCCCCACTCCTCTCCATCCATCTCCACTCCCCTCCTCTCCACTCCTCTCCACTCCTCGCCACTCTACTCTCCCCTCCTCCCCACTACGCTCCACTCATCTCCACTCCCCTCCTCTCCACTCCTCCCCACTCCTCTCCACTCCCTTCCTCCCCACTCCTCTCCACTCATCTCCACTCCCCTCCTCTCCACTCCTCTCCACTCCTCTCCACTCCTCTCCACTCCTCTCCACTCCTCTCCACTCCTCTCCACTCCTCTCCACTCCTCTCCACTCCTCTCCACTCCTCTCCACTCCTTTCCACTCCTCGCCACTCCTCTCCACTCCTCTCCACTCCTCTCCACTCCTCTCCACTCCTCTCCACTCCTCGCCACTCCTCTCCACTCCACCCCCCAAGAGCGCCCCCTCACACTCGCGCCCCCCAGCAGGCAGCACCGGGCCAGTCTTCACCCCGAGCTCGCTGAGGTCAACACACAGAAGAGGCTGCGGAATTCGTTATACCCTGCGACGTGTGTCACACGTGTGGATAGTCATAATCGAGGTTTAACTCTAAGTAAATGGCCTGTAAAGTGTTAACGGAAAATTACTTACAGTGAACCACCCAGCGAGTTTCTTGCCTCTACGTGACGAGGAGCAACTCAGACTCAAGTCTCCGTTGCAGGTCAATGATTGAGTTAAGTGGCTTGAGCTCAATGCAATGCCAAGTAGCAGAAACTTGGCTACTGTTTGTTTAAAGAATAAATTATTAGTACCAACACTCAGTGAACACCCCCAATACCCACCAACCAGCCACCCCCCCCCCCCCCCCCTCCCCCACTCACCGCCTGCAGCCTGGAGGGTGTGCTGACGCTGCCCAGCTGTGGTGTGTCGATGTCGCCCATGAGGTACTCCGAGACCCTGTGTGGCATACAGCGTCAGAACACAGCGTCCTGTGTGGCATACAGCGTCAGTACACAGCGTACTGTGTGGCATAAAGCGTCAGTACACAGCGTACTGTGTGGCATACAGCGTCAGTACACAGCGTCCTGGGTGGCATACAGCGTCAGTACACAGCGTCCTGTGTGGCATTCAGCGTCAGTACACAGCGTCCTGTGTGGCATACAGTGTCAGTACACAGCGTACTGTGTGTGGCATACAGCGTCAGTACACAGCGTACTGTGTGTGGCATACAGCGTCAGTACACTGCGTACTGTGTGGCATACAGCGCCAGTACACTGCGTACTGTGTGGCATACAGCGCCAGTACACAGCGTCCTGTGTGGCATACAGCGTCAGTACACAGCGTACTGTGTGTGGCATACAGCGGCAGTACACAGCGTCCTGTGTGGCATGCAGCGTCAGTACACAGCGTACTGTGTGTGGCATACAGCGTCAGTACACAGCGTACTGTGTGGCATACAGCGTCAGTACACAGCGTACTGTGTGTGGCATACAGCGTCAGTACACAGCGTCAGTACACAGCGTCCTGTGTGGCATACAGCGTCAGTACACACACTCACTGGCATCTAACTGAAAGATCTCCTACTGCTCAGTCACAGTCTCCTACACACATATGTACACTTACAGAGAAAGTTAAGCTCACCACATAACAAATACATAAGAAAAGCATCAAAACTTTACCTCGTTTCAGTTCAATTCTGATTTGACATTTTCATGGTAATAAAATACTTAACAATTCCACATATCTGTTCACTACAAGATGGAAACCAACACACTAATAAATACATATTCCTCAATCACACACATGGTACACAGGGGTTATGCAGGTGTTGTAGGTGTTGAAGGTGGTGTAGAAGTGTTTTGCATGTGTTTTAGTTGTGGTAGATGTTGTACAGGCGGTGAATAGTTGTAAGCAGTTATGTTTTTATGTCCATTTTTTTTACTGTGTCATTTTATGGCAAGCTTCAGCTCTTGTTTGCTACATCCTCAGCTAAATTTGACCTTTTTAATTGTTTTTCCTCCACATATTCCCATGATAAGAAATTAAATTGATTTATTTATGAGTCGTGAACGGACGAGCAATATCAACGAAATATAGCGAATTATTATGAAAGCTGCAGAAAATTCCCTCGAGCTGAATAAAATTTGTGCTTAGGATAACGAGCAGGTAATCCACATGAGCAGGTAGACGACGTGCGATCCTGCTATGATGACTGCAAGATCCAACAAGGACATAACATCACAAGAACAAAAAACTGACTCCTTTTGTTCGTATAATAAAATAAAAAAGAGAATTTTAATCAGCCAATTAATTGTTCCTCCTTTTCAAAGAACGTAAAAATAAAAGCATTGTTTTTGACTGGGGTAATTCATTAAAGAAGAATTGCTCACGCTCTTCACAAACCTGGAGCGCTTGGATCGCTGCGTCTGCTTTGTCTTTGTGTGCGCGCTATGCTTGAGGAAGCCTCGCTGGCCTTCGTTGCCTTAGAATAAAAACCTGCAAAGAAATACGCTAAATTCCCTGGGAACGCCGGGCGCGTCTCTTATCTTTGTTTTGTGAGGTGCCTCTTGAAATTTGAAGTAGCTCTGATTAACCACGAGACAATAATCATCGCCCTTCAACGTCTTCTTTGTTCGAGCTTCATATTGAGCTTCAAAGTGAATTTTCCTTTGTGCACCCCTTACACACGAAAAACTTTGGAATTTTTCCGATCATAGTGAAATGACGGCATACTGCCTAGCGTCTGTTATACGGGTTCCTTCAGACACATTGTGTCCTACAACTGCAGGGGTCTTTTTTGAGAAAATAGTTTGAAAGAATAGTATGACTTGGATTGTGTATCGATGGCTTGCACTTTCTCACAAATGTTCAGAAAGATTTCAAAAGTAACTGGTAAATCATTCCAAGTTTATCTTCAATGGAAATACGCTTACATTAAGAACGTGTCAATTTTGTTCGGTGACGCCAATTTTGCCATAAAACTCGCATGTGAGAATGATTATGACGAACGAACACAGCCACGCAGGAGCAGCTGAGGCCAATTTCAACATTCCCCAACACATTGTGTCCTCACTCAACTTACAGGTGACACCCGAGAAGCAATTCGAATTTAATAATCCTTTGCACCATTCTACGATACATGTGCAATTTCTACTTAAAACTTGCGCTACTTCAAGTTTTTCCAAAAACGTGCGGAATATTGTGAAGTCGTGCTTACGATGGGATATCAAAGAATGAACCCCTAAAATGATAGTGATTATTTTTCTTGAGACCAATTTCAAAATCTGTATGGGCAATTTTTCTCTGCAGGATCCTGCACGCAATTCCGCTCCCGCAAGTGCGAGTGAGCTGAAGCAGCAGCGCGACCGGCGGGCGGTGACAGCTGGAGCCCTGAGGTGTCCATTTCTGGTGGGGTGACGGTGAAATCTCACGATGCGAATGCAGGAAATAAAAATGAGCATTTGCTTCTTGAATGACCAATTTCCAATTTGCTTGCTGAGACATAAGTCTAAGCAAGCTCTTTGAAACTCTATTTTCTTATCCCTGATCAATTGTATATTATCATTATTATGTTTAGAAGCCATACTGTGATCGTATTGCTTCATTGGCATGTGATTGCAGCCTCCAATACTATGAAGTAAATGAAAATGATCTTTACTGCATTAATTAAGCAGCGAGGCGAGTCGTGCCTCACTTTTAACATCCGGGTTCAATGAACTTATGATGAAACATAACATTACACAGCACGTCCCCAGAGTTGTGGCATGCGAGTCTGCGTCACCTGGCAACATCCGCAGAGCAAATCTTCCTGTCAATCCCACAAGATTGGGAGGCTAAAAGGTGGGTAATGAACTCACGCTCTAATGAGTGCTGTAAAAACCAGGAGTAAATGCATTGGACAACGCAATGCTAAAAATGACTTCAAAGGAGTCGTCACTACGTCGCGATTAAATTGTGACGATTTGAATGTAGAAGATTTAAAGCTGCTGCTTTACTGAGATAAAGCGAGGGTCGTTCAAGTAGAAGAGTTAACTGTGTGCTCCTGGTCTGTTTGTCTCCCTACCAAGGAGCGGAGGAGCAGTTAGTACTGTAGATGTTACCGTGAAACAGGATTGATCATCGATTAATACATTTTTTTCATGAACTTCAAAAGTACTTCTAATTAATACGAACTAATTTTTGTGAAAAATTATTTTTGGCTTCATTTTTTGGGCTGTTGGCAAGACTCAATTCTATGCTCCATCGATGCAAATACATTTGGTCGCTCGTGGCCCCGCTGTCAGGTCGGTCTGTGAACAGTGTTGGGTCAAATCGTGCTGGAGGAGAGCAAGCAATATCAATGTTTTCATTTTCCTGATAGCTGCTTTGAGCAGAAAAACAGACAGAGACATCAATAGCGGACACACACATCAATAACGGGCACTGACATCAACAGCGGGCACAGTACTCTAGTCTCCTTATGCACTGAATTCCATCATAAGTTGCTACTCCATCCAACAAGGTTTCACAAAGGAACACGGGATGGAGGAAGATATTCAAATTCACAAGCCACTATCGTAAGGCTTCAAGTTTGAATCCAAAGAAGTTTTAGTTTCACTCATAACCCAATGAAGTGAAACAGCTCGCCCTTGAGGAACACACAACACCAGCCACAACTCGCAGCGGACACATAGCGCGGCAACGCCAGCCCTCGCTTTGAAAGAACAGGACACTCATCAAAGCTAACGAACACCGCTCGTCTTCCAATGGCATCTCAAGGGAACATTTGTGCAGACGTCAACTTATGTGTCCATACCCTGCGGTACCAAACTGTGGCGCTCTCAGTCACTTGAGCCCGCGGTGCGCAGCCAAGCAATGATAGCCAGCACGAACTACATTGTTCTTCCCACCACACGACGCCAAATCGAGCAGCTATTGTGAGCGTGAAACGCCGAACTGGGAATATCGGTGCGGCCCAGTCGCGATAAGATAGCAACGCTGCTAATCGGGGCTCGCACAAAATAACACACAAATTAAAGCATTGTAGGCACTTGTTGGCCTGCATTCATATTTAAAAGTCAGAGACCGGCCACGATGAATGCTCCATGAGCAATGACGTAGTACGACATCTGCTATGTTTAATGTCTCGTAGATTTAAGCACGAACAAAATTTATCCAGTATTGAGACGCCATCATTTCTCAGTATGTTATATTTATGTCAAAATTACGTACGTACTCAATTTACATACGTAATTAGATTTCCAACCTCGATCAAGGATGTACGGTAGGATGAGAACAACTCCCACGAATACAACCTCAATTTTACCAGTCCCAGCATGTTGCTCGAAACTTGCAAGACAGAAGTAATTGGTACGTTTGCGAGACCATTTAACCACTTATAAAGTATCTATTTTCGACGAGGCCTCAAACTTAACCTCGTGACTCCACCTCTCATGCTACATTTAGGCTTCCCTGTAACCCAACATAGCATGAGAAAGCAACGGAACAGAAACCTTCAATCTCACCTCACCATCATCTTCGGTTTTTGAATACTGTATTTCTTCATTTCCAAGCTTGCCGAAAATTTAGAACGCAGTAAAGTTTTGCGATGCCACTTTGTTCTCAGGCTGCTGAACTTATTTGGCTCCTTCGCAAGCAGGAGCTGTGAGCTGCTGCATTGTGCTGCGCTGCCGCTGCGCTGCCGCTGCGGCGGGAGGGCAAACCTCACCACTCGCTCCTGCGCATGGGTCCACTTCACCTCTAGAATTTGTTTCACTCACAACCATACAAATGATCAGCAAAACTTTCTAAGTCTTAAGTGACATTTACAGGAAACACCAAATATGAATTAGAAGTTTGGGGACACATTAAGAAAACGATATCATTAATAGAAAATTTTCAAGAATCTTCAATTTCTTTGAGTGAAATATTTCCCATCCATGGTATCGATTCACAAACTGATTTTTGAAAGAAGCACCGAGCTGTTCAGTATAAGTGTGATTTAAGAAGCTTTAAAGGAACACTGGGAGCATTCTAGGGAGTTGTGCAGCTAGCCTCGCGATAGGCAAACGATAACTGCACTAGATTGTGGTCCGATAAGCTTTATGCGTTGAACTGGCGATAAGATAAGGCCTGCGTTGGCATTCCGGAGGCGGTGCTCATAAAGTGAAGAGAGGAAGGTAAGTGGCATTGCGCCATGACGCACAGCGCGCCACCGCAACAACCGGAACTCTACCGCCGATAGCTTCGTTATCGCCTCCGTTATGGCCAGCTGAAGCCACCGGCTATGTCAAAACTGTTTCAAGTTGCCTTATATTAACTGTAGAATTACCTTTCCCCCACTGATATCGTGTTCTATGACATTGTACTAGGAATTCAGAGTTTGAAATTGTTTCGGCCGTAGAGGGCGACAGTCATTGTTCTTGTTCTAGCCTCACATTCGTAAGGAAGTGTTCAGGCTATCAAGTGGCTCAACTTTTTCCTTGCCATACTGAATGATTTGTATCGTAGTGTTCAAATTGTTGGTTTAGATATTCATTGCGCTCGCCCCGAGCAGCCATTGAGAAGAAGGACACTCACGCACCTGAGAGTTTGTACGATGTTGTGAAGCTCCTCCTACGTTCTGGCGTGAGGGTAGACGCTCTCTTTGGTGCGAATACATTCTAAAGTTAAATCTCAAAATTGTACACGAAAATTATTCTAACTTTGCAATTTTTTGGAATTGGAAATAGTCAATACTCGTTAATATAGCTATTTTGGTGAACGTTAGAATTTGTTTTTTCCCAAGCTTTGAATTGTAACGAATAATGAAGCATGAAAAACAGTTTTGAATGTGAACTTTGTACTTCCTACATAACATTTTTCTTACCGACCCCGAGAGTGATGGTCAACAAAGGATATAGGATAAATTCTTCACCGCT
The DNA here is from genome assembly GCA_030386875.1 of Morinoia aosen. Classification (NCBI taxonomy): domain Eukaryota; kingdom Metazoa; phylum Arthropoda; class Malacostraca; order Amphipoda; family Talitridae; genus Morinoia; species Morinoia aosen. The sequence continues at coordinate 45,843,484 of CM059567.1, read as the reverse complement.
CCATTTCATTACAAGGACTAACGTTATCATTACAAGGACTAACGTTATCATTACAAGGACTAACGTTATCATTACAAGGACTAACGTTATCATTACAAGGACTAACGTTATCATTACAAGGACTAACGTTATCATTACAAGGACTAACGTTATCATTACAAGGACTAACGTTATCATCACAAGGACTAACGTTATCATTACAAGGACTAACGTTATCATTACAAGGACTAACGTTATCATTACAAGGACTAACGTTATCATTACAAAGACTAACGTTATCTTTTGACAATTGACATACAGGTGAAAAATTTCAATTTATTTTCGTCTGCAAAAAAACATTTTCTTTCTCCCAATTTGTGATGTGATGTTAAGCTGATGAAAGCCGTCTTAAATTATAAGTTTCTCCCAATTTGTGATGTGATGTTAAGCTGATGAAAGCCGTCTTAAATTATAAGTTTCTCCCAATTTGTGATGTGATGTTAAGCTGATGAAAGCCGTCTTAAACTATAAGTTTCTCCCAATTTGTGATGTGATGTTAAGCTGATGAAAGCCGTCTTAAATTATAAGTTTCTCCCAATTTGTGATGTGATGTTAAGCTGATGAAAGCCGTCTTAAATTATAAGTTTCTCCCAATTTGTGATGTGATGTTAAGCTGATGAAAGCCGTCTTAAATTATAAGTTTCTCCCAATTTGTGATGTGATGTTAAGCTGATGAAAGCCGTCTTAAATTATAAGTTTCTCCCAATTTGTGATGTGATGTTACGCTGATGAAAGCCGTATTAAATTATAAGTTTCTCCCAATTTGTGATGTGATGTTACGCTGATGAAAGCCGTCTTAAATTATAAGTTTCTCCCAATTTGTGATGTGATGTTAAGCTGATGAAAGCCGTCTTAAATTATAAGTTTCTCCCAATTTGTGATGTGATGTTACGCTGATGAAAGCCGTCTTAAATTATAAGTTTCTCCCAATTTGTGATGTGATGTTACGCTGATGAAAGCCGTCTTAAATTATAAGTTTCTCCCAATTTGTGATGTGATGTTAAGCTGATGAAAGCCGTCTTAAATTATAAGTTTCTCCCAATTTGTGATGTGATGTTACGCTGATGAAAGCCGTCTTAAATTATAAGTTTCTCCCAATTTGTGATGTGATGTTAAGCTGATGAAAGCCGTCTTAAATTATAAGTTTCTCCCAATTTGTGATGTGATGTTAGGCTGATGAAAGCCGTCTTAAATTATAAGTTTCTCCCAATTTGTGATGTGATGTTAGGCTGATGAAAGCCGTCTTAAATTATAAGTTTCTCCAAATTTGTGATGTTATGTTAGGCTGATGAAAGCCGTCTTAAATTATAAGTTTCTCCCAATTTGTGATGTGATGTTAGGCTGATGAAAGCCGTCTTAAATTATAAGTTTCTCTACAAATACTCCAATCAAAGCATTTCCAATTTCAAAATCTATAAAAATCAACTGTTATAACTCAGGACTTAAATTCACCGCACCAGAACGCTATCGATCGCGCTACCGACCACCCAAAAGGTGATCGACGCACAATGAAAGCAATCTTGGCACAGTGAAAGCAGGCACGCACTTGGCCCGACAGATCTATTTTTTCATTTTACTTAAGTATCGAGATTTCAAAGTCAAGTCACCCCCCAGAAACAGTTACGAATACGGAAAGCTACTGCTTCCACAAGGTTTTTCAAACAAATAAATGTACGAGGAGCTCACGAGATTAGAACTCAGGACTTAAATTCACCGCACCAGAACGCTATCGATCGCGCTACCGACCACCCAAAAGGTGATCGACGCACAATGAAAGCAATCTTGGCACAGTGAAAGCAGGCACGCACTTGGCCCGACAGATATATTTTTTCATTTTACTTAAGTATCGAGATTTCAAAGTCAAGTCACCCCCCAGAAACAGTTACGAATACGGAAAGCTACTGCTTCCACAAGGTTTTTCAAACAAATAAATGTACGAGGAGCTCACGAGATTAGAACTCAGGACTTAAATTCACCGCACCAGAACGCTATCGGGGGTGACTTCTGGGGGGTGACTTGACTTTGAAATCTCGATACTTAAGTAAAATGAAAAAATATATCTGTCGGGCCAAGTGCGTGCCTGCTTTCACTGTGCCAAGATTGCTTTCATTGTGCGTCGATCACCTTTTGGGTGGTCGGTAGCGCGATCGATAGCGTTCTGGTGCGGTGAATTTAAGTCCTGAGTTCTAATCTCGTGAGCTCCTCGTACATTTATTTGTTTGAAAAACCTTGTGGAAGCAGTAGCTTTCCGTATTCGTAACTGTTTCTGGGGGGTGACTTGACTTTGAAATCTCGATACTTAAGTAAAATGAAAAAATATATCTGTCGGGCCAAGTGCGTGCCTGCTTTCACTGTGCCAAGATTGCTTTCATTGTGCGTCGATCACCTTTTGGGTGGTCGGTAGCGCGATCGATAGCGTTCTGGTGCGGTGAATTTAAGTCCTGAGTTCTAATCTCGTGAGCTCCTCGTACATTTATTTGTTTGAAAAACCTTGTGGAAGCAGTAGCTTTCCGTATTCGTAACTGTTTCTGGGGGGTGACTTGACTTTGAAATCTCGATACTTAAGTAAAATGAAAAAATATATCTGTCGGGCCAAGTGCGTGCCTGCTTTCACTGTGCCAAGATTGCTTTCATTGTGCGTCGATCACCTTTTGGGTGGTCGGTAGCGCGATCGATAGCGTTCTGGTGCGGTGAATTTAAGTCCTGAGTTCTAATCTCGTGAGCTCCTCGTACATTTATTTGTTTGAAAAACCTTGTGGAAGCAGTAGCTTTCCGTATTCGTAACTGTTTCTGGGGGGTGACTTGACTTTGAAATCTCGATACTTAAATAAAATGAAAAAATATATCTGTCGGGCCAAGTGCGTGCCTGCTTTCATTGTGCCAAGATTGCTTTCATTGTGCGTCGATCACCTTTTGGGTGGTCGGTAGCGCGATCGATAGCGTTCTGGTGCGGTGAATTTAAGTCCTGAGTTCTAATCTCGTGAGCTCCTCGTACATTTATTTGTTTGAAAAACCTTGTGGAAGCAGTAGCTTTCCGTATTCGTAACTGTTTCTGGGGGGTGACTTGACTTTGAAATCTCGATACTTAAGTAAAATGAAAAAATATATCTGTCGGGCCAAGTGCGTGCCTGCTTTCACTGTGCCAAGATTGCTTTCATTGTGCGTCGATCACCTTTTGGGTGGTCGGTAGCGCGATCGATAGCGTTCTGGTGCGGTGAATTTAAGTCCTGAGTTCTAATCTCGTGAGCTCCTCGTACATTTATTTGTTTGAAAAACCTTGTGGAAGCAGTAGCTTTCCGTATTCGTAACTGTTTCTGGGGGGTGACTTGACTTTGAAATCTCAACTGTTATATATTTACCCGCATTTCTTTATACCTTCGAATTCGTATATGCACACGGTGAATTGTCCCTGAATTGCTTTGCCAATTATATTCAATTATTAATTTATGCATAGAATTCAGGTAAACATTTGTTACCTATAAGCCAGACCAAAATGTCACAACGATTTCATCAAACGTCATGCACAAATTTCTCAATATTCTTGTTAAAAGCGAGGGAAAGAAAACCTAGAGCATTCTTCGTTCTCATACTTTCTTTTGACATTATTTTGGAATTGAAGGTGTTACCTTCCACAAAATTAGCAACTATACCATTTTTGTGCTTCTAATTCGAGTTCACATTTTCTTAAGTACACAAGCACTGTATTTGCGAATATTATGTGGTAGTTTTCATGTAATTGCAAAATAAGAGAAAGTTTAACAATGACACTCACCGAACGCTCTGCCAGCAGCAAGCACTAATCCCATAGGCCACCACCCAGGCATTCAATGAATATCGTCATTACAGTGACTCACTATACAAAAGACATTTACGGAGAGCCTTGGGTGCGTCGTAAGTTTATGTCTCCTTAAATGAAATAAATGGAAAACAATGAACGTAATGTAGGGCTTGAGATTTACAAACCTTTCATCTCTGTTCTTCTCATCCGTTAGTTTACATAGAGACATTTATTTCATCGCTATTGTATATTTATTTGTTTAAACGAGCGGGGTGTGCAATGTTTCTTCAAGCCGGCTTTCATAACTTCAAAATCATTTATCTCAGTTTTATTTGGGGATGAAATTTTCTTATAAGCGAAGCGGTAAGTGGGTTCGCTCCGATTAATGCATCTACCTTCCTGCAGGGTCAAATAACTGAAGAGTGAACCTTTTGCGCAACGTGTCCTATCATCCCCTTGCACACATCGTACCCTCGACAACATTGAACATTACTGAGTTGTGGCACAATCTCATGTGAGCTGCGTTGAGGCGGTCTCCCACTCTGTGCAGCGCACAACAGACGGAAAAGCGCTCCTCGACCGCTTTTTTTCTCAGTCGACACGAGCGTTGTCATCGATATTAGCGCACTCATTTGTGGCATTTCTACCACCTGCTACATTGAAGGGCCATTAAATCGGGATACCGTTTAAGTCAGTATTGCTATAATTTTGCCATTGAATTTTAGGCAAAATATCGTATTTTTCTCACTTCTTCATGCATAAGCGAAAGTTACTCTCAAATTTTCGAGCAGGTGACTCTAGTATTATTTTTCTTTTCCTGTGCAACCGTTCATTTCGCTCAGCGACAGCTACTATCGCAGAATTTACAAAGCCAATACGCCTTTGTGTATGAGAACTATGGATGTCCTTCAGTCTTTCTTTGTAAAAGTTACATCTTTTCAATCTGTGACTAGTTTTTATAAGTGTATTCAAACCTCGAGCAAAATATCCGAGAGAACAAATCTTTTCCATTTTTCCATAAATTTATTCATTCAACCACTGACAGGGCTATTGTCCTTTTCTTACCGATTGTTCACTATGGCAGATCCTTTGTATTACCGAAGTTTTAAACCCAATTAGTTTCAATTCACGTCATCTATTTTTTAAATATGATATTCTTTTTTCTTTTTCGTAAAACCGTTAAATTAAAATCAGAATGAACTGGAACCAAAGATAATTTAACCTATGGAAATGAAGATGCTTTTGTAAAAAACGAAACTTCGAAAACAGTTCTCGAGATTAGTAATGAGAGAACAGAAGACGTGTGCGCTACAAGAATTCAGATGGTTTTTAGACAGCTGGCTTCCCGGCACGAGCGGCGGCGGGGCCAGCAGCTGCTTCAGCAGCGTTTGTTACTGCCCCGCTCCCTCCAAATGGTCAATTACGACCATTTTATCAATTAACTGATGCATACAAATATAGAATGCGTCCTTGATTTTCTCATTCCTTCACGATTTTAAAGCTACGATTGAGATTGTTGCTGCGCTGAAGAGACTCGAGAGGCTTGTTTTCTGTGAGTGCTGTGAGCAGCGCATCAGCCTTGTAACGCTTCAAAAATGTCGCGCTCGGAATTGTAGTCCGTGGCCTGCAGTGATATTTATGCCAACGCAACAAAGATACAGGATCATGTTTGCTGCTTTGAACAGCTTATACAGCTTTTAATTCTCTTGAAGATAGTTTGATAAAAAAAACTTGAAAAGCTTCAGAGTGTTTTCCATTACAGGATGAGTAATTTGACGGAGTAAAATTACCTTTTCAATTTCAAGTGCCACTCTACTGAGCAATTCTTACCAGCGTACTTCATTACAAACAGAAGTAATAAAGGGGAATTTTCTTCTTCTTACTTCATTACAAACTGCAATGGCATCCGATTTGGCTCCAGATCGATGTAATGATTCGGATTGCTGCAGGTATTGAAGCAGAGAGGGGAGATTTTTCTTATTAACTAAGAAGATTACGAATAAATACATGCTATGATTTGAAGAATAACACATGAGTAGTAAAAATTACATTTTTTGCAGTCTCTGACCCTAATAGTGAGCACAGCATTGCACTCAAGAATGTTAAGAAGCAGGCGAGAGGACTCAAACGCGTTTTTAAGCGCAATCGTTCTTTTCGGTTCATTATATTTGCAAGCACAACGACAGCTCCTGTCGCAGAATTTACCAAGTTCTTGGCTCGTTCGTATTGAGCAGCGCACAACCCACCCAACGCCGCGCTGCTGTGCGCCCTGATCTTCAAATAGGACAAGTCCAGGGAGAATGGCTGCGGTATTGAGGCTTTGATTCCTCCCCTCGGCCGCCAAGCGATGCTCTAAACACAATCACAACTGCGTTGTCCCTTCTGGAGCCCTTGAGTCGCCCGGCGGTTTGTGCACAGTCTCTTGGCTGCTCGAGTTCTGGTCATTCGTCAGCCATCCATCCCACAGACTTCGTACCTCAAGTCGTCGCTCTGTTTTCATCTCATGCTTGCAGTGAAACAAGAAAAATAAAACCGTAGTCTGCTATGATGCGATATTGAAGGAATGGGAAAAATTCAAGTATCTAGTGCACATTTCGTCCAATGAGAAGCCTTTCAGTTCTCTCATTCCCGCCTTACGGTAGCAGTTACACAAGCCTCAGGGATCCCGCGCTCTCACCATTCGTCCCTCCGTCTGCTGCAGTGAAGTGGACAGAGCTGCAGCTGCGAGCTCGCTGCTTTTCACATGACACCGTCACACGAATACGTCAGTCGAAAGATTTGAATGCATTATTACCGTATGAGTACTTTATTGTATGTTAATACTTTGCAAATTACACATGATGTATTTTCACTCTAAAAATGAAATGGAGTTTAATGATCAATGTTAAAATAAATCAGTCGACCATTAAAAAAGCAACATTCATTCAAATATCTGTACTGTATTTGCCCTCAATTTTGCAATCCCTTCTATTCCAAAGTCGAATGTCAGCATCTCTGTATGCCTTCAGTAAAACCAAAACTCATTTCTTGGCTCATTCAAGAAAATTTTCGCCAGAAAACCCATACAAAATTTTCAAAATAAATGCTGCATAGCATTTTTGGAAATGTTAAAATGTTTGAAGCTGTTACATTTTTAGCTTCGAACACTTATTTTCTGAGATGGTTGCAAATTGATGCTACCTCCCACTGAATGTAGCTCGCTTTAATCCATGTTTTTAGTCGGCTGTGAAGAGCCCATCCTCTTATAAATTCATGAAGTACTTGCAATAGACGGATTCTTTATCCTCAGTAACTATATACACAAAAATTTTAGGAATAATGTAACCAATTTTTCCATCGTGGAAACAATTATTTCTCCAAATTATACAGTCCTTCGTAATGCAAAATAATTCCAATTTCAGCGCTTTAAAATGCGTGCAATATGCGCGCTGTGAAGAACTTTTTGAAGGTCCATGGAATTTAATCAATAGCCTCAAATGAATTTGTGAAACAGGTGGCACAGCGGCTGGCAGGAATGTGTGATGGCTACAGAGATGAATTCCACGCGAGTTAAGTCCAGCACCGCTACAAGAAATAAATACCGCCTTGTTGAAAAATGAAAGGACCTTTTTGAAGCTTACAGCCCTCAGCCATCCCCTCTCAAGTGAAGTTCATTGTGTGGTATTATGGCAGCTCATTGTACTCTCACATTATTGATATCCTATCTGGTCTTATATTTTATGCCCCAATGATATTGCCACACAAAGTTATGGAGTGGCCGCCCAAAAGAAACTCATGGAGTGGCCGTCACAATTTGCTTTCCATTGCTGTGTATAAAAGCTTCATTATTGCGTGACGCCTAAAAAGTGTCCTCACAGTTCGCGGAGCAGCACGAACAATTTGATGATGAATGACGCGTCTCGTTTGCATTTTTATATTTCTCTTTTTCAGCTTTGAAAACAATCCGTGCAAGAAACACAAGCTTTATTTTGTAGGCCTTTCTTTAATTTCTATCTACTCGCCCGTCTGCAAGGCTGCTCACTTCCGTTCGATTTTGTGTGTAATAACTATCTCGATCGTATAGAAATGCACTTGAACAATTTATTAGCCTCATTTTGAAGCGCTGGGTAAAAATTGAAAAAATTCCTGTGAAGGAATTAGTGACGTCTGAAAACTTGGTCGGAAGTTCCAGCGCACAAGAAAATGATGGAGCTCCTCAGCCAGCCTCTGCTGCTGCACAAAAACCCTCAAAATACAACAAAAGTGGAGCCGCCGCACGGGGGGTTTCTTATTATTTGGTGTTGTACGCTCTGTGTGTACTGGGCATGTCGCTCACATCACGCCGCTCTGTGTGTACTGGGCATGTTGCTCACATCACGCCGCTCTGTGTGTACTGGGCATGTCGCTCACATCACGCCGCTCTGTGTGTACTGGGCATGTTGCTCACATCACGCCGCTCTGTGTGTACTGGGCATGTTGCTCACATCACGCCGCTCTGTGTGTACTGGGCATGTCGCTCACATCACGCCACTCTGTGTGTACTGGGCATGTTGCTAACATCACGCCGCTCTGTGTGTACTGGGCATGTCGCTCACATCACGCCACTCTGTGTGTACTGGGCATGTTGCTCACATCACGCCGCTCTGTGTGTACTGGGCATGTTGCTCACATCACGCCGCTCTGTGTGTACTGGGCATGTCGCTCACATCACGCCGCTCTGTGTGTACTGGGCATGTTGCTCACATCACGCCACTCTGTGTGTACTGGGCATGTCGCTCACATCACGCCACTCTGTGTGTACTGGGCACGTCACTCACATCACGCCACTCTGTGTGTACTGGGCATGTCGCTCACATCACGCCGCTCTGTGTGTACTGGGCATGTCGCTCACATCACGCCACTCTGTGTGTACTGGGCATGTCGCTCACATCACGCCACTCTGTGTGTACTGGGCATGTCGCTCACATCACGCCACTCTGTGTGTACTGGGCACGTCGCTCACATCACGCCGCTCTGTGTGTACTGGGCACGTCGCTCACATCACGCCGCTCTGTGTGTACTGGGCATGTCGCTCACATCACGCCACTCTGTGTGTACTGGGCATGTCGCTCACATCACGCCACTCTGTGTGTACTGGACACGTCGCTCACATCACGCCGCTCTGTGTGTACTGGGCATGTCGCTCACATCACGCCGCTCTGTGTGTACTGGGCATGTCGCTCACATCACGCCACTCTGTGTGTACTGGGCATGTCGCTCACATCACGCCACTCTGTGTGTACTGGGCATGTTGCTCACATCCCGCCACTCTGTGTGTACTGGGCATGTCGCTCACATCACGCCACTCTGTGTGTACTGGGCATGTCGCTCACATCACGCCACTCTGTGTGTACTGGACATGACGCTCACATCACGCCACTCTGTGTGTACTGGGCATGTCGCTCACATCACGCCGCTCTGTGTGTACTGGGCACGCCGCTCACATCACGCCGCTCTGTGTGTACTGGGCATGTCGCTCACATCACGCCGCTCTGTGTGTACTGGGCACGCCGCTCACATCACGCCACTCTGTGTGTACTGGGCATGTCGCTCACATCACGCCGCTCTGTGTGTACTGGGCACGCCGCTCACATCACGCCGCTCTGTGTGTACTGGGCACGCCGCTCACATCACGCCACTCTGTGTGTACTGGGCACGCCGCTCACATCACGCCACTCTGTGTGTACTGGGCATGTCGCTCACATCACGCCGCTCTGTGTGTACTGGGCCCGTCGCTCACATCACGCCGCTCTGTGTGTACGGGGCATGTCGCTCACATCACGCCACTCTACCAACATTCCAGTCGCAGGATAACGCTAACTTAACTCATAATCATAAATTATACTTGGCCTACAACAAATTTTGAAATAAAATATGAGCTCGGAGTAAACGAGCTCCACTTAAGTTGAAATGCTATGCACAAGTGTTGAGTACATGTAATGTCGCGTACGCCACGTTTACTGGCCCAATGCTATGCACAAGTGTTGAGTACATGTAATGTCGCGTACGCCACGTTTACTGGCCCAATGCTATGCACAAGTGTTGAGTACATGTAATGTCGCGTACGCCACGTTTACTGGCCCAATGCTATGCACAAGTGTTGAGTACATGTAATGTCGCGTACGCCACGTTTACTGGCGCATATTTCAACCCTATGGAACGAGTGTAGATTTTTTACTAACAGTTTTAAACATTTACACCAATATTCATCTTAGTCGGAACAGTCTTCTTATTGAAGCTCACTCCGATACTGGCTCTTATCCTGTAAATATTTTGAAAGAATTGACACAACGAAGCGTATGATAAAGTTTCAATACTGGCTCCGATACTAGCATATATACTCATATACACTCTGATACTGGCTCTTATCCTGTAAATGTTCTGAAAAAAATGAACAGGAATGTAGCGTAAGATAAAGTTAAGAGGACATAGCCAGCCGTGTGGAGACGCTCCAGCTCGCTCCCCACGCCCTCACATTGCGGCGCGGGAAGCCATGAGGCATTTGTCCAGTATTGGTCTAACTGATCATCAAGAGCATTTTATAGACGAATAAATATATTCCCAGAATTTTTGCTGATGAAATGAGAATGCTGATGTCGACAACAAAAAACCACGGCTGCAGCAATAATTCCCGAACGGTGATGACAACGTCTGGAATAAATCCTTTCACAGGCCTTAATTTTTTGTTTTCCTTTCACTTCAATAATAAGCAGGCAGCCGTATTACTACAGCGTGAAATTATTCTGCTATAATATATTTGGAGCGAATCTCCTCAGTACATTTCCCCAATAACGATTCGAGAAAATCTCCCACAAATGGATTTCACAGCTGCCACTTGTGGATGAAACTAGTTCGAAGTAATCTGCAGACTGATACTGGATTGCTTTTGTTCAGCTTCCATAGAAGTGAAGAACCGATAGTTTCGTTAGGTTATTATTGGTTCATGTCTCCCTGGTCGTCTCCCGTCATGTTTAGGAGGGAAACTTGCAAGGAATTTCCTCCTAGGAAAAAGAAAGAGACCGAACTCGACGCAAGCCGAGTGCGGCTTCTGCGCACATCATGCGACTGAAGCGATGTTTCCGATCGAGCTTCATCATTTCTTTCCTTCGCATTGTGTCCTATTGAGGACTGGGTGAACATTGAGTCAAGGTTTTCAAAGAAATGAAATCAATTCTAGTGGTTTATCGTTTCCACCAGAAATTTTGCAATGATTTCTCTACCCTCCACAAAATTATCACAAGTGCATCAAAGTTTTATGCATACTTCAGCGCCTTAGGCTGGTGTGGGATGTAATTCAGGCAGTATTTTACCGCCCTCACAAGTTATAAATTAAGCTAGTACCACGCAACATATACTTAGGCTGGTGTGGGATGTAATTCAGGCAGTATTCTACCGCCCTCACAAGTTATAAATTAAGCCAGTACCACGCAACATATACTTAGGCTGGTGTGGGATGTAATTCAGGCAGTATTCTACCGCCCTCACAAGTTATAAATTAAGCTAGTACCACGCAACATATACTTAGGCTGGTGTGGGATGTAATTCAGGCAGTATTCTACCGCCCTCACAAGTTATAAATTAAGCCAGTACCACGCAACATATACTTCAGCGCCTTAGGCTGGTGTGGGATGTAATTCAGGCAGTATTCTACCACCCTCACAAGTTATAAATTAAGCCAGTACCACGCAACATATACTTCAGCGCCTTAGGCTGGTGCGGGATGTAATTCAGGCAGTATTCTACCGCCCTCACAAGTTATAAATTAAGCTAGCACCACGCAACATATACTTAGGCTGGTGTGGGATGAAATTCAGGCAGTATTCTACCGCCCTCACAAGTTATAAATTAAGCCAGTACCACGCAACATATACTTCAGCGCCTTAGGCTGGTGTGGGATGTAATTCAGGCAGTATTCTACCGCCCTCACAAGTTATAAATTAAGCCAGTACCACGCAACATATACTTCAGCGCCTTAGGCTAGTGTGGGATGTAATTCAGGCAGTATTCTACCGCCCTCACAAGTTATAAATTAAGCCAGTACCACGCAACATATACTTCAGCGCCTTAGGCTAGTGTGGGATGTAATTCAGGCAGTATTCTACCGCCCTCACAAGTTATAAATTAAGCCAGTACCACGCAACATATACTTCAGCGCCTTAGGCTGGTGGGGGATGTAATTCAGGCAGTATTCTACCGCCCTCACAAGTTATAAATTAAGCCAGTACCACGCAACATATACTTCAGCGCCTTAGGCTGGTGTGGGATGTAATTCAGGCAGTATTCTACCGCCCTCACAAGTTATAAATTAAGCCAGTACCACGCAACATATACTTCAGCGCCTTAGGCTGGTGTGGGATGTAATTCAGGCAGTATTCTACCGCCCTCACAAGTTATGAACGAAGCTAGTACCACGCAACATATACCTCAGTGCCTTAGGCTGGTGTGGGATGTAATTCAGGCAGTATTCTACCGCCCTCACAAGTTATAAATTAAGCCAGTACTACGCAACATATACTTCAGCGCCTTAGGCTGGTGTGGGATGTAATTCAGGCAGTATTCTACCGCCCTCACAAGTTATAAATTAAGCTAGCACCACGCAACATATACTTCAGCGCCTTAGGCTGGTGTGGGATGTAATTCAGGCAGTATTCTACCGCCCTCACAAGTTATAAATTAAGCCAGTACCACGCAACATATACTTCAGCGCCTTAGGCTGGTGTGGGATGTAATTCAGGCAGTATTCTACCGCCCTCACAAGTTATAAATTAAGCCAGTACCACGCAACATATACTTCAGCGCCTTAGGCTGGTGTGGGATGTAATTCAGGCAGTATTCTACCGCCCTCACAAGTTATAAATTAAGCTAGCACCACGCAACATATACTTAGGCTGGTGTGGGATGAAATTCAGGCAGTATTCTACCGCCCTCACAAGTTATAAATTAAGCTAGTACCACGCAACATATACTTCAGCGCCTTAGGCTGGTGTGGGATGTAATTCAGGCAGTATTCTACCGCCCTCACAAGTTATAAATTAAGCCAGTACCACGCAACATATACTTCAGCGCCTTAGGCTGGTGTGGGATGTAATTCAGGCAGTATTCTACCGCCCTCACAAGTTATAAATTAAGCCAGTACCACGCAACATATACTTAGGCTGGTGTGGGATGTAATTCAGGCTGTATTCTACCGCCCTCACAAGTTATAAATTAAGCCAATACCACGCAACATATACTTCAGCGCCTTAGGCTGGTGTGGGATGTAATTCAGGCAGTATTCTACCGCCCTCACAAATTATAAATTAAGCTAGTACCACGCAACATATACTTCAGCGCCTTAGGCTGGTGTGGGATGTAATTCAGGCAGTATTCTACCGCCCTCACAAGATATAAATTAAGCCAGTACCACGCAACATATACTTCAGCGCCTTAGGCTGGTGTGGGATGTAATTCAGGCAGTATTCTACCGCCCTCACAAGTTATAAATTAAGCTAGTACCACGCAACATATACTTCAGCGCCTTAGGCTGGTGGGGGATGTAATTCAGGCAGTATTCTACCGCCCTCACAAGTTATACATTAAGCCAGTACCACGCAACATATACTTCAGCGCCTTAGGCTGGTGTGGGATGTAATTCAGGCAGTATTCTACCGCCCTCACAAGTTATAAATTAAGCCAGTACCACGCAACATATACTTCAGCGCCTTAGGCTGGTGTGGGATGTAATTCAGGCAGTATTCTACCGCCCTCACAAGTTATGAACTAAGCTAGTACCACGCAACATATACCTCAGTGCCTTAGGCTGGTGTGGGATGTAATTCAGGCAGTATTCTACCGCCCTCACAAGTTATAAATTAAGCCAGTACCACGCAACATATACTTCAGCGCCTTAGGCTGGTGTGGGATGTAATTCAGGCAGTATTCTACCGCCCTCACAAGTTATAAATTAAGCCAGTACCACGCAACATATACTTCAGCGCCTTAGGCTGGTGTGGGATGTAATTCAGGCAGTATTCTACCGCCCTCACAAGTTTTAAATTAAGCCAGTACCACGCAACATATACTTCAGCGCCTTAGGCTGGTGTGGGATGTAATTCAGGCAGTATTCTACCGCCCTCACAAGTTATAAATTAAGCTAGTACCACGCAACATATACTTCAGCGCCTTAGGTTGGTGTGGGATATAATTCAGGCTGTATTCTACCGCCCTCACAAGTTATAAATTAAGCCAGTACCACGCAACATATACTTCAGCGCCTTAGGCTGGTGTGGGATGTAATTCAGGCAGTATTCTACCGCCCTCACAAGTTATAAATTAAGCCAGTACCACGCAACATATACTTCAGCGCCTTAGGCTGGTGTGGGATGTAATTCAGGCAGTATTCTACCGCCCTCACAAGTTATAAATTTAGCTAGCACCACGCAACATATACTTCAGCGCCTTAGGCTGGTGTGGGATGTAATTCAGGCTGTATTCTACCGCCCTCACAAGTTATAAATTAAGCCAGTACCACGCAACATATACTTCAGCGCCTTAGGCTGGTGTGGGATGTAATTCAGGCAGTATTCTACCGCCCTCACAAGTTATAAATTAAGCCAGTACCACGCAACATATACTTCAGCGCCTTAGGCTGGTGTGGGATGTAATTCAGGCAGTATTCTACCGCCCTCACAAGTTATAAATTAAGCTAGCACCACGCAACATATACTTCAGCGCCTTAGGCTGGTGTGGGATGTAATTCAGGCAGTATTCTACCGCCCTCACAAGTTATAAATTAAGCTAGCACCACGCAACATATACTTCAGCGCCTTAGGCTGGTGTGGGATGTAATTCAGGCAGTATTCTACCGCCCTCACAAGTTATAAATTAAGCTAGCACCACGCAACATATACTTCAGCGCCTTAGGCTGGTGTGGGATGTAATTCAGGCAACATTCTACCGCCCTCACAAGTTATAAATTAAGCTAGTACCACGCAACATATACTTCAGCGCCTTAGGCTGGTGTGGGATGTAATTCAGGCAGTATTCTACCGCCCTCACAAGTTATAAATTAAGCCAGTACCACGCAACATATACTTCAGCGCCTTAGGCTGGTGTGGGATGTAATTCAGGCAGTATTCTACCGCCCTCACAAGTTATAAATTAAGCCAGTACCACGCAACAAATACTTCAGCGCCTTAGGCTGGTGTGGGATGTAATTCAGGCAGTATTCTACCGCCCTCACAAGTTATAAATTAAGCCAGTACTACGCAACATATACTTCAGCGCCTTAGGCTGGTGTGGGATGTAATTCAGGCAGTATTCTACCGCCCTCACAAGTTATAAATTAAGCCAGTACCACGCAACATATACTTCAGCGCCTTAGGCTGGTGGGGGATGTAATTCAGGCAGTATTCTACCGCCCTCACAAGTTATAAATTAAGCTAGTATCACGCAACATATACTTCAGCGCCTTAGGCTGGTGTGGGATGTAATTCAGGCAGTATTCTACCGCCCTCACAAGTTATAAACTAAGCTAGTACCACGCAACAAATACTTAGGCTGGTGTGCGATGTAATTCAGGCAGTATTCTACCGCCCTCACAAGTTATAAACTAAGCTAGTACCACGCAACATATACTTAGGCTGGTGTGGGATGTAATTCAGGCAGTATTCTACCGCCCTCACAAGTTATAAATTAAGCCAGTACCACGCAACATATACTTAGGCTGGTGTGGGATGTAATTCAGGCAGTATTCTTCCGCCCTCACAAGTTATAAATTAAGCCAGTACCACGCAACATATACTTAGGCTGGTGTGGGATGTAATTCAGGCAGCATTCTACCGCCCTCACAAGTTATAAATTAAGCCAGTACCACGCAACATATACTTCAGCGCCTTAGGCTGGTGGGGGATGTAATTCAGGCAGTATTCTACCGCCCTCACAAGTTATAAATTAAGCTAGTACCACGCAACAGTCAAAGTTTTCGATTTAAACATGACGAATTTAATTACTGCCAAACAGTTCTGAACAAAGTTAAGTCATAGTTTTAATTTTTCCTTCGTTCAACTCATTCCTTAACAGTGCCACTTAAGAGGCCACTACCAAGTGCTGCCACCTGCGCTCTCACGCATTTGTGACACACATGACACCCCTGTGACACACATGACACGCCTGTGACACACACAACACGCCTGTGACACACACAACACGCCTGTGACACACAACACGCCTGTGACACACACAACACGCCTGTGACACTCACAACACGCCTGTGACACACACAACACGCCTGTGACACACACAACACGCCTGTGACACACACAACACGCCTGTGACACACACAACACGCCTGTGACACACACAACACGCCTGTGACACACACAACACGCCTGTGACACACACAACACGCCTGTGACACTCACAACACGCCTGTGACACACACAACACGCCTGTGACACACACAACACGCCTGTGACACACACAACACGCCTGTGACACACACAACACGCCTGTGACACACACAACACGCCTGTGACACACACAACACGCCTGAGACACACACAACACGCCTGTGACACACACAACACGCCTGTGACACACACAACACGCCTGTGACACACACAACACGCCTGTGACACACACAACACGCCTGTGACACACACAACACGCCTGTGACACACACAACACGCCTGTGACACACACAACACGCCTGTGACACACACAACACGCCTGTGACACACACAACACGCCTGTGACACACACAACACGCCTGTGACACACACAACACGCCTGTGACACACACAACACGCCTGTGACACACACAACACGCCTGTGACACACACAACACGCCTGAGACACACACGACACACAACACGCAGGCGAGGTAAGATCGACATGGACAAAGCTATACAAGCTAATTTCAGTGCGCAGCAAATTGAATGTTGCTCAAATTGAGTTCCTCTCACTGATTACGATTCTGAATTTAGATCGAAATACTCAATGTTGAGCTGCATTCATGAGTGCAGATAATGGCGTCAGCATGGTGCGAAATACACAATGTTGAGCTGCATGCATGAGTGCAGATAATGGCGTCAGCATGGTGCGAAATACACAATGTTGAGCTGCATTCATGAGTGCAGATAATGGCGTCAGCATGGTGTGAAATACTCAATGTTGAGCTGCATTCATGAGTGCAGATAATGGCGTCGACATGGTGCGAAATACACAATGTTGAGCTGCATGCATGAGTGCAGATAATGGCGTCGACATGGTGCGAAATACACAATGTTGAGCTGCATGCATGAGTGCAGATAATGGCGTCAGCATGGTGCGAAATACACAATGTTGAGCTGCATGCATGAGTGCAGATAATGGCGTCGACATGGTGCGAAATACACAATGTTGAGCTGCATGCATGAGTGCAGATAATGGCGTCGACATGGTGCGAAATACACAATGTTGAGCTGTATGCATGAGTGCAGATAATGGCGTCGACATGGTGCGAAATACACAATGTTGAGCTGCATGCATGAGTGCAGATAATGGCGTCAGCATGGTGCGAAATACACAATGTTGAGCTGTATGCATGAGTGCAGATAATGGCGTCGACATGGTGCGAAATACACAATGTTGAACTGCATGCATGAGTGCAGATAATGGCGTCAGCATGGTGCGAAATACACAATGTTGAGCTGCATGCATGAGTGCAGATAATGGCGTCAGCATGGTGCGAAATACACAATGTTGAGCTGCATGCATGAGTGCAGATAATGGCGTCGACATGG
Source organism: Morinoia aosen (assembly GCA_030386875.1). NCBI lineage: Eukaryota > Metazoa > Arthropoda > Malacostraca > Amphipoda > Talitridae > Morinoia > Morinoia aosen. The sequence goes on along the minus strand of CM059567.1, from coordinate 45,825,886 downwards.
TGCGAAATACACAATGTTGAGCTGTATGCATGAGTGCAGATAATGGCGTCGACATGGTGCGAAATACACAATGTTGAGCTGCATGCATGAGTGCAGATAATGGCGTCAGCATGGTGCGAAATACACAATGTTGAGCTGTATGCATGAGTGCAGATAATGGCGTCAGCATGGTGTGAAATACACAATGTTGAGCTGCATTCATGAGTGCAGATAATGGCGTCAGCATGGTGTGAAATACACAATGTTGAGCTGCATTCATGAGTGCAGATAATGGCGTCGACATGGTGCGAAATACACAATGTTGAGCTGCATTCATGAGTGCAGATAATGGCGTCGACATGGTGCGAAATACTCAATGTTGAGCTGCATGCATGAGTGCAGATAATGGCGTCGACATGGTGCGAAATACTCAATGTTGAGCTGCATGCATGAGTGCAGATAATGGCGTCGACATGGTGCGAAATACTCAATGTTGAGCTGCATGCATGAGTGCAGATAATGGCGTCGACATGGTGCGAAATACTCAATGTTGAGCTGCATGCATGAGTGCAGATAATGGCTTCAGCATGGTGCGAAATACACAATGTTGAGCTGCATGCATGAGTGCAGATAATGGCGTCGACACGGTGCGAAATACTCAATGTTGAGCTGCATGCATGAGTGCAGATAATGGCGTCGACATGGTGCGAAATACACAATGTTGAGCTGCATTCATGAGTGCAGATAATGGCGTCAGCATGGTGCGAAATACACAATGTTGAGCTGCATGCATGAGTGCAGATAATGGCGTCAGCATGGTGCGAAATACACAATGTTGAGCTGCATGCATGAGTGCAGATAATGGCGTCAGCATGGTGCGAAATACTCAATGTTGAGCTGCATGCATGAGTGCAGATAATGGCGTCGACATGGTGCGAAATACACAATGTTGAGCTGCATTCATGAGTGCAGATAATGGCGTCAGCATGGTGCGAAATACACAATGTTGAGCTGCATGCATGAGTGCAGATAATGGCGTCAGCATGGTGCGAAATACACAATGTTGAGCTGTATGCATGAGTGCAGATAATGGCGTCAGCATGGTGCGAAATACACAATGTTGAGCTGTATGCATGAGTGCAGATAATGGCGTCAGCATGGTGCGAAATCCACAATGTTGAGCTGCATGCATGAGTGCAGATAATGGCGTCAGCATGGTGCGAAATACACAATGTTGAGCTGCATTCATGAGTGCAGATAATGGCTTCAGCATGGTGTGAAATACACAATGTTGAGCTGCATTCATGAGTGCAGATAATGGCTTCAGCATGGTGCGAAATACACAATGTTGAGCTGCATTCATGAGTGCAGATAATGGCTTCAGCATGGTGTGAAATACACAATGTTGAGCTGCATTCATGAGTGCAGATAATGGCGTCAGCATGGTGTGAAATACACAATGTTGAGCTGCATTCATGAGTGCAGATAATGGCGTCAGCATGGTGTGAAATACACAATGTTGAGCTGCATTCATGAGTGCAGATAATGGCGTCAGCATGGTGTGAAATACACAATGTTGAGCTGCATTCATGAGTGCAGATAATGGCGTCAGCATGGTGCGAAATACACAATGTTGAGCTGCATTCATGAGTGCAGATAATGGCTTCAGCATGGTGCGAAATACACAATGTTGAGCTGCATTCATGAGTGCAGATAATGGCTTCAGCATGGTGCGAAATACACAATGTTGAGCTGCATTCATGAGTGCAGATAATGGCGTCAGCATGGTGTGAAATACGCAGTGTAGAACTGCATTCATGAGTGCAGATAATGGCGTCAGCATGGTGTGAAATACGCAGTGTAGAACTGCATTCATGAGTGCAGATAATGGCGTCAGCATGGTGTGAAATACACAATGTTGAGCTGCATTCATGAGTGCAGATAATGGCTTCAGCATGGTGCGAAATACACAATGTTGAGCTGCATTCATGAGTGCAGATAATGGCGTCAGCATGGTGTGAAATACGCAGTGTAGAACTGCATTCATGAGTGCAGATAATGGCTTCAGCATGGTGCGAAATACACAATGTTGAGCTGCATTCATGAGTGCAGATAATGGCTTCAGCATGGTGTGAAATACACAATGTTGAGCTGCATTCATGAGTGCAGATAATGGCGTCAGCATGGTGCGAAATACACAATGTTGAGCTGCATTCATGAGTGCAGATAATGGCTTCAGCATGGTGCGAAATACACAATGTTGAGCTGCATTCATGAGTGCAGATAATGGCTTCAGCATGGTGCGAAATACACAATGTTGAGCTGCATTCATGAGTGCAGATAATGGCGTCAGCATGGTGTGAAATACGCAGTGTAGAACTGCATTCATGAGTGCAGATAATGGCGTCAGCATGGTGTGAAATACGCAGTGTAGAACTGCATTCATGAGTGCAGATAATGGCGTCAGCATGGTGTGAAATACACAATGTTGAGCTGCATTCATGAGTGCAGATAATGGCTTCAGCATGGTGCGAAATACACAATGTTGAGCTGCATTCATGAGTGCAGATAATGGCGTCAGCATGGTACGAAATACACAATGTTGAGCTGCATTCATGAGTGCAGATAATGGCGTCAGCATGGTGTGAAATACGCAGTGTAGAACTGCATTCATGAGTGCAGATAATGGCTTCAGCATGGTGTGAAATACACAATGTTGAGCTGCATTCATGAGTGCAGATAATGGCTTCAGCATGGTGTGAAATACACAATGTTGAGCTGCATTCATGAGTGCAGATAATGGCGTCAGCATGGTGCGAAATACACAATGTTGAGCTGCATTCATGAGTGCAGATAATGGCGTCAGCATGGTGCGAAATATACAATGTTGAGCTGCATTCATGAGTGCAGATAATGGCTTCAGCATGGTGCGAAATACACAATGTTGAGCTGCATTCATGAGTGCAGATAATGGCGTCAGCATGGTGTGAAATACACAATGTTGAGCTGCATTCATGAGTGCAGATAATGGCGTCAGCATGGTGCGAAATACACAATGTTGAGCTGCATTCATGAGTGCAGATAATGGCGTCAGCATGGTGTGAAATACACAATGTTGAGCTGCATTCATGAGTGCAGATAATGGCGTCAGCATGGTGCGAAAAAGAGCGCGGTCTTTTAAGGCACTACTTTCTCGAGAAGAAAATATCTAAAATGGATGCGAGTCCGACTCCACAAATTTTGGCATATTTCAGCGGCTATCTCCATCGTGAGGTTCCATTTTCACCTGTAACACATTTGCATTGTTCGCTTTTCAAGTCTGGGGCGGAAACTGACTGAGAGCTTGGGAGGGAGGGGGGGAAGTTCTTTGCTTCGCGTTGGCTTTTCTTTTGCAAATTTGGGAGCGACGAGACGCCACGCAGCAGCGAAGTTCGTGCGAGCTCCGACATCTCTTTGTTCTGCACCAGGTCTGTAATTTATCAAAGGAAATATACTCTAAGTTAAGACACGCTCACTGAATATTGTGTATTTAAACTTTGCGGCAACAGGCTACCCACATCCACATGGAGACGCTGAGACACTACCGTTGCCAGAACGCCTGGCAACTCTCACGTTTCCACAACGCGGGGCAACTCTCACGTTGCCACAACGCGTGGCAACTCTCACGTTGCCAGAACGCCTGGCAATTCTCACGTTGCCACAACGCTTGGCAACTCTCACGTTGCCAGAATGCCTGGCAACTCTCACGTTGCCACATCGCCTGGCAACTCTCCCGTTGCCACAACGCATGGCAACTCTCACGTTGTCAAAATGCCTGGCAACTCTCACGTTGCCACAACGCCTGGCAACTCACACGAACGTAGATGTCAAGGCTGCGCACGACCGCAGCGCAGGCTCTGTGTGCGGGGGCTCTTCACACAGTCGTGTGCATGAACATATATTTGTGTTTCGCATGATACATACTTCGACACTGAGTATGTACACGTACATGTAAGTGTATACAACGTACATACTTTTAATAGTAAGCACATGTGCATGTTTGTATGGGCTGCATATTTCAACCCTCAGGACGAGCATGTGCAAGTGTGCACATCCAACATACATATATCTACACAGGCACTCGCGTATATATCAGTCAGGAGCAAGAAACGACCTCACCACGCAAGGAAGTTTGCAGCCACGTCTGACGCGTTGCTTCCTAACCCCAAGCTTGAACTTCCCAATGTTTCAATCAGTGTTCAAACGTTAGCCAAGAAATGACCTAATTTCTTCCAATAATTTCTCAGTCGATTAATGATTGGAGCAAATGAAGTCATTTCCTCTAGACATAAACTTGAACATCCCAACATGTGAGTCAGTGCTCAAATTTAGTCCTAGAAATGGCTTTATTTCATCCAATAATTTTTTAACGGATAAATTATCGGAGCTGCAACAGTCCGGTGCCTGCAGCGCCCCTCTGTGCCTCGCTCAGCTGGCAGGTGAACAGGCGACAGAGAGATGCTGCAACAGTCCGGTGCCTGCAGCGCCCCTCTGTGCCTCGCTCAGCTGACAGGTGAACAGGTGACAGAGAGATGCTGCAACAGTCCGGTGCCTGCAGCGCCCCTCTGTGCCTCGCTCAGCTGGCAGGTGAACAGGCGACAGAGAGATGCTGCAACAGTCCGGTGCCTGCAGCGCCCCTCTGTGCCTCGCTCAGCTGGCAGGTGAACAGGCGACAGAGAGATGCTACAACAGTCCGGTGCCTGCAGCGCCCCTCTGTGCCTCACTCAGCTGGCAGGTGAACAGGTGACAGAGAGATGCTGCAACAGTCCGGTGCCTGCAGCGCCCCTCTGTGCCTCGCTCAGCTGGCAGGTGAACAGGCGACAGAGAGATGCTGCAACAGTCCGGTGCCTGCAGCGTCCCTCTGTGCCTCGCTCAGCTGGCAGGTGAACAGGTGACAGAGAGATGCTGCAACAGTCCGGTGCCTGCAGCGCCCCTCTGTGCCTCGCTCAGCTGGCAGGTGAACAGGCGACAGAGAGATGCTGCAACAGTCCGGTGCCTGCAGCGCCCCTCTGTGCCTCGCTCAGCTGGCAGGTGAACAGGTCACAGAGAGATGCTGCAACAGTCCGGTGCCTGCAGCGCCCCTCTGTGCCTCGCTCAGCTGGCAGGTGAACAGGTGACAGAGATGCTGCAACAGTCCGGTGCCTGCAGCGCCCCTCTGTGCCTCGCTCAGCTGGCAGGTGAACAGGTGACAGAGAGATGCTGCAACAGTCCGGTGCCTGCAGCGCCCCTCTGTGCCTCGCTCAGCTGGCAGGTGAGCAGGCGACAGAGAGATGCTGCAACAGTCCGGTGCCTGCAGCGCCCCTCTGTGCCTCGCTCAGCTGGCAGGTGAACAGGCGACAGAGAGATGCTGCAACAGTCCGGTGCCTGCAGCGCCCCTCTGTGCCTCGCTCAGCTGGCAGGTGAACAGGTGACAGAGAGATGCTGCAACAGTCCGGTGCCCGCAGCGCCCCTCTGTGCCTCGCTCAGCTGGCAGGTGAACAGGTGACAGAGAGATGCTGCAACAGTCCGGTGCCTGCAGCGCCCCTCTGTGCCTCGCTCAGCTGGCAGGTGAGCAGGCGACAGAGAGACGCTGCAACAGTCCGGTGCCTGCAGCGCCCCTCTGTGCCTCGCTCAGCTGGCAGGTGAACAGGCGACAGAGAGATGCTGCAACAGTCCGGTGCCTGCAGCGCCCCTCTGTGCCTCGCTCAGCTGGCAGGTGAACAGGTGACAGAGAGATGCTGCAACAGTCCGGTGCCTGCAGCGCCCCTCTGTGCCTCGCTCAGCTGGCAGGTGAACAGGTGACAGAGAGATGCTGCAACAGTCCGGTGCCGTCAGCGCCCCTCTGTGCCTCGCTCAGCTGGCAGGTGAACAGGTGACAGAGAGATGCTGCAACAGTCCGGTGCCTGCAGCGCCCCTCTGTGCCTCGCTCAGCTGGCAGGTGAGCAGGCGACAGAGAGATGCTGCAACAGTCCGGTGCCTGCAGCGCCCCTCTGTGCCTCGCTCAGCTGGCAGGTGAACAGGCGACAGAGAGATGCTGCAACAGTCCGGTGCCTGCAGCGCCCCTCTGTGCCTCGCTCAGCTGGCAGGTGAACAGGCGACAGAGAGATGCTGCAACAGTCCGGTGCCTGCAGCGCTCCTCTGTGCCTCGCTCAGCTGGCAGGTGAACAGGCGACAGAGAGATGCTGCAACAGTCCGGTGCCTGCAGCGCCCCTCTGTGCCTCGCTCAGCTGGCAGGTGAACAGGTGACAGAGAGATGCTGCAACAGTCCGGTGCCTGCAGCGCCCCTCTGTGCCTCGTTCAGCTGGCAGGTGAACAGGTGACAGAGAGATGCTGCAACAGTCCGGTGCCTGCAGCGCCCCTCTGTGCCTCGCTCAGCTGGCAGGTGAACAGACGACAGAGAGATGCTGCAACAGTCCGGTGCCTGCAGCGCCCCTCTGTGCCTCGCTCAGCTGGCAGGTGAACAGGCGACAGAGAGATGCTGCAACAGTCCGGTGCGTGTAGCGCCCCTCTGTGCCCCGCTCAGCTGGCAGGTGAGCAGGCGACAGAGAGATGCTGCAACAGTCCGGTGCCGGCAGCGCCCCTCTGTGCCTCGCTCAGCTGGCAGGTGAACAGGCGACAGAGAGATGCTGCAACAGTCCGGTGCGTGTAGCGCCCCTCTGTGCCTCGCTCAGCTGGCAGGTGAGCAGGCGACAGAGAGATGCTGCAACAGTCCGGTGCCTGCAGCGCCCCTTTGTGCCTCGCTCAGCTGGCAGGTGTACAGGTGACAGAGAGATGCTGCAACAGTCCGGTGCCTGCAGCGCCCCTCTGTGCCTCGCTCAGCTGGCAGGTGAACAGGCGACAGAGAGATGCTGCAACAGTCCGGTGCCTGCAGCGCCCCTCTGTGCCTCGCTCAGCTGGCAGGTGAACAGGTGACAGAGAGATGCTGCAACAGTCCGGTGCCTGCAGCGCCCCTCTGTGCCTCGCTCAGCTGGCAGGTGAACAGGTGACAGAGAGATGCTGCAACAGTCCGGTGCCTGCAGCGCCCCTCTGTGCCTCGCTCAGCTGGCAGGTGAACAGGCGACAGAGAGATGCTGCAACAGTCCGGTGCCTGCAGCGCCCCTCTGTGCCTCGCTCAGCTGGCAGGTGAACAGGCGACAGAGAGATGCTGCAACAGTCCGGTGCCTGCAGCGCCCCTCTGTGCCTCGCTCAGCTGGCAGGTGAGCAGGCGACAGAGAGATGCTGCAACAGTCCGGTGCCTGCAGCGCCCCTCTGTGCCTCGCTCAGCTGGCAGGTGAGCAGGCGACAGAGAGATGCTGCAACAGTCCGGTGCCTGCAGCGCCCCTCTGTGCCTCGCTCAGCTGGCAGGTGAACAGGCGACAGAGAGATGCTGCAACAGTCCAGTGCCTGCAGCGCCCCTCTGTGCCTCGCTCAGCTGGCAGGTGAACAGGTGACAGAGAGATGCTGCAACAGTCCGGTGCCTGCAGCGCCCCTCTGTGCCTCGCTCAGCTGGCAGGTGAGCAGGCGACAGAGAGATCAATTTTGAATGAGAGTTTCTAATTTCATTTCTTGTTGCTCCTTCTTATATCGCATTTGCTCAATTAGTTGGGAGCGACCAGGTTTTGAAAGTCGGCGATATCAAACATGGGAAAATGAATTAAATTGAACGAAAGAATGAGGAGGAACGTGACGTCACCACCGCACAGCACCCCAGAACGTGACGTCACCACCGCACAACACTCCAGAACGTGACGTCACCACCGCACAGCACCCCAAAACGTGACGTCACCACCGCACAACACTCCAGAACGTGACGTAACCACCACCACAGAGCACCCCAGAACGTGACGTCACCGCCACACAGCACCCCAGAACGTGACGTCACAGGCGAGGCGCAAACACAAAACTAGACACAAGCAAATTGGCGCGAGAAGCCAGTGTGTCAGGCAGCGCAGGGTATGCGTCGCTACAAGCTCAGGTACAGCTTATATGTACAAGCTCACGGTGTCTCTATAGCGAACTAATGAGCTTCTCCCGCTGCTCTAAGTTGGAGCCTTGAACACCCGGCCAGAAAAGTTTCCCAAATTTTTCTTCAAAGGATCATAGAAACTTGAAATTGCCCGTTTCCAGAGTTGCATACTACGTCAGAAGGTACTTTTTTCAATACCGACTGCTACGCTGGTTGAAATCTGCTCAACAAGTTTGCGAGACATTCATTTTTACCACAATCCGGATAGTAAATCAATACGGAGAGTAAAATATTTTGCGGTCCGAATGCTAGTATCTTTTCATAACTTTATAACACTTCATTGGCTATCCAAAAATTTTCTGACATGCACACGTGATGCAGTTTTTTGCATACTAGTGCGTGTCATGCCAATGTGTACAGGAGTTGTGGCAAAATTGCGAAGCCATTGAATGTTTTTTTCATTTAAATGCTGTTATTTCTTGTATTAACTAGCATCTTGTTATGTTAAAGATCATTTGGTTCTACTGTAATGGTCAAGCTCATGCGTCACTGTCTGTAAATATTTCAGACATATAAGCCTCCTCATTTACTTTACATGTCTGGAATTTTTACAGACAGTAACGCATATGAGCTTGATCAGTACAATAGAACCAAATGATGTTTAACATTACAAGTTGCTAGCTAACCCGAGAAATGACTGCATTTTAATTAAAAAAACAGGCAACTTCTCAATCTCGGACGCCATCGAAACTTTCAACTTTGAGTCTCTGTGCCCACAACCTCTGTCCTTCAAATGCGCCGCAGTCACCGATTTATACCGTCGAATGAAGTCTTCATTTGACCTTCGTCTTCATCGCTGAATGCTTCTGCATATTTTGGCGACTACAGTGGCGTGGCAGGGCACGATCAGCAAGAGTTAGCTTACAAATCCGTCAGCGAATAGCTATAGCCCTGAAGTATTGGTGCATCAAGCGCATAATTGATCTCGTTGTTACATTCGTGTTGTGAAGTGTTCTGGCCAGCCTCAAGCGACAAATTTTTTCAGGTTTCTGACTGTCGGGAATCTTTCGTTGCAGCATCATTTATGTGTAGGAAATATCATGAATTTATTGGGAGAGGAAGTGTGCTCTCTGAGCAAGTGGCTAGGTACTAATTGGTATATCTGCATGAAAAAAAAAGTTTTGAAAACCTGCCATATCGACCTTTCAGTTTTTTAACGCAGATTTATTTATCGCCGCCCATTTTCCCTTCCAACATCATTTGCTGATATCGAAATAGCCGTAACTCAATGTACGTGGAGACCGTCATTCTGAGCGTCCGCTGTTTTTCTCCTTTACTATTGTTTGCCATTATTATCAAACAGATCACCTGTCTTCTGTCAGATATTTGTAAATTTACACTCAATATCCCCACAAAGGCCGTCAAATATTCATAAATTTACATTCAATATCCTCACAAAGGCCCTCAGATATTCATAAATTTACATTCAATTACCCCATAAAGGCCGTCAGATATTCATAAATTTACATTCAATTACCCCATAAAGGCCGTCAGATATTCATAAATTTACATACAATTACCCCATAAAGGCCGTCAGATATTCATAAATTTACATTCAATTACCCCATAAAGACCGTCAGATATTCATAAATTTACATTCAATTACCCCATAAAGGCCGTCAGATACTCATAAATTTACATTCAATTACCCCATAAAGACCGTCAGATATTCATAAATTTACATTCAATTACCCCATAAAGACCGTCAGATATTCATAAATTTACATTCAATTACCCCATAAAGGCCGTCAGATATTCATAAATTTACATTCAATTACCCCATAAAGACCGTCAGATATTCATAAATTTATATTCAATTACCCCATAAAGACCGTCAGATATTCATAAATTTACATTCAATTACCCCATAAAGACCGTCAGATATTCATAAATTTACATTCAATTACCCCATAAAGACCGTCAGATACTCATAAATTTACATTCAATTACCCCATAAAGACCGTCAGATATTCATAAATTTACATTCAATTACCCCATAAAGGCCGTCAGATATTCATTAATTTACATTCAATTACCCCATAAAGACCGTCAGATATTCATAAATTTACATTCAATTACCCCATAAAGGCCGTCAGATATTCATAAATTTACATTCAATTACCCCAAAAAGGCCGTCAGATATTCATAAATTTACATTCAAAAATCCCATAAAGACCGTCAGATATTCATAAATTTACATTCAATTACCTCATAAAGACCGTCAGATATTCATAAATTTACATTCAATTACCCCATAAAGACCGTCAGATATTCATAAATTTACATTCAATTACCCCATAAAGACCGTCAGATATTCATAAATTTACATTCAATTACCCCATAAAGGCCGTCAGATATTCATAAATTTACATTCAATTACCCCATAAAGACCGTCAGATATTCATAAATTTACATTCAATTACCCCACGAAGGCCGTCAGATACTCATAAATTTACATTCAATTACCCCATCAAGGCCGTCAGATATTCATAAATTTACATTCAATTACCCCATAAAGGCCGCCAGATATTCATAAATTTACATTCAATTACCCCATAATGACCGACAGATATTCATAAATTTACATTCAATTACCCCATAAAGACCGTCAGATATTCATGAATTTACATTCAATTACCCCATAAAGGCCGTCAGATATTCATAAATTCACATTCAATTACCCCATAAAGACCGTCAGATATTCATAAATTTACATTCAATTACCCCATAAAGACCGTCAGATATTCATAAATTTACATTCAATTACCTCATAAAGACCGTCAGATATTCATAAATTTACATTCAATTACCCCATAAAGACCGTCAGATATTCATAAATTTACATTCGATTACCCCATAAAGACCGTCAGATATTCATAAATTTACATTCAATTACCCCATAATGACCGTCAGATATTCATAAATTTACATTCAATTACCCCATAAAGGCTGTCACATATTCATAAATTTACATTCAATTACCCCATAAAGGCCGTCAGATATTCATAAATTTACATTCAATTACCCCATAAAGACCGTCAGATATTCATAAATTTACATTCAATTACCCCATAAAGGCTGTCACATATTCATAAATTTACATTCAATTACCCCATAAAGACCGTCACATATTCATAAATTTACATTCAATTACCCCATAAAGGCCGTCAGATATTCATAAATTCACATTCAATTACCCCATAAAGACCGTCAGATATTCATAAATTTACATTCAATTACCCCATAAAGACCGTCAGATATTCATAAATTTACATTCAATTACCTCATAAAGACCGTCAGATATTCATAAATTTACATTCAATTACCCCATAAAGACCGTCAGATATTCATAAATTTACATTCGATTACCCCATAAAGACCGTCAGATATTCATAAATTTACATTCAATTACCCCATAATGACCGTCAGATATTCATAAATTTACATTCAATTACCCCATAAAGGCTGTCACATATTCATAAATTTACATTCAATTACCCCATAAAGGCCGTCAGATATTCATAAATTTACATTCAATTACCCCATAAAGACCGTCAGATATTCATAAATTTACATTCAATTACCCCATAAAGGCTGTCACATATTCATAAATTTACATTCAATTACCCCATAAAGACCGTCACATATTCATAAATTTACATTCAATTACCCCATAAAGACCGTCAGATATTCATAAATTTACATTCAATTACCCCATAAAGGCTGTCACATATTCATAAATTTACATTCAATTACCCCATAAAGACCGTCAGATATTCATAAATTTACATTCAATTACTCCATAAAGACCGTCAGATATTCATAAATTTACATTCAATTACCTCATAAAGACCGTCAGATATTCATAAATTTACATTCAATTACCCCATAAAGACCGTCAGATATTCATAAATTTACATTCAATTACCTCATGAAGACCGTCAGATATTCATAAATTTACATTCAATTACCCCATAAAGACCGTCAGATATTCATAAATTTACATTCAATTACCCCACGAAGGCCGTCAGATACTCATAAATTTACATTCAATTACCCCATAAAGACCGTCAGATATTCATAAATTTACATTCAATTACCCCATAAAGACCGTCAGATATTCATAAATTTACATTCAATTACCCCATAAAGGCTGTCACATATTCATAAATTTACATTCAATTACCCCATCAAGGCCGTGAGATACTCATAAATTAACGTTCAATTACCCCATAAAGGCCGTCAGATATTCATAAATTCACATTCAATTACCCCATAAAGGCTGTCACATATTCATAAATTTACATTCAATTACCCCACGAAGGCCGTCAGATACTCATAAATTTACATTCAATTACCCCATAAAGACCGTCAGATATTCATAAATTTACATTCAATTACTCCATAAAGACCGTCAGATATTCATAAATTTACATTCAATTACCTCATAAAGACCGTCAGATATTCATAAATTTACATTCAATTACCCCATAAAGACCGTCAGATATTCATAAATTTACATTCAATTACCTCATGAAGACCGTCAGATATTCATAAATTTACATTCAATTACCCCATAAAGACCGTCAGATATTCATAAATTTACATTCAATTACCCCACGAAGGCCGTCAGATACTCATAAATTTACATTCAATTACCCCATAAAGACCGTCAGATATTCATAAATTTACATTCAATTACCCCATAAAGACCGTCAGATATTCATAAATTTACATTCAATTACCCCATAAAGGCTGTCACATATTCATAAATTTACATTCAATTACCCCATCAAGGCCGTGAGATACTCATAAATTAACGTTCAATTACCCCATAAAGGCCGTCAGATATTCATAAATTCACATTCAATTACCCCATAAAGGCTGTCACATATTCATAAATTTACATTCAATTACCCCACGAAGGCCGTCAGATACTCATAAATTTACATTCAATTACCCCATCAAGGCCGTCAGATATTCACAAACATCACCTCGAGTCTCCTGACGCTCGTCATGCAGCAAATGCGGCGGAACATCATTTTGACGTAGAAACTCCTCGTTTTTACCAATTTAAATTCATTTTACACGGCATTCACTCGCATAAAACTTCATTATCGTAACATAAAAGAGGTCAGAAAGAGAAAATTTGCGGTTAAAATTCTGTCCTCACGTTGGGAAGCAGCTAACAAAAATGTTTATATGCGTAATTGAGGAAGAGATTCTCTGTTTGTTTTAAATTCAGATAGCAAAATTGAAGCCGTTGAAAGACAAAATTGCAGTCAATGATGAGGAACAACCACTTAACGTTTCATCAAACCTAGATTGCATTTGCTGTCGAAAGAGTCACAAAAATTTCGCACCCAAGGTTGTGCATTAGAATAAGGCTTCGTATACCTTCCACAGCAGCGAATGTGTACCTCGGTCAGAGTATTTCTGCGACGCAGGAGCTTACTGACACTGCAGCATGATCGCCCGGGCTAAAGAAACGCAATTAACAGCAATTTGGGACGCCATCTCTTAGAGAAATGAAGCGTTGAGTTAAACTAATTTGATGATCCGATTGCCTCGCCTCCCAATCGCAACATCCGGCACTGCGTTTTGCTCCCTGGAGACGTTATTCTTTTGGCTGTGGGAATGGGAGCTGGGGAGGGGATGTGGGCTGGGGAGGGGATGTGGGCTGGGAAGGGGATGTGGGCTGGGGAGGGGGAATGTAAGCATGGCTCGCGAAGAATTACTCGCATGTACCACCTCCATGTCGGTAGTACTTAGATCAAACTTATATTTTAAGCGGGAAATGGTAGAATTTAACTATGTAGAGGAAATTTAAAAAAACTGCTGGTTATGTGATCGATCAAACTTGGAAAATATGTGTGAAAAATTCAGAAGCTGATGTAAAAAACACCCTGATGAGACTCATTGTTTCTCTTCCGGAAAACAGCCAGAAAAACCCTTTTAAAAATTCAGAGCTTTCTGCACCAACCGTTATTTTAGAGCACTCTCTAAACTTTGTAGGCTAGGAATGCGCTTTAATATTTTTAATGGCTTACTAGATTTACAGGAGAATGGTAGGAGTGACGGTCTCAAAAGATCAACCAATGTCGTCGAATTTTCAGCATGAATATCACAGTTGAATTTTTTCAATATTTCGAAATATACCGAAAACCACAGTCCTCTTTGTACAACCTTCCCTCAAGCTAACTTCATTCAGCCGCCCTAGGGCCACGTGAGCTGCCCCACGCAGCCCACTGCTCGTGCGTGGACTGTGGGCTGCTTGGGGCTCATAGTCCACTGCTCGTGAGTGGGCTGTGGGCTGCGTGGGGCTCATAGCCCACTGCTCGTGAGCGGGCTGTGGGCTGCGTGGGGCTTCTAGCCCCCTGTCGGCGCTAGATGGCCTACAGCGAGCGTCTCTAAGGAACCACGCACGCAAGTCCTTATGAGCTGAGGTCTTATCTTAGAGTTAGAATGCCAGATTTAGGAGAGAGTTATGGCTCTCTGGCTCAATTTCTAGGACTTTTTGACGGGTGGTGGCTATGAGCAGAGTCTGACTTTAAAACTTGTGCCACCATTTTTGCGCGAGTCGACACGTAGTCTAACTTATGTCGTCGCAACACGTGGTGTGCAGTGATTTTAAGGTTAGTCTACTGTCTTATTTTCTTTCAGTCTGCAATTTGAAGCTGTGACGGCTCTTCCTTAATTCATCGAAATCATAAATGTGTGACTGTTCACATAAGAGCATTCTGCATCCTGTTCTCATACATCACTTCCAGTAATAACTGAGAAGGTTTGAACTCCAGTCCGTCCACACACACACACACACACACAAACAAACACACACAGCAGGCACCTCACAACAACACAGAGGCGGAGTCAGGCGGTGCCTCACCTGCTGGAGAAGGCCAGCGCGAGCTGGTCGATGGACTCCAAGAAGAAGACAGGGTCAGCTTTCTCGTCTTCATACTTGAAGTCTGCACACAGAGATGGTTTGACTTTAGAACGACAGTAATTACATACACCTATTATCATTAAACGTTCAAATTCTAGAAAGGAAATATAATTAGTTAAGATTGGGCGCTTTTGAGTTGGAAATTATGTAACTTGTATTACCGCTTGCACATTTTTTACACATCCAACCTCAGATCTGCTCAGCTGCTGGAAAAAGTATTCGATTAAACGTTGTAACACATCGGTTGTTCCTAAAGGGTAGTAATTTACTTACGCTCATATACAGCCGTAAATTCGTGAAAACTACATAACTTACGAGAGGAATTTTTCCATTTGAGACACCATATAAAAATAGCTCAATTCATCAGACTGAAGCCATCAGATTACATGGAAAATTGATTGGAAGGAAATTGCTCTGAGCGCCTTTCGAAAAAATTAACTGTAAATTAGGTTCATTTCTGAACCGTGTCGGGAACATAGTTTTTAATTTTAGTAGTGGAGGAAAATTACTGCCTATGCAATGATGCCAGTTGCTGGTTATTCTAACATTTTTCTCTTTCGTTTAAAACAACACACAGCTCATATAATGCAATAAACATCGTTCAGAATAACTTTCGAACAAAGTTCCCCTCAAGCGATGAGAAGTCTGCCTTGGAAGGCGAGGGTCAAGCAAGAGAGTTCAAGGGATTTGTTCTGAGCTAACTTTTCTTCTCGACCCACTCAGTCCGCAGTAAATGTTCCTCTCACTCTAAACGTAATGCCATTTTCCTCTCGACCCACTCAGTTCGCAGTAAATGTTCCTCTCACTCCCAACGTAATGCCATTTTCCTCTCGACCCACTCAGTTCGCAGTAAATGTTGCTCTCACTCCCAACGTAATGCCATTTTCCTCTCGACCCACTCAGTCCGCATTAAATGTTCCTCTCACTCCCAACGTAATGCCATTTTCCTCTCGACCCACTCAGTCCGCAGTAAATGTTGCTCTCACTCCCAACGTAATGCCATTTTCCTCTCGACCCACTCAGTCCGCATTAAATGTTCCTCTCACTCCCAACGTAATGCCATTTTCCTCTCGACCCACTCAGTCCGCAGTAAATGTTCCTCTCACTCTAAACGTAATGCCATTTTCCTCTCGACCCACTCAGTCCGCATTAAATGTTCCTCTCACTCCCAACGTAATGCCATTTTCCTCTCGACCCACTCAGTCCGCAGTAAATGTTGCTCTCACTCCCAACGTAATGCCATTTTCCTCTCGACCCACTCAGTCCGCATTAAATGTTCCTCTCACTCCCAACGTAATGCCATTTTCCTCTCGACCCACTCAGTCCGCAGTAAATGTTCCTCTCACTCTAAACGTAATGCCATTTTCCTCTCGACCCACTCAGTCCGCATTAAATGTTCCTCTCACTCCCAACGTAATGCCATTTTCCTCTCGACCCACTCAGTCCGCAGTAAATGTTCCTCTCACTCTAAACGTAATGACATTTTCCTCTCGACCCACTCAGTCCGCATTAAATGTTCCTCTCACTCCCAACGTAATGCCATTTTCCTCTCGACCCACTCAGTCCGCAGTAAATGTTGCTCTCACTCCCAACGTAATGCCATTTTCCTCTCGACCCACTCAGTCCGCAGTAAATGTTCCTCTCACTCTAAACGTAATGCCATTTTCCTCTCGACCCACTCAGTCCGCATTAAATGTTCCTCTCACTCCCAACGTAATGCCATTTTCCTCTCGACCCACTCAGTCCGCAGTAAATGTTGCTCTCACTCCCAACGTAATGCCATTTTCCTCTCGACCCACTCAGTTCGCAGTAAATGTTCCTCTCACTCCCAACGTAATGCCATTTTCCTCTCGACCCACTCAGTTCGCAGTAAATGTTCCTCTCACTCCCAACGTAATGCCATTTTCCTCTCGACCCACTCAGTCCGCATTAAATGTTCCTCTCACTCCCAACGTAATGCCATTTTCCTCTCGACCCACTCAGTCCGCAGTAAATGTTCCTCTCACTCCCAACGTAATGCCATTTTCCTCTCGACCCACTCAGTCCGCATTAAATGTTCCTCTCACTCCCAACGTAATGCCATTTTCCTCTCGACCCACTCAGTCCGCATTAAATGTTGCTCTCACTCCCAACGTAATGCCATTTTCCTCTCGACCCACTCAGTCCGCAGTAAATGTTGCTCTCACTCCCAACGTAATGCCATTTTCCTCTCGACCCACTCAGTCCGCAGTAAATGTTGCTCTCACTCCCAACGTAATGCCATTTTCCTCTCGACCCACTCAGTCCGCATTAAATGTTCCTCTCACTCCCAACGTAATGCCATTTTCCTCTCGACCCACTCAGTCCGCAGTAAATGTTCCTCTCACTCCCAACGTAATGCCATTTTCCTCTCGACCCACTCAGTTCGCAGTAAATGTTGCTCTCACTCCCAACGTAATGCCATTTTCCTCTCGACCCACTCAGTCCGCATTAAATGTTCCTCTCACTCCCAACGTAATGCCATTTTCCTCTCGACCCACTCAGTCCGCATTAAATGTTCCTCTCACTCCCAACGTAATGCCATTTTCCTCTCGACCCACTCAGTCCGCAGTAAATGTTGCTCTCACTCCCAACGTAATGCCATTTTCCTCTTGTCCCACTCAGTCCGCAGTAAATGTTGCTCTCACTCCCAACGTAATGCCATTTTCCTCTCGACCCACTCAGTCCGCAGTAAATGTTGCTCTCACTCCCAACGTAATGCCATTTTCCTCTCGACCCACTCAGTCCGCAGTAAATGTTGCTCTCACTCCCAACGTAATGCCATTTTCCTCTCGACCCACTCAGTTCGCAGTAAATGTTGCTCTCACTCCCAACGTAATGCCATTTTCCTCTCGACCCACTCAGTCCGCATTAAATGTTCCTCTCACTCCCAACGTAATGCCATTTTCCTCTCGACCCACTCAGTCCGCAGTAAATGTTGCTCTCACTCCCAACGTAATGCCATTTTCCTCTCGACCCACTCAGTTCGCAGTAAATGTTGCTCTCACTCCCAACGTAATGCCATTTTCCTCTCGAACCACTCAGTCCGCATTAAATGTTGCTCTCACTCCCAACGTAATGCCATTTTCCTCTCGACCCACTCAGTCCGCAGTAAATGTTCCTCTCACTCCCAACGTAATGCCATTTTCCTCTCGACCCACTCAGTCCGCATTAAATGTTGCTCTCACTCCCAACGTAATGCCATTTTCCTCTCGACCCACTCAGTTCGCATTAAATGTTCCTCTCACTCCCAACGTAATGCCATTTTCCTCTCGACCCACTCAGTTCGCAGTAAATGTTGCTCTCACTCCCAACGTAATGCCATTTTCCTCTCGACCCACTCAGTCCGCATTAAATGTTCCTCTCACTCCCAACGTAATGCCATTTTCCTCTCGACCCACTCAGTCCGCAGTAAATGTTGCTCTCACTCCCAACTTAATGCCATTTTCCTCTCGACCCACTCAGTCCGCATTAAATGTTCCTCTCACTCCCAACGTAATGCCATTTTCCTCTCGACCCACTCAGTCCGCATTAAATGTTCCTCTCACT
The DNA here is from genome assembly GCA_030386875.1 of Morinoia aosen. NCBI lineage: Eukaryota > Metazoa > Arthropoda > Malacostraca > Amphipoda > Talitridae > Morinoia > Morinoia aosen. The sequence goes on along the minus strand of CM059567.1, from coordinate 45,807,371 downwards.
CCCAACGTAATGCCATTTTCCTCTCGACCCACTCAGTCCGCAGTAAATGTTCCTCTCACTCCCAACGTAATGCCATTTTCCTCTCGACCCACTCAGTCCGCAGTAAATGTTGCTCTCACTCCCAACGTAATGCCATTTTCCTCTCGACCCACTCAGTCCGCAGTAAATGTTGCTCTCACTCCCAACTTAATGCCATTTTCCTCTCGACCCACTCAGTCCGCATTAAATGTTCCTCTCACTCTAAACGTAATGCCATTTTCCTCTCGACCCACTCAGTTCGCAGTAAATGTTGCTCTCACTCCCAACGTAATGCCATTTTCCTCTCGACCCACTCAGTCCGCATTAAATGTTCCTCTCACTCTAAACGTAATGCCATTTTCCTCTCGACCCACTCAGTTCGCAGTAAATGTTGCTCTCACTCCCAACTTAATGCCATTTTCCTCTCGACCCACTCAGTCCGCATTAAATGTTCCTCTCACTCTAAACGTAATGCCATTTTCCTCTCGACCCACTCAGTCCGCATTAAATGTTCCTCTCACTCCCAACGTAATGCCATTTTCCTCTCGACCCACTCAGTCCGCAGTAAATGTTCCTCTCACTCCCAACGTAATGCCATTTTCCTCTCGACCCACTCAGTTCGCAGTAAATGTTGCTCTCACTCCCAACGTAATGCCATTTTCCTCTCGACCCACTCAGTCCGCATTAAATGTTGCTCTCACTCCCAACGTAATGCCATTTTCCTCTCGACCCACTCAGTTCGCAGTAAATGTTGCTCTCACTCCCAACGTAATGCCATTTTCCTCTCGACCCACTCAGTCCGCATTAAATGTTCCTCTCACTCCCAACGTAATGCCATTTTCCTCTCGACCCACTCAGTCCGCAGTAAATGTTGCTCTCACTCCCAACGTAATGCCATTTTCCTCTCGACCCACTCAGTTCGCAGTAAATGTTGCTCTCACTCCCAACGTAATGCCATTTTCCTCTCGACCCACTCAGTCCGCATTAAATGTTGCTCTCACTCCCAACGTAATGCCATTTTCCTCTCGACCCACTCAGTCCGCAGTAAATGTTGCTCTCACTCCCAACGTAATGCCATTTTCCTCTCGACCCACTCAGTTCGCAGTAAATGTTGCTCTCACTCCCAACGTAATGCCATTTTCCTCTCGACCCACTCAGTCCGCATTAAATGTTCCTCTCACTCCCAACGTAATGCCATTTTCCTCTCGACCCACTCAGTCCGCAGTAAATGTTGCTCTCACTCCCAACTTAATGCCATTTTTCTCTCGACCCACTCAGTCCGCATTAAATGTTCCTCTCACTCCCAACGTAATGCCATTTTCCTCTCGACCCACTCAGTCCGCATTAAATGTTCCTCTCACTCCCAACGTAATGCCATTTTCCTCTCGACCCACTCAGTCCGCAGTAAATGTTCCTCTCACTCCCAACGTAATGCCATTTTCCTCTCGACCCACTCAGTCCGCAGTAAATGTTGCTCTCACTCCCAACGTAATGCCATTTTCCTCTCGACCCACTCAGTCCGCAGTAAATGTTGCTCTCACTCCCAACTTAATGCCATTTTCCTCTCGACCCACTCAGTCCGCATTAAATGTTCCTCTCACTCTAAACGTAATGCCATTTTCCTCTCGACCCACTCAGTTCGCAGTAAATGTTGCTCTCACTCCCAACGTAATGCCATTTTCCTCTCGACCCACTCAGTCCGCATTAAATGTTCCTCTCACTCTAAACGTAATGCCATTTTCCTCTCGACCCACTCAGTCCGCATTAAATGTTCCTCTCACTCCCAACGTAATGCCATTTTCCTCTCGACCCACTCAGTCCGCAGTAAATGTTGCTCTCACTCCCAACGTAATGCCATTTTCCTCTCGACCCACTCAGTTCGCAGTAAATGTTGCTCTCACTCCCAACGTAATGCCATTTTCCTCTCGACCCACTCAGTCCGCATTAAATGTTCCTCTCACTCCCAACGTAATGCCATTTTCCTCTCGACCCACTCAGTCCGCAGTAAATGTTGCTCTCACTCCCAACTTAATGCCATTTTCCTCTCGACCCACTCAGTCCGCATTAAATGTTCCTCTCACTCCCAACGTAATGCCATTTTCCTCTCGACCCACTCAGTCCGCATTAAATGTTCCTCTCACTCCCAACGTAATGCCATTTTCCTCTCGACCCACTCAGTCCGCAGTAAATGTTCCTCTCACTCCCAACGTAATGCCATTTTCCTCTCGACCCACTCAGTCCGCAGTAAATGTTGCTCTCACTCCCAACGTAATGCCATTTTCCTCTCGACCCACTCAGTCCGCAGTAAATGTTGCTCTCACTCCCAACTTAATGCCATTTTCCTCTCGACCCACTCAGTCCGCATTAAATGTTCCTCTCACTCTAAACGTAATGCCATTTTCCTCTCGACCCACTCAGTTCGCAGTAAATGTTGCTCTCACTCCCAACGTAATGCCATTTTCCTCTCGACCCACTCAGTCCGCATTAAATGTTCCTCTCACTCTAAACGTAATGCCATTTTCCTCTCGACCCACTCAGTCCGCATTAAATGTTCCTCTCACTCTAAACGTAATGCCATTTTCCTCTCGACCCACTCAGTCCGCATTAAATGTTCCTCTCACTCCCAACGTAATGCCATTTTCCTCTCGACCCACTCAGTCCGCAGTAAATGTTGCTCTCACTCCCAACGTAATGCCATTTTCCTCTCGACCCACTCAGTCCGCATTAAATGTTCCTCTCACTCTAAACGTAATGCCATTTTCCTCTCGAGTCACTCAGTCCGCATTAAATGTTCCTCTCACTCCCAACGTAATGCCATTTTCCTCTCGACCCACTCAGTCCGCAGTAAATGTTGCTCTCACTCCCAACTTAATGCCATTTTCCTCTCGACCCACTCAGTCCGCATTAAATGTTCCTCTCACTCTAAACGTAATGCCATTTTCCTCTCGACCCACTCAGTTCGCAGTAAATGTTGCTCTCACTCCCAACGTAATGCCATTTTCCTCTCGACCCACTCAGTCCGCATTAAATGTTGCTCTCACTCCCAACGTAATGCCATTTTCCTCTCGACCCACTCAGTCCGCATTAAATGTTGCTCTCACTCCCAACGTAATGCCATTTTCCTCTCGACCCACTCAGTCCGCATTAAATGTTCCTCTCACTCCCAACGTAATGCCATTTTCCTCTCGACCCACTCAGTCCGCATTAAATGTTGCTCTCACTCCCAACGTAATGCCATTTTCCTCTCGACCCACTCAGTCCGCATTAAATGTTGCTCCCACTCCCAACGTAATGCCATTTTCCTCTCGACCCACTCAGTTCGCATTAAATGTTCCTCTCACTCCCAACGTAATGCCATTTTCCTCTCGACCCACTCAGTCCGCAGTAAATGTTGCTCTCACTCCCAACGTAATGCCATTTTCCTCTCGACCCACTCAGTTCGCAGTAAATGTTCCTCTCACTCCCAACGTAATGCCATTTTCCTCTCGACCCACTCAGTTCGCAGTAAATGTTGCTCTCACTCCCAACGTAATGCCATTTTCCTCTCGACCCACTCAGTCCGCATTAAATGTTCCTCTCACTCCCAACGTAATGCCATTTTCCTCTCGACCCACTCAGTCCGCAGTAAATGTTGCTCTCACTCCCAACGTAATGCCATTTTCCTCTCGACCCACTCAGTTCGCAGTAAATGTTCCTCTCACTCCCAACGTAATGCCATTTTCCTCTCGACCCACTCAGTTCGCAGTAAATGTTCCTCTCACTCCCAACGTAATGCCATTCTCAGCTGCAAAGTTGCTAACAAGGAAAGCACAGAAAATCAGAACTTCCCTACTCATTTGAGCAAGCTTCAGTCACAAATACTACAGTTCGTTCGTGCAATTATTGAAATTAATTACAAAAAGTGGTAGTCGCTTGTCGAATTTACGCAGGACACTTTGAGCTGAGTTCAATACGCGAGAGGCAAGAATGTAGAAGTGCAATATGAAACCACTAGACTGGAAAAGAACGTGAATTGTTAAGAGTCATGTAATAAACGTCAATTCTTTACAACAAACTATATACAGAATTTAGAACACAATTTTAATCGCACGTAAATTTCACAAAGTAATTACATATTCAAATGAATTGTGTCTAGTGTGTTTGTTGCTACGAATGAGCCGAATTGTAATCGAAGTTAATTCAAGGAATGCTACTACTTTAGAGAGTAGAGACCACTAGCAAGCTCTCTACTACTACTACTACTACTACTACTACTACTAACTGATACCAGTTCTCGAAGAAAGTCTTAAAAAATAACACTGGAGTTTATTTATAGGAACTTTATTACACTAGCTTCCTTAATCATTACAGAGCAAGAGCTTAATTTTCTAGGAAAAATTGGTCTCCAATTCGTACAAATCGTAGGGTGCGCAGTAAGAAAAATGGGCAAGAATTAATATACATTTTGTTACAAAAAACTGTACACATTTTAACGTAGAATCTTACAGACTTTGATGAATTATTCCATCCATCAGAAAAATTGAATCTTCATATTGCAGCGAAAGCTCTTATGCATATTGTGTCTTTTCATTAGTTCAAGGTTAAATAATCTCGCCAAGTAGAAGACCGTTGAAATTATCATTTGGATCGAACTAAAAAAAAGACCTTGAATGCAATCAACGAATGAATAACATGGAGTAGGATGTTGCCAAATTGTTCATAGACCCAAAGATCTTGAATGGAATTAAATAATAAATAACAATGAGTACGATGTCACCAAAATTTTTATCGTCCCGAACTTATGATTTGCTGTTATAGGAGCCAGGGTGCAAAAGTTGCGTTGCACGCATCTGCCAGCATTGGACGGCGCAACGTCGGCTCCCATCGGCCGTGTGGGCAGCCGCTGCACGTACCGACTGCTGGCACCTCGGTGGTTCTTTACATTACTTTGAGGCAACCAGAGAACATCAACACAAAATTCTAAGGACTGCATCACTATAAATTAGGTGGGACGAGCTCCCAACCGAAATGTAATGAGGCACACAAGCTGAGCAGAGATGGAGCTTCGCTGGCAAATCATGAGGAATGCATTGCATCCTGGAACTTATTGTGCAGAGAAAAATTTGTGCTCTCACTGAGGATATTAATAGGGCGTGCTGTTCGCATTGTAGAAGCATTATTAAATTATTCATGGAGTGATGTCCAAGAATCAACCTGTACTTTGTATCATACCGTAATCTCACAATTTATAATGTTGATTGGGTTATTGAACCGTGTCGCTATGTTACGTGAAAATGTATAGAAGTTTCAATATGTTTGTGGTGTGTAGTTGACACTTGAGCACTTCTAATTCTTGAGCTTGTATATGAGGAAAATACCAGCCTGAATTTCACCAGATCACGACACTTGCTGCGATGTTCCAATATCACCAAACGCGGGTGTCGTGCCTCACAAACGCGGGTGTCGTGCCTCACAAACGCGGGTGTCGTGCCTCACAAACGCGGGTGTCGTGCCTCACAAACGCGGGTGTCGTGCCTCACAAACGCGGGTGTCGTGCCTCACAAACGCGGGTGTCGTGCCTCACAAACGCGGGTGTCGTGCCTCACAAACGCGGGTGTCGTGCCTCACAAACAGTTCGATGTTATGCGCGTTGTTGTCACGTTTGTCCTTCGTTTTCCAGTTTCATTTCTATGCCAGTTCTTGGCTCACTTCATGTGTTGTATTTTTGATACGTTTCTTTTAGGTTAAAATTTTTAATCTATAATAGATTGTCATAATTTCCCAATATCAGACAAGGTCTAGTGCGCTCTTGTTGCCACGTCTTGTAGCCTCTCATTTCTGATCATTTATTTCAGCTCTTTTGCTCTACTGTCTATCGTTTAAATTCTTCGTCGTGACTAGTCTCTCTTTTGCTCTTTAGAGAAAAAGTCCCCTGATACTACAGCCCAATCTAACAAAGCAAATTTCGAGCAAATAAACGCTGGAAATTCTCAAATCTGCTTCAGATCTCCACCGAGAGCAGCGCACACGCGAAGAACTTCTGGCTCGGATTGAATGGATGGCAAACGCAATTAAAAAAGATTCCCCGAAGCGACAATTGTGCTTCTGCGGCCACTGCCAGCGCCACCTAATGGGAGCACGTAATCGCTGCTCCGCAAAATTACACTCGAGGCGAGGGGATTAGAAATGTAACGGAACTATTCAATTCATCTTGGAAGGGAAAATATTCAGAAGAGTGTCAGTCCCGCGAATGAGTATCGGAAATTTTGCGTGATCATTTCGGTATACAAGTTACCGTGCTCTAGACTGGTTATTATATAACGAGCTGCAACCCGCGCACTCGCTGGCCATGAGAGAAGCGTGTCGCTCCCCACGATGTAAGGGAAGGAAGCAATGTGGCGAACGAGTAACACACGAGCTCAGCGAGTAACGTGACGTTCGTTAGTCATAAATTAGGCTTTTAAGCCACTCACCCAAGCGATGTGTTCATAAATTTTTTGAGATACTCAGATACTGAGTCAATAAGAGACTGAACTGTTATCGCAATTGCGTTTTATTACAAGCGTAGATGCGGCCGCTAATGCTACTGTTAGCGCATAAAATTTACGGCTGTGTTCAATGTCTGGCGAGTTGAAAAATCTTGGCTGGAATCTGCAAAGATTTGCGCTGTTTAACCAGCGAAGTGAAGCTAGGCGCCGCGACAGTCGCATGACGGCAGGTCGCTCGAGGGAGGTCAGGGCTGCCTTGTGGCTGCCCTAAGCTCCCTAGCTTCTCCCGAAACTTTTGCTAGTGGCAGCTACTGGCAGCTACTTGCAGCCACTGGTAGCTACTGGCAGCTACTGGCAGCTACTGACAGTTACTGGCAGCTACTGGCAGCTACTGGCAGCTACTTGCAGCCACTGGTAGCTACTGGCAGCTACTGGCAGCTACTTGCAGCTACTGGCAGCTACTGGTAGCTACTGGCAGCTACTGGCAGCTACTGGCAGCTACTGGCAGCTACTGGTAGCGACTGGCAGCTACTTGCAGCTACTGGCAGCTACTGGTAGCTACTGGCAGCTACTGGCAGCTACTGGCAGCTACTTGCAGCCACTGGTAGCTACTGGCAGCTACTGGCAGCTACTGACAGCTACTGGCAGCTACTGGCAGCTACTGGCAGCTACTGGCAGCTACTGGCAGCTACTGGTAGCGACTGGCAGCTACTGGCAGCTACTGGCAGCTACTGGCAGCTACTGGCAGCTACTGGCAGCTACTGGCAGCTACTGGCAGCTACTGGCAGCTACTGGCAGCTACTGGCAGCTACTGGCAGCTACTGGCAGCTACTGGCAGCTACTGGCAGCTACTGGCAGCTACTGGCAGCTACTGGCAGCTACTGGCAGCTACTGGCAGCTACTGGCAGCTACTGGCAGCTACTGGCAGCTACTGGCAGCTACTGGCAGCTACTTGCAGCCACTGGTAGCTACTGGCAGCTACTGGCAGCTACTGACAGCTACTGGCAGCTACTGGCAGCTACTGGCAGCTACTGGCAGCTACTGGCAGCTACTGGCAGCTACTGGTAGCGACTGGCAGCTACTTGCAGCTACTGGCAGCTACTGGTAGCTACTGGCAGCTACTTGCAGCTACTGGCAGCTACTGGCAGCTACTGGCAGCTACTGGCAGCTACTGGCAGCTACTGGCAGCTACTGGCAGCTACTGGCAGCTAATGGCAGCTATTTTCAGCTACTGGCAACTACTGGCAGCTACTTACAGCTACTGGCAGCTACTGGCAGCTACTGGCAGCTACTGGCAGCTACTGGCAGCTACTGGCAGCTACTGGCAGCTACTGGCAGCTACTGGCAGCTACTGGCAGCTACTGGCAGCTACTGGCAGCTACTGGTAGCTACTGACAGCTACTGGTAGCTACTGGCAGCTACTGGCAGCTACTGGCAGCTACTGGCAGCTACTGGCAGTTACTGGCAGCTACTGGCAGCTACTGACAGCTACTGGCAGCTACTGGCAGCTACTGGCAGCTACTGGCAGCTACTGGCAGCTACTGGCAGCTGCTGGCAGCTACTGACAGCTACTGGTAGCTACTGGCAGCTACTTGCAGCAACTTGCAGCTGCTGGCAGCTACTGGCAGCTACTTGCAGCTACTGGCAGCTACTGGCACCTACTGGCAGCTACTGGCAGCTACTGGCAGCTACTGGCAGCTACTTGCAGCTACTGGCAGCTACTGGCAGATACTGGCAGCTACTGGCAGCTACTTGCAGCTATTGGCAGCTACTGGTAGCTAATGGCAGCTACTTGCAGCTACTGGCAACTACTGGCAGCTACTTACAGCTACTGGCAGCTACTGGCAGCTACTGGCAGCTACTGGCAGCTACTGGCAGCTACTGGCAGCTACTGGCAGCTACTGGCAGCTACTGGCAGCTACTGGCAGCTACTGGCAGCTACTGGCAGCTACTGGCAGCTACTGGTAGCTACTGACAGCTACTGGTAGCTACTGGCAGCTACTGGCAGCTACTGGCAGCTACTGGCAGCTACTGGCAGCTACTGGCAGCTACTGGCAGCTACTGACAGCTACTGGCAGCTACTGGCAGCTACTGGCAGCTACTGGCAGCTACTGGCAGCTACTGGCAGCTACTGACAGCTACTGGTAGCTACTGGCAGCTACTTGCAGCAACTTGCAGCTGCTGGCAGCTACTGGCAGCTACTTGCAGCTACTGGCAGCTACTGGCACCTAATGGCAGCTACTGGTAGCTACTGGCAGCTACTGGCAGCTACTGGCAGCTACTGGCAGCTACTGGCAGCTACTGGCAGCTACTGGCAGCTACTGGCAGCTACTGGCACCTAATGGCAGCTACTGGCAGCTACTGGCAGCTACTGGCAGCTACTGGCAGCTACTGGCAGCTACTGGCAGCTACTGGCAGCTACTGGCAGCTACTGGCAGCTACTGGCAGCTACTGGCAGCACTAGACATTCAGTGGACACTTTTATGCAGCTGCTGTGCCGAGCTGACGCTGCCATTCAAGTGAACTTTTATTGGGGCGATTTTAAATGGGGCCACTTTGTTGATATGAAATGTGGAGCATAATAAATGAAGCCAGAACATTGAGACAAAGTTGCAAGGCAATGACGCAGTGACCGTTACGTTATCTTTCAAACTGGAGTTTCTTTTGTCGTTGCCAGGGTTTGTGTGAAGTGATCTCGTGCGCCTCAAATTCAGTAGTTCTCTCAATACTCGTATGGATGCTGCAGATGTTGATAAATATGTTCGTACAATGAGAGTTAATGTGATTACGGTCCGAGTTTAAATATTGGGTCCACATTATGGTAGCTGCCCGCGCGCAAGGAGCAGGCAATGGCCGGGAGCTGGAGCGTGAACTGAGAGCTGACAAAGGTCTGCACCACCAAATAAATTTCCACGATCGTGATGACTCTGAATTTGATAGGCTTTTGTATCACACTACACACACCAGCCACCTACATGTACTGGGGTGCTCATATTCACGCTCATGTGGTGGTGTTAGAGCTATTTTGTAAGAGACATTTGTTAGGTTATCAGTGATAGCGTAAAGAAGAAACGCTAAGCTAAAGTTTTCCACGCCAAAGCTCCATGACTTTTTAAAGCACTGCCTATTACTTTAAGTTCTAAAATTAATTTCATGACGCGTGTAAATACTTTTCGTGACATACGAAAATTTTCATTGACTCACAACTTGAGAGCGCTCCAAAAGCGTGCAAAAATGTATTCATTCTTAAATGAGCATCTTCGTGGCAGCGGCGGAATGACTATTGTGCTGAATAGCAGCAATACTTGTTGTCTCAGCCTCACCATCCTAAGCCTCACCACCCTCAGCCTCACCACCCTCAGCCTCACCATCCTCAGCCTCACCATCCTCAGCCTCACCACCCTCAGCCTCACCACCCTCAGCCTCACCATCCTAAGCCTCACCATCCTCAGCCTCACCATCCTCAGCCTCACCACCCTCAGCCTCACCATTCTAAGCCTCACCACCCTCAGCCTCACCACCCTCAGCCTCACCACCTTCAGCCTCACCACCCTCAGCCTCCCCATCATCAGCCTCACCACCCTCAGCCTCACCATCCTCAGCCTCACCACCCTCAGCCTCACCATCCTCAGCCTCACCATCCTCAGCCTCACCACCCTCAGCCTCACCATCCTAAGCCTCACCACCCTCAGCCTCACCACCCTCAGCCTCACCATCCTCAGCCTCACCATCCTCAGCCTCACCATCCTCAGCCTCACCACCCTCAGCCTCACCATCCTCAGCCTCACCACCCTCAGCCTCACCATCCTCAGCCTCACCATCCTCAGCCTCACCATCTGCAGCCTCACCACCCTCAGCCTCACCATCCTCAGCCTCACCACTCTCAGCCTCACCATCCTCAGCCTCACCATCCTCAGCCTTACCATCCTCAGCCTCACCACCCTCAGCCTCACCATCCTCAGCCTCACCACCCTCAGCCTCACCATCCTCAGCCTCACCATCCTAAGCCTCACCATCCTCAGCCTCACCATCCTCAGCCTCACCACCCTCAGCCTCACCATCCTCAGCCTCACCATCCTCAGCCTCACCATCCTCAGCCTCACCACCCTCAGCCTCACCATCCTCAGCCTCACTACCCTCAGCCTCACCATCCTCAGCCTCACCATCCTCAGCTTCACCCCCCTCAGCCTTACCACCCTCAGCCTCACCACCCTCAGCCTCACCATCCTCAGCCTCACCACCCTCAGCCTCACCATCCTCAGCCTCACCATCCTCAGCCTCACCTTCCTCAGCCTCACCACCTTCAGCCTCACCACCCTCAGCCTCCCCATCCTCAGCCTCACCATCCTCAGCCTCACCACCCTCAGCCTCACCACCCTCAGCCTCACCACCCTCAGCCTCACCACCCTCTGCCTCACCACCCTCAGCCTCACCACCCTCAGCCTCACCACCCTCAGCCTCACCACCCTCAGCCTCACCATCCTCAGCCTCACCACCCTCAGCCTCACCATTCTCTGCCTCACCACCTTCAGCCTCACCCCCCTCAGCCTCACCACCCTCTGCCTCACCACCCGCTGCCTCACCACTCACAAATTTGACGCTGTGAGGCAGTGAGGCAGTGAGGTAGTGAGGCTGTGAGGCAGTGAGGCAGTGAGGCAGTGAGGCAGTGAGGCAGTGAGGCAGTGAGGCAGTGAGGCAGTGAGGCAGTGAGGCAGTGAGGCAGTGAGGCAGTGAGGCAGTGAGGCAGTGAGGCAGTGAGGCAGTGAGGCAGTGAGGCAGTGAGGTAGTGAGGCAGTGAGACGGCCCACAAGTGGGACGGCCCTCAGGAGCGGCCAGGGGACGGCCTGCAATACGGCCTGAGTGCGCCTGAGTCTAGACACCACAAACCTGTGGAAGTTCGTAGGGCAAATCTCTTAAAACTTTACAACAAAAAATATTATTAGGTCATTTACTCAATAAAAATAATTAGAAAATAAGCTCTTTCAGTATACGATTTCTTCTGAATAATTCTGCCACGAGACTTTTGACTCATTGAATACGTGCGCAAGCAAGTTATTACTTAGAGTTAAAACTTACAAGCTGAGCTGGTGTTCCTAACTACGTCAAAATATTGGTAACTCAGCTGTCGCTTTACTCCCATCATAGTCCAAATAATGCAGCTTTTCTCACTCCATTCATTTCTGAAGATTGGATACCGAGAAATGATAACAAAATAAATGTATTTTTCTAATCAAGTGTGATGCTTATAATGTAGTGTAAAATTATAAATCATGGTGAAAATCTTCACTGAGCAGAATAATTGAGAGAAAGTAAAGGCTGAGTTTATGAAGCGGTGAAAAATTTAAAATACTGATTGAGTGTACAGCTACACCATCCTGCCTCCAATACCCAGTATCCAGCTACACCAACCTGCTTCCAATACCCAACGTCCTCCAACAACACCATCCTGCCTCCAATACCCAGCGTCCAACAACACCATCCTGCCTTCAGTACCCAGTGTCCAGCTACACCCTCCTGCCTCCAATACCCAGCGTCCAACAACACCCTCCTGCCTCCAATACCCAGCGTCCAACAACACCATCCTGCCTCCAGTACCCAGTGTCCAGCTACACCCTCCTGCCTCCAATACCCAGCGTCCAACAACACCCTCCTGCCTCCAATACCCAGCGTCCAACAACACCATCCTGCCTCCAGTACCCAGTGTCCAGCTACACCCTCCTGCCTCCAATACCCAGCGTCCAACAACACCCTCCTGCCTCCAATACCCAGCGTCCAACAACACCATCCTGCCTCACAGCACCATCCTGCCTCACAAAACTCCCTTTAGACACACCTCAGCCTTCAGTGACCACTACACTTCTTTGTTGAGAGCTCCCAGCAGACAATATCAGAACAGAGAAGTCGCTGAAAAGACTTACTTGTCATACAAAGAGTTCATTGGAGGTTAGAATATTGTAGCGCTAGCAAGAATTTGCCCAAAAGTCGGACGAAGTGAATAATGTTATTTTTACAGCAAAGTCGACTTTCCAGCTTTCATATGAAGAGCAAGTTACTGGTAGAAGCCAACAAAAGGTTCCTTTATTTCTTACAGCCATACTCAAGCACGGGAAACACAGAGAACTCTCACCGGCGATTATAACTTCTCCATCGAGGAGTTTTCGCGGTCATGAACGATATCGCACTCGTTAGTACGACGAGTGGCGGTGCTTGGATCGATATTTTCAACTGAAAGTCAATCCTCGTTAAGGAGCAATACGACCCGTGATGTGCTGGAACATTCCTCCATTTTAATGGTTCATTAAATAAAATAAATGTAAAGCAATGTTTTCAGTGGGAATAAAAAAGCATCTAAAGATATATTTATTTTCCTTTTAGAATCGCTATATGTAAATATTTCCGAACATTTTGGCAAGTTTGATATTTCAGGCATGGTATCAAGTCAACAATTCCACAGTCGCCTTAAAAAGCCCTGAAGCAAAGTTCAGCTCGAGCTCAGGAGTTGCAGAAGATTTATTCTCACAAAGTTGGGGAGCCGCCGGAGTTGATACCAAAACAAATCGAGGCGACGCGAGGTTCGTGGAAACAAGCCTAGAACCGAGCGTTTTTAAGCCTAAGTTTGGTCGCAATTGTCTGACCTCGACATGTAATTTAATTTCCAATGATACACTTCAGATTTAGTCGTCCGCGTTGAGCGCCGCTTAATTAATTTCGTAGCAATCTCCGTTGTGTGAGTTGACACCCGTTTGCACGGCAGGCAGGCGTCACACTCATGAAGTAATGCGTCGTTACTTAGACCAACATCATTTCGTGTAAATTGAGCATATTTAGTGTTACTTTCTGATTCCTGTTATAGGTTGACGATGTTTAAATTTCACGTACTCAATCGTGCGAAAGCATAAACCAAAAGAACAAAGATAAACAATTTCATTTCTAATTGTTTAACTTTTAAAGCTACTTTAGGTCCGAATTTTGGGACCATCACTGGCGGCAAACACTGAAGGCTAAACGATACAAAACACAACGCTGAGCCACGATGGCGACACAACACTCACACGACACTGCTGGAAAATGTGGGGACACCATCAACATCCCATCATGGATAATTCAGAGCCGCACGACCGGTCCTAATTTGTTCCTGTGCTACGACGGTTACGGCATGATGAAGATTATGTTTTTTGCGATCGTGGATGGTCAAATCACACAAGAGTGTCAGCAGTAACCATCATGTCCCTTATGATGGAAACTCTTACGAGATCTACCACGCAGCGCGAAACCCCGCAGCTTCCCGCGTCAGCTGGTGACGATCTCGGAGCTCTTTTTTACGCACAGTTGGGCGGATACCGAACTTCTAATTGAAACCTAACGCGTTGAACTCTTTTGTTACGCACATAATTTTGCCAACGTTGCGCAGTCTCATGAAGAAATGCACAGAAAATCTTCATCATGTACTGTTTGAAATTTCTATGCATACGTTCATAACGACACAACTAACACACAACTACACGAGCGTCATTTACGAATTAATTGACTAACCTCCTGCCTCGCCTCGACCGCCCCTCTAAAGTTGTTCCCTGGCGCCCGTCCCTCGCTACACAGCTCGCTGCAACTGATTTTTTTATTACTTTTATTCTCTAATGTTGTCCAAAAGATAATCTTCAATTCTCGTCTTTGATTTATTTCATGCTGGCAATAAGTGACGCGTCATAAGCCGCGAGACAAGACAGCATCGAACATTCTTTGTTTAATTTATTCCTACCTAGTGCTATCATGCTGTGCTAGTATTACTGTTTTTCACCATATTGTATACTGAAATGTATTATTACAATATAAAGTACGTAGATTACGTTTTTTTAAATTCCTCAATTGAAGAATAATGTAATCGTAGAGGTAGGACATTAACAATCAATTTTAGTCAAATTCATTCAGCATTATTTTCCATGAATCCTCCAAAGTCCAAAGAAACTCTGCTACATTGCCTATCTTGCTACTCTGTGTATTACAAAGTTCAGGAAAAAATCAAGCTGCTGCATGAAAGCGTTTCATTAATTCAAAATACAGTTTCTGTGTAACCTAAACATTCTCTCTGCTCTCAAAAAAGCTTAGCACGCTTTCATCACGCAAGCAATTCACAAAATACCACCTGCAGGTGCAAGGCACATCCGAGAGATGAAACAAGTCGGGCGTTACCAGCGCTGTTTTGTTTTCACACAAATCTTGCAACGCGTGAAATGGAGGCGAGGCAGCGGGGCATGATAGCGAGTCCGCCTCATTGTGGCCGCTGGTCGTGACGGGCAGCTCGAGCAACATCACCGCTTCTCTTATTACGCGCATTTTGTCCGAAAGCAGCCGATAATTTCGCAATGCTTCACGGGAGGATTTTCAGTCGTTTCCACACTGGCAAAGTAAAATGGTGCCGAGGTAATCCCTCAGTCCTGGCCACCGATAAGCAAATTACGATGTTTTCTAATACTCGTAGAGTTTATTCGACATTCACGATGGATTCTGGGATATTAAATTCTATTTTTCATATCACGGTCCAATGCGTCTCGATGATTTTCTGCGATCATTCACCGCAACTGAGTTTTACTTTTTATTCTCTCATGTTGTCCACAACGTAATTTCTAATTCTTATGTATGCTTTCTTCCATGCTGGCAATAAATGTCTTTCCTAAGCTGAGAAACAAGACAGCTTCGTACAATCTTTGTATTAAACTGTCCCGATGAAACTTCCATCGGAGTTCAAGAGCCGCAAATCAAATTCGTTGTTATGAGTCCCAAGCACTTTTGAGTCCCCGAGGATTCGCAACCTCACAAAGAAGCTGCGGTGCCAGTTAGCGGTCTAATTTAGTGGACAAAAGCTATCGTCAGAGCTTCATCTAAGCCTCCCCTCTGGTTTTGCCCTCAGGTATTGAAACACGAGTTCAAAATGCCCCCAATTGATTTACTCTCTCGTTGCAGTTCAAAGTCTGGAGGATATTATATATTTAAATTAGATACGAACAGCTGTTTATCCTCTGCGAAGTTATCTAGAAGTGTTTCGAAAATGATTCGTTTAGCCAAGCAATTACGATAATTTTACCGGTCGATAAACTTTTGTTAAGATGCTCATGGAGTATGGAGAAAAGTGCCAAATTGGTCGCTGAGCGCTTTGCGGATACTATCAGATGTCACTTTGGTGAGCGAAAATAGTTTCAATAAATAAACAAATTTTTCAAACGCAGGAAACAGATTGCCAAATCTCATCCTCAGCATTGCATATTACACAGATATTACCGCCGCAGACATTGACGCGTCTGAAGTTAGTTGCTGAATAGCGGCACGGCGCTGCAGGTGTGTTATTATTGAGTTGTAGGATGATGAGAGCTACTCCATTGAGGAGGTACAGTTCATGAAAATTGCTTACTTGTTTCTTGGCGGGAGAAAGGACTTAACATAAAAATGGAACAGTTCAAATGACAAAAAATTTGCACCAAAATTTTCCCTCGGCTTTGAACGGCATGGAACTTTTAGTTTCACTAACAGTCAGTACGGATGCTTTAATTTTGAGTGTGTTGTGAGGCATAATGAAGCCGAGAAAAATTTAGCATCACCCAACAGGACGCATTTCATCTCCACCTCAGGAATCCGAACACCGTTGCAGCATTTACTAGCGTCTCAATAAAAAAACAAGAAATCACTTTTCAAGTCGATTCCTCTTACCTGAAATTAGTTTTTCATCTCTATCTAATTTTCCTCCCTGTTTGTCAGAGAAGAAGGTTCACTGCGATCAGGGGAAGAATTTTTAGTTTGATAAGCTACTTCGCTGCGCTCGTTTGAAACGTTCTTTGATGCATGGGGCACTGATTTCTATTCATTAGAATTATGTTATGAGTCGCTACCTTCCTAGCAAATGTGAAGAGTGTAACAAAATAATTAGATCATCCAGATGAAGTCAACTTACAAAAATGCAAATCAGATAAATGGAACAAGTGGAAGCACATGAGAGCTACAAATGAAAATGCTAATCTCACCCGTGAATTACAATGTAGGAAATGCTCAGCTTGTCCCACACTTGCAACAGAAAGAAGACAAAAAGAACACTAAGCATGTCACGCTGTTATGAAGGGAGGAAGATGAATTCCGGATTAACATTAGAATATTAAGCTCAAGTTCATGTTAGTGAGAGTGAAACCCGATAGGACAATACCACCGAAAAATGGACATTTTAGTACAACGGTTCATTGGGGTTCGTCCAGCGAACGAGCGTTGCCTAAGAATCTATAGTCGCAAAAATTTTTAGGTGATGTCCGCCATGCAGAGTTCGTCGTGTCTAGAAACAGCATCACGGCAGCGTTGATGTAGTCGGTGGGAAGACCTCGGTTGATGACTAGCTCTGTTAAGTGCACTCGAAATTATTTCTGCGCCTGCTTATTAGATTACTTTGGATCTCCTACGCGATCATTGACTGGAGATCTATTTAGCAAGAGTGTGCTAACTGTGTGTCCGTCGCTGCTCCCATCCGGCAGACTGGAGACATGAACACCACGCCGTGGCAGCTAATTTCCTTTTTTACCTGACTGGAGCTCATTCGGAACTGATCTTTACCCATCTCCCGCCTCGTATGCTTGTGGATAATTCCGTTCCTCGTTTGCAGGGGAGCAATATCTTAACTCGTTTGCAGGAGGGCAATATCTTAACTCGTTTGCAGGAGGACAATATCTTAACTCGTTTGCAGGAGGGCAATATCTTAACTCGTTTGCAGGAGGACAATATCTTAACTCGTTTGCAGGAAGACAATATCTTAACTCGTTTGCAGGAGGACAATATCTTAACTCGTTTGCAGGAGGACAATATCTTAACTCGTTTGCAGGAGGACAATATCTTAACTCGTTTGCAGGAGGACAATATCTTAACTCGTTTGCAGGAGGACAATATCTTACCTCGTTTGCAGGAGGACAATATCTTACCTCGTTTGCAGGAGGACAATATCTTACCTCGTTTACAGGAGGACAGTATCTTACTTCATTTGCAGGAGGACAATACTTCACTTCGTCAAACACTCAACAAAGCTACTTGATATTGTACGATTGCATTCTTTGGCCCGCTTGAACCAAAACAATCGACAGGGAATCCAACATGCGAACTTGGCCCCGACAGCAGATAAGCCAGGGATGAGCCTCACACGCGGCAGCGGAGGACACAAGCCAAGGCAGGAACTCCAGTTGCCGCAGTCGTAGAGCTGACAGACTTAGTTACCGAGTGTGGCCTCGAGACTAAAGAGCGCAACTCATGCCTCCTATGTTAATACCTCCTATTTCAATACTTTCTATGTTTATACATGCGGTGTTAATACCTCCTATGTTATACCTCCTATTTTAATACTTTCTATGTTTATACGTCCTGCGTTTATACCTCCATTGTGATACCTCCTATGTTGACTCAACGAACATATGTAGTTTCTTCAATAAATAATGTTCACATTCGATAGCCAACTATCATTTGAGTTTCTTTCATTATTCTTCTCCGTTTTAATTGACATTTGTCGTCTTAATTGTCCTTCAGTGAATAATTTATCTATTTATACTACATATTGTACCTCTTCATTAGCTGCGCAATTGTATTTTTCACTGTACATGTGATGTCTATTTTTCTGCTTTTCTTTTTTTTTCATGCTTTGTTTTTTTTCTCGCGATATATTTTGATATCTACCATTCATTGCACTTTGATCTTTTATTTCAGAGATTTAATGAATTGTTTTTTCTGACTGATGATGGAGCTGGACTCCGATATGTTTTCTTTGTAAAGATAAATAATTTCCTCGGAATTTTATTCATTCCTCAGTCACTGTTGTAGATTATTTACGTTGGAGGTTCATTCCAGCCGCCTGCATAAAAGGAAAGTCAGCTCACACTCCCCAACCGTGTCAAAACAAAATCTCCATTCAGTTCCCACTTCGTTCGAATTCAAACTTGGAACGCGACATCTGCTGAAATTTGCGGAAACAATGCTACAAAGTATCAACAAAGTATCAACGACGACGCTCCGTCCTTTCGTTTAGGTAGGTGGAAAAAAGTAGCTTTTTTCTGGCTGGCTGTAAACATAAAATTCCTTTTCTAATGGTGATGATTCAAATTTAAGCAGCGACTCGTACAGGACTAAATTAATCAAAAAATACGCCATTCTCACTCGACTCATTACGAACAAAATTTTTTTTTTAACTGTCTACTGTCTGATCAGTCTAGCATGAGTTTAGAATTATCGGACGGGGTAAAACATGATCGTACACTTCAGGATATCGTTCCCAGTGAATGCAAATCACTGAACTTGTTCAGCCTCTCAAGTAGCGTTAATGTAAATTATCTACTGTAAAAACGGTCGTATTTGATAATCTGAGTGATGTTTCATTTTTAGAAACTATGTATGCTTACGCTCATAAAACTGTATACCTTTTATTTTCACCTTGTGAAAAATATGAGAGCACGCCGGAGCACAGCAGCGCTCGCCGCAGTCGCTGTCCGTAAGAAGGTTCCTCTGGCATTCCATTCAAGAACCGCAAGCGAGCGAGAACAATTATAATTTGTTCGCTTGAAGCTCTCATTAAGAGATCAAGGAGACTCCTTGAGTTCCAAATAGACGACGGTAACTTTTAATTTCATGTGTGTATCTTTGTGTAAAAAAGATTTGATTGCTCGCAAAGCAAACTGAAGAGCAATAAACGAATTTTATTGTACTTTGTTTAGGCAATATAAAATTTACGCGTATTCAAACGTGTTTATGAGAGAGCTACACTGATTCCAGTGCAGCAACTGATCAACGTAATTGAATAGTGACCCACAAATAGGATCCATAAATATTTCAAACAGGATCTTCTACGAAGCGTTTAGTATTAAGGGAGTCTCCTTCATGGAAACATACAAGAGAACTCAGCAGAAAACTCTTGTCACTATTTCTTGTGCGGAAAAACATGCGTAATTTCCACGGCTGCAGTCGATGCGCGCAATGTTATTCATGAGACGTCGGCCGAGTTAAAAAGTGCAAGTTTCGAAGCACGCGCCGCACAAATTAGCAAATCGCGCAGTTTTGAGGTCTGGATGGTAGCGAGCAACAACCCAGCAGAACTTGGCACGCAACTTAGCTTCTCCCCCAAAGAATAGTGCAGGCCTTGGCACTAGAATTGCGAAAGTCTATTCGAGAAAATAAGTATTCATGTGGTTTGCATGCGTGTTGCTGGTGTCGCTCAGATTTATTTTCTATGCCAAAATGAGTGAATAAAAATTGAGTTAAACGCGATACCCATTTGTGTCACGAAAGCTTTAACGGAAGTGAGAGAGAATGCAGAAATTTTAGCGACTTAAGAGCAACGCAAAATTTATTTGTCAATTGTTAAGGCCATTTTTCAATTATAATTCTGTATCAGTTGTTAAGTCATTTATAACAACTTTTAATTAATGAGCTCATTTTTGTTTCAAAATGTGAAACTTTTTACAAGTTTTGAGATTGCTCTTGTAATTAATGACCTTCGCTAAAATAATAAGGAAAATAAAGAATCACTAATTAGAACTTGAAAATAAAACTTTTTGAGCTTCGAGACTTTTGATGCAGAGCAAAAGTTTTCACTGCTAAATTTTTCACATCTATAGCTACGGAATTGCTTGCTTCCATCTCAAGCATGTGTCGGACACCGCACATCCAGCCCAACTGCTGCGGCCTGTGGGAGCACGAAGTTTACGCTTTGGTTGCGACGTGGGCCACCGGTGGTACACGTAGGGAATTTCTACAATGCTGCTGACCCGACCAGTTGTCACAAACTTAATTTCCATAAATACTTAATCAAAACTAAATAAAGGAACGTCGCAGTTTATGTTTGCAGTTTTCAACATTGCTTTCTACAATTGACTTTAAATTTGAGTAGAATATTGAACTTGAGTTTTACCAGCCGCAGACATAGTGTTAAATCCATCGTCAACACTCTAAAACTGTTAAAAACTGTTAAAACTCGCTGCAGCGCCAGGAGCCGCGTACCCTGGCGAGCCGGCAGCGACCTGCAGGTAATGACTGCCTCTCTGCCACGCCAACTCAAGTCTCAAATTACTCAACTTTGTTCCGTCTGAAAGGAATCCGAAATTCCGCCACAAAATTTAGCGCTGCGACTTCGTTACGAAGAAAACTTCGTTCCTTTCTGAGACTCCGTACAGATGTATGGAATGGCTGCGTCGTCACCGAATTAAAATTTCGTTATGACGTCCCACGTGATCCATTACTAATGGTAGTCAACTGTAAATTTAACAGAAGAGAAAACCATAATTCATTTTTATGGAATAAAAAGTTATAGCTACAAGCGGCAGCATCAGTAAATAACGATTATATATGACTCACCTAAGAAAAAGTTTCAGGCATATAAATATAAATTAAGCTCAAAGAACTAACGCACTTGAGTTGCGTATGCCAACCTAGGGCCTTTAAATACATAGACATTTAGGTCCAAAAGTAATAAAGTCCCAAAATGGGAAGACATTAGGCTTCAGAAAAAGAAACCAAAGCCAATACATTTCAATAATTTGGATATCAAGGGAATTTAGAGGTTCCTGCCAAGGTAAGAAGAACAGAAGCAGAACGAAGACTTCGCACGAGTACCCAACTCGAGCATGTGAGCGTCGTGTTGCTCGGTGATCTCAGCTTCAATTGCGTCAATCCGAGACTGAACAAGGAAAAGCTTTAGAGAACCCATCTTCGTAGTCACAGGACAACCCATTTTACTTCTGTTAGTGAGCGTGAAGCGTGCAAACCAAAGCTGATTTCCATTAGGAGACAGAATGGAACCGACAGCCGCCAGCTCGCAGGAGACGACAGCTCCAGAGAACGCCAAACGACGTCGGCTTAATTAAAGCGGCCCCACAAAGACTCGAGGGCAGCGATCGACGACTTCAGTGTCAGTCTTGGCCCAACGTTTGGTCGAGCTCTAAAGGCATCAGTCCAAGGACTAAAAACTTTACGCTTCCCTCATTTGGTCTGATGACAACGTATAGGAACGGCGCCACTTTCAAAAGTTCAATGGGTGGCGTACGTGAGGAAAAAAATATTTTCAATAAATTTCTCCTCTTCTCCCACCGGCATCTTGAAATAGATAACCATTTTTAAAAACCTCCTATTTATTTTTGAACAACCATAGATTTATTCCATACTCTACCAGTACTAAACTAGGAATTACCAAAGTACCGCATTAGCTCGAGGTATCATTATACAACATCCTCTCTTGTAACCCACACAGCTGCCTTGCGCACCCTCACATTGGTAGCTCGAGTGTGCATTGTTCATGGGAATTCATTTCTTACTCGCCAAGTTTAAACCCGGAATAAACAACAGAAATTAAAGTTATTGGAAGTGGAATTACACAATTCGAATACTGAATCCATATTTTCAATTCTCAGCTTAGATGCTTCCTAAATATACATCAAATGCTACTGCATTTTTAAATTTCGCCATGATTGAGTTTTGATCGTTACGCAATTTCAACTTGAAACAGTGGCATTAAGAGTCTTAACTAGATGAATGAGAAAAGTATTTTATGAGAAAGGTGTTTTAGAATTAGATAACGCATCGAATTTAATTTTGTTAATTGAAGCGCGAGGAACGAATATCGGAGGGAGAGCGCCATATGGTGTCGTCACAACAAACAAATAAGAGTGTTGGCGATGCAAATATCGGAGCGAGAGCGCCAGACAGGGTCGTCACAACAAACAAATAAGAGTGTTGGCGATGCAAATATCGGAGCGAGAGCGCCAGACAGGGTCGTCACAACCAACAAATAAGAGTGTTGGCGATGCAAATATCGGAGCGAGAGCGCCAGACAGGGTCATCACAACAAACAAATAAGAGTGTTGGCGATGCAAAGCCATGCACACAAAAAATCAGTAATTATGTTGTAAAAATTTCCAGAGCGGTAATAAATACGATTACCGTTAAAAATACGAGTAAAAAGTACGAGAAGTGTTGTTATAAATATATATTTCAATTTATTTTGAAAGACTTCTACGCCCACATAATTCAGTTCTGCGCGACACCAAGAAAAAAAAATTGTCGGAAAAATCATCCATGAATGTGAAGTACCTCATGCGTCTACAAGTTACTGGGGAAATTTACCACAATTTCAATAATCACAAAATTTTAGCGGCATCTTCCTGTTTAGTTACTGTTGAGCAAACATTACCTGTGCTTGATTTCAAAACAAAACAATCTTTATCAATGTTGTGCAATAGCGACATGCATAAAATGCGGCATCGCAGCGGAAATTACTTCCTCGGGCATGACAGAGAAACTCTCGCGTTGATGACAGACACAGACACCTACTGGTCACAACGCGCCGGAAACTAATATGTGAGGCTAAATCTATTCAATTTAATCCTTACAAGTAAATTAAATACAGCAGGTCAATTCAATGCTCCCTGGTCAATTAAACTCCCCGGTGTGTTCGTAAATTGCTGCCTGCTTTGCGCTGCGTCGCAACCGGGGGCAGAGCTGATCACGTGTTGCGCCTCTGGCGCGCAGCTGTGGAGAGCGCAGCGCCAGCAGCGAGATCACGGTTGACAGTGTGCCACCCCGCAAGTATCAGTGAACTACTCTTGTGTATCAGTAAACTACGCAGTCTACACTTCAGCATCAGTGACCTACACTTGAACATCAGCAAACTACACCTGAGCATCAGTAAACTACACCTGAGCATCAGTAAACTACACTTGAGCATCAGTAAACTACACCTGAGCATCAGCAAACTACACCTGAGCATCAGCAAACCACACACAAGTCAGCGCTAGTGCAGCTGAGCGCCTCCATGTCGGGAGTTTGAGTTGTGCAACAAACTTCCGACGCACACAGAGGCCAGTCAGAGTTCTAGATTATAGACCCGCACGCGTGGCCACACCTGCGGCGCTACCCTCACTCCGCAGCCCCACGAGCGTGAGGGCAGCCTGCCCTCTGTGGCGCAGAGAGCGGTGCTGCTGACGGCGTGTTGGCCCGGTCTTCGCATCCACTCTCTTGACGTATTGAGGGCGACGTGACCCACCGGTCGTCACTGAGGAGACTTCCATGATTCTGCTGACCGACTAGCGGTCACTGCCTCAATTTTCATGAATGCTTAATGAAACCTAAATAACACCACAACCTATTTAATGTTCGTTATTTTTCCAGTTAATCTCTAAAATTAACTCTAATTTGAGTTGGATATTGAACTTCAGTTTAACCTGCCGCACTTAATGTGTTAAAGAGCGATCATTTTTCATTAGTGATATAGCCGACTGCTAATTTCTTACCGCATTTTAATTATTATTTTAGTTCACTTTTAATTCAATCGACCTTCAATTCTGCTGTTCTTCCCTCCTTCCCGCTCATGAAGCGATGCCAAGCTACTCCAAGAAACTGTACGCTTATTTGCATACCAGGTAATTACGATACAACATTCTTTAATAAAGTATATTTTTTACAAGTTGTCCATCGATGAGCCGCGTTATCAGAAGCTGCTGAACACTTGAAAAGGAGGAAAAAATTTACGTATACCTCGATATTCTCTGTTTAACTTGGTTTTAATAAATCAAGCACCCACCGTTCATATGAAAATTGAACACACGTGCATGCCCATTAACTATTCATAGAAAACTACAAAAACTCGCGAACAAATTTAGCGATGCTTTGTCTGCGGTGGATCTCTAATTTCTGCGGTGGAAAAAATATTCCCCCCCAAAAAATTATCCCGACTAAATTTCTCATAGCACTGACACTCTTTACTTTTGAAATATTTAATCGATATCTCTGGTAATCTGTGGTAAAATTCTCAAACTGCCTAATTTCTAACACCGATTTTCTCTAGGACGTTTTATGCACGAAATACTTAAAACGAACAAAAATTCTAACTTTTGGCATAAAATTTGAGTTCGTAATGCCTACCATGGCTACTTGACGAGCAACAGAAATAAGCTCACGAACCTCGTTGCTCACAAGTCCGATATCGAAACGCTTTCTTTCCCCTGGTAGCAAATTCTTCGCAAATTTCCGTGCCTCTTGATATTTGCGGTGCCGCTTCCATGCTCTTAAATTACAAGATGAATATAAAACTAAAAAAATCAAATTAAAAAAAAACAAATATTGTTTCTGCAGCTCTGAGCACCAAGCAGCACCCACAAGAAGCGCGTCAGAACACTCAGCCAGAGCACGAAGGGGATGTTTGGGAGCTCATCTTTGTCTCAGCCTTAAACCTTCCACTCGTGTAATTAGTGCCTTGATATGAACTATAAATCTGAATTATCTCCCATCAGCAAAGTAAAACAACCGGTTATGACATATTATTTCGATCATCAAATTTCGGTGACTGTTCTATTTTTTCCCACAGCGAATGAGCAGTTCCACAACTCTGTACAAAACATTTTCCCACAGCGAATGAGCAGTTCCACAACTCTGTACAAAACATTTTCCTACAGCGAATGAGCAGTTCCACAACTCTGTACAAAACATTTTCCCACAGCGAATGAGCAGTTCCACAAATCTGTACAAAACATTTTCCCACAGCGAATGAACAGTTCCACAACTCTGTACAAAACATTTTCCCACAGCGAATGAGCAGTTCCACAACTCTGTACAAAACATTTTCCCACAGCGAATGAGCAGTTCCACAACTCTGTACAAAACATTTTCCCACAGCGAATGAGCAGTTCCACAACTCTGTACAAAACATTTTCCCACAGCGAATGAGCAGTTCCACAACTCTGTACAAAACATTTTCCCACAGCGAATGAGCAGTTCCACAACTCTGTACAAAACATTTTCCCACAGCGAATGAGCAGTTCCACAACTCTGTACAAAACATTTTCCCACAGCGAATGAGCAGTTCCACAACTCTGTACAAAACATTTTCCCACAGCGAATGAGCAGTTCCACAACTCTGTACAAAACATTTTCCCACAGCGAATGAGCAGTTCCACAACTCTGTACAAAACATTTTCCCACAGCGAATGAGCAGTTCCACAACTCTGTACAAAACATTTTTCATCGCCTAAGGTAAGAATGTGAAAACCAAGCCTTCCTCAACTCATAATGCACACGCAAAAATAGAGGCAACTTTTTTCCCGTAATTAATGCAAGGCAGGAATTTTGTTCAAAGTTTCGCGAGCGATGGGAGGCTCGAGCTCAGCTGTCTTCTTTTGCTGGCGTCAGCTTGCTGCTGACGCTGAGGCTGACGGGGGGCGGGGAGTGTCAGCTGGCTGCTGCTGCTGACGCTGGGGCTGACGGGGGGCGGGGAGTGTCAGCTGGCTGCTGCTGTTGACGCTGGGGCTGACGGGGGGCGGGGAGTGTCAGCTGGCTGCTGCTGTTGACGCTGGGGCTGACGGGGGACGGGGAGTGTCAGCTGGCTGCTGCTGTTGACGCTGGGGCTGACGGGGGGCGGGGAGTGTCAGCTGGCTGCTGCTGTTGACGCTGGGGCTGACGGGGGGCGGGGAGTGTCAGCTGGCTGCTGCTGTTGACGCTGGGGCTGACGGGGGACGGGGAGTGTCAGCTGGCTGCTGCTGTTGACGCTGGGGCTGACGGGGGGCGGGGAGTGTCAGCTGGCTGCTGCTGTTGACGCTGGGGCTGACGGGGGACGGGGAGTGTCAGCTGGCTGCTGCTGCTGACGCTGGGGCTGACGGGGGACGGGGAGTGTCAGCTGGCTGCTGTTGTTGACGCTGGGGCTGACGGGGGACGGGGAGTGTCAGCTGGCTGCTGCTGTTAACGCTGGGGCTGACGGGGGGCGGGGAGTGTCAGCTGGCTGCTGCTGTTGACGCTGGGGCTGACGGGGGACGGGGAGTGTCAGCTGCATGGCTGCTGCTGTTGACGCTGGGGCTGACGGGGGGCGGGGAGTGTCAGCTGGCTGCTGCTGTTGACGCTGGGGCTGACGGGGGGCGGGGAGTGTCAGCTGGCTGCTGCTGTTGACGCTGGGGCTGACGGGGGGCGGGTAGTGTCAGCTGGCTGCTGCTGTTGACGCTGGGGCTGACGGGGGCGGAGAGTGTCAGCTGGCTGCTGCTGACGCTGGGGCTGGCGAGGGGCGGGGAGTGCCAGCTGGCTGCTGCTGCTGCTGACGCTGGGGCTGACGGGGGGCGGGGAGTGTCAGTCTGGCTGCTGCTGCTGACGCTGGGGCTGACGGGGGGCGGGGAGTGTCAGTCTGGCTGCTGTTTCTGCTGACGCTGAGGCTGACGGGGGCGGAGAGTGTCAGCTGGCTGCTGCTGCTGACGCACGGGGCTGACGGGGGCGGGGAGTGTCAGCTGGCTGCTGCTGCTGACGCTGGGGCTGACGGGGGGCGAGGAGTGTCAGTCTGGCTGCTACTGCTGACGCTGAGGCTGACGGGGGGCGGGGGAGTACCAGTCTGGCCGCTGCTGCTGACGCTGAGGCTGACGGAGGCGGGGAGTGTCAGTCTGGCCGCTGCTGCTGACGCTGAGGCTGACGGGGGGCGGGGAGTGTCAGTCTGGCCGCTGCTGCTGACGCTGAGGCTGACGGGGGGCGGGGAGTGTCAGTCTGGCTGCTGCTACTGACGCTGGGGCTGACGGGGGGCGGGGAGTGTCAGTCTGGCTGCTGCTGCTGAAGCTGGGGCTGACAGAGCACCAACACACGCCGAGCTGACGACGAGGCAACAGCTGCACACACACACACACACACACACAGGCTTCATTCCGCTCAAGTTTCATCGTGAGCCATCCTTCTAGGTTGTGTTCGTAAATTACTTTCTTTCTCTGGAACTGACATTGAAAATTATTCGCAAACTTAAATAGATATAACTTTTAAATAGTGTAAGAAAGCATAATTTGCTCACGAGTTCATCCCCCCCAGCTCAATGGCTGCTCGTGCACAGGCAAGCTTTTCAGCAAAAATCGGACTCATATTTGGCCAAACTCAGCAACAATTATCACAAAGTTCTATTTATTCTAAATGCATTCAAGTCTCTGAATTTCCCTTCCTAAACTTCCTCTCTATTGAAATGTATTCACCATTTAACATTCCACGAGTAGTTAATGGGTGAGGCGAATCAAACCCGCTTTAATGCTGAAGGCAAGTTGATATTAAAAATATATAAGATAAAAAGGAGATCCAACGTACAAATATACATATTTATTTATTTATTTTGATGGTAAACGTTTCGGAATGTATCAATTCCATCTTCAGTGCTGGAAAACATACAAATAGGTCAAAAAGATCAAAAAACTCAAAATACAGAAAGTTCATACATGTTAAAATTTTTTTTTTTATAGCAAACAAACATCTATCAAACTTTAATCCTATTGATAATTCAACTACCGTAAAAACGATCATTCTAATCAACTCATTCACCCACCATTTTACCAGTAAATACATTCATACATTTACACATGGGAACCTAACAAACAGACGCGCTCAAACACATTCCACATACATACATACATACACACAGAAATATGTCAGTCGGTGGACGCAATGTTCAGTTTCACGGCACTCAAGTCTTTATTTAAGTCAGGTTTATGAGTAGATATGAACAAAGATTCTAAACTGCGAAGATCTTGTTCGTTGTTGGTGGTACACAGAGTGGAGAATTTTTTTTTTTGTTCTGAAAGGATGATTAAATTGTTGACAATGATCTCGGATTGCTGAATGAGAAGGAGAAGAAAGTATGCGACCGGTTCTATGGGAAGTTCCTGAATGTTGGCTGTGTCTCACAAATTGTTGAAGTTTAGTACTACCAACGTAAGTCTTCATGCAGCAGTCACACTTATAAAAATAAACACATCCACTCCACAGGCGCTCCTCCAGACGTTCTTTCTTCCTAAAATATGAACCGATTTTAAAACTATTTCTATAAAACACCCTGACGTCAACTGAAGTGAAAAACCTACTAACCAGAGCTACAACTTCTCTTTTCAGCTCCGAGTTCAAATAGCCCAAAAAAGGTAGCTCTACATACAATTTCTGCTTCGCTACGCTCAAAGTGACAGGAGAGGGACAGTATTTTTTAACTAGAAATTTTGTGACGGAATTATCAATGAGAAACTTACGATACATGTTCTTAATCAATAATGTCCTAATAAATTCTAATAAAGAAGGATCAATTAATGTTTTGCTTGAACGTATTTCTCAAGACAATCTCACCATAATCAATTACGACAGGGCTCAATTCAAACGCTCGCTAGACATCGCACTGAAAGATTCATTTTTTGTATTCAAAGGAAAACTTACCAACAAATTGACGGTCTGGCAATGGGCTCAAGCTTGTCTCCCCTCTTAGCAAATTCGTTCCTGGCTAACTTAGAGAAAAAAATTTTATGGCCCGCTGCCCTACAGAATTTAAGCCCTTATTCTACCGTCCATATTTGTACGATACGTTTGTTTTGTTCCGTTCTGGAAATGAAGCTACCAATTTATATGAATATATCAATGCATCTCATCCTAATATTAAATTTACTATGGAAATAGAACAAAATGGCCCAATCCCTTTCTAGACTTACTCGTGAAAAAGTCAAACTCCAGGCTCATTACCTCTGTCTACAGGAAACCAACATTTACCGGCTTTAGTACGAACTAATTCAGTTGTATCTATAAGGGATATATCAAATATTGCATAAATACATTACTTCACCGTGCATATCGTATATCCAGCAGTTTTGAAATATTCCACCGTGAAATAGAATTTATTAGGACATTATTGATTAAGGACATGTATCGTAAATTTCTCATTGATAATTCCGTCACAAAATTTCTAGTTAAAAAATACTGTCCCTCTCCTGTCACTTTGAGCGTAGCAAAGCAGAAATTGTATGTAGAGCTACCTTTTTTGGGCTATTTGAACTCGGAGCTGAAAAGAGAAGTTGTAGCTCTGGTTAGTAGGTTTTTCACTTCAGTTGACGTCAGGGTGTTTTATAGAAATAGTTTTAAAATCGGTTCATATTTTAGGAGGAAAGAACGTCTGGAGGAGCGCCTGGGGAGTGGATGTGTTTATTTTTATAAGTGTGACTGCTGCATGAAGACTTACGTTGGTAGTACTAAACTTCAACAATTTGTGAGACACAGCCAACATTCAGGAACTTCCCATAGAACCGGTCGCATACTTTCTTCTCCTTCTCATACAGTAATCCGAGATCATTGTCAACAATTTAATCATCCTTTCAGAACAAAAAAAAATTCTCCACTCTGTGTACGACCAACAACGAACAAGATCTTCGCATTTTAGAATCTTTGTTCATATCTATGGATATTTCATTGCTCTTCCTATAGACAGATGAAACCTTCAACAATACTTCTCTAATATTTTTTTTTTAAAGAGAAGCTCCATGGTCTTGGAAAATTTCAAACAATTTTCGTCACTCTAGCAAGTAGAGCTACAAGGTGCGCCCTGTGAGCTGCTCTGCTCCGAGGACGATTCGATCATCTTGCAGTCGTCTTTAGCAGCAGCCATCGCTGTCATGGCGGAGGGTTTCTTCATGGGGAAGAAGGCAAAAAGACACCTGGGGTTAGGCTGTCCCTTCTCATAGTACCTCTCGACTTGCAGCTCTTCCCTCTCCTGTTCCTCCAAAAGCAGCCACTTACCGAACACGGCAACTTCAGACGTGGCGCAATGCAGGGCTTTCTGCTGTTGCTTGTGACTCGCGCACGTCTTGGGATCTACTTTCAGTTCTGTGGCGGCCATGAAGTTGGAGTTGCTCACCAGTTGATCGTAGTTCGGGCACCCCAAACGCTCCATGTTCACCAACTGGACGTCGTCTCCCACAAAACGTCTCACGAAAGCCACTTCGATCATTCCTCCTCTGAAGAAGACAACGTCGTATTCTCCAAGGTATTGAGCCAAGTCTTCAACAGTTATCTACTCATAAACCTGACTTAAATAATGACTTTGAGTGCCGTGAAACTGAACATTGCGTCAATCTACTGACATATTTCAGTGTGTATGTATGTATGTATGTATGTATGTATGTGGAGTGTGTTTGCGCTCGTCTGTTTGTTAGGTTCCCATGTGTAAATGTATGAATGTATGTACTGGTAAAATGGTGGGTGAATGAACAGATGAGAATGGTCGTTTTTACTGTAGTTGAATCATCAGTAGGATTAAAGTTTTATAGATGTTTGTTTGCTATAAAAAAAATTTTTAACCTGAATGAACTTTCTGTATTTTGAGTTTTTTGATCTTTTTGACCTTTTTGTATGTTTTCCAGCACCGAAGATGGAATTCAAACATTCCAAAACGTTTGCCATTAAAAGAAATAAATAAATGTGTATATTTGTACCTTGGTTCTCCTTTTTATCTTGCGCGTGAGATTCCCTAAGAATCGACCTATTGGAAGTATAAAAATATACATTTTAAGGATGGCTGAAAAGATGGCACCGCTGAATCCACGCATGCCTCGGCGTAAGAGTACGATCTGAGCCAGTCTCATCAAGCACAATATCTCCCATCAATATTTCGCTTCTGCAATCTTCAGACTTTACGACCACCAAAAAGGAGCACAACCACAAAATAATTTCTTCAAAACCCTAATCTCGTTTGTTTGGGTTTCCCTGTCGCAGCGCGCAACTCCGGGTATCTCATGGAATACTTCGTCCAGTCTCATTCTCTTTCTCGAGCGTTTCTTATTATCTCTACAAACGTTTTTTTACTTTACTAGGATGATATCGGCATGTTAGTTCCCCAGTAGGTTCCCTCACACACTGACCTCTTTATAACCCCGAAATGAGCCCCCCATTCCGTACGAGAGAGCATCAGTTCAGATGCGGCGCCTCCACTCCAATTATGCGTGAGATTACAGCGGTCATCAGATGAGCATTTTACAGTAACTTTAAGCGTTCAATTTTCTCCTAGTGGGATCGTAGAGGCAGACGTAGCCTTTGCAGCTTTATTGAAGTATCTAGGCTCATATTTTAGACATCTCTTTCATACGTCGCTGCACTGCGAAATTCACTCTATCCCAATTTCGGAAGATAGTCTGCGTTTCCGAGAAGGCTACAATAATTGCCTATGCGAACTGTGCAGAACACGACGGACGAGATTTACATTACTTGTTGCACCGTAAGGGTGATGTTCTTAGTTTTCTTGACTCGTGATTATACTACGTGCTAAAGTCAATGGCGTCATGGCAATACCAATTTTCACCTGCCACTAAAGAAGAACTATCCCCTGCAATCTCGCAGAAGAAAAGTAGTTGCGTAATTTTCATAAATAAAACTGACTCACGCTCCAACCACACCAATAATATTATTTATGCCACTGCTACGCTAAATTTGTGCTAATTACTATAATCATGAAGGTATTTCAGAGAAAATATAGCGATATAATAAAGAACAAGATAAATTTAAGAACGTTCTGCATCGTTCACCTTAAATAGAAGGGAAGAAAGGCGGGTCCGTAATTTGCATTTATGAAGGAAGTTTGGACGGTTGCGTGCGGAGAACTAGCTTTCATTTAACAATCGATGTATTCGATCTCACCAATGTGTTCACGCTGGCAGATTCAACGAAACGAAAAGCCCGAACGTCTCAGGGTCCAACTACATTGCAACCTTAAATTGCTTTGCATAATGCCATCCTGTAACCTCCAATTGTTTTAATTAACTATCATATATTGTTTGAGGTACCGTCAATGAAACACTATAAACTAACTCTCAATCGGTAAATTTCTAACGTAAGAGACATTGAATTTTTTCAATTAATTTACTGGAGCAAATATTTTCATAACCAATTTTTGTCGCTACTTTGTACTGTCGGGCTTATAATTTATGCTGCTCAAATGAGTTAGAAAAGGATGAATTAATTTCCTGAAGTCTTACTTCTACAGTAATAGTTTTTTATCATTATTCATAGAGTAGAAAATTAGCAAATTTTTAGAAGAGATTTTGGCTTTGCTTGTGATATAGATATTTCAGCAGACAAAATTTAAGAATCAAATTATACACTCGGGTAAAAAATTGTTCTCTCTTCTGTAGCAAAGGTAATCTTACCACAACTAATTCTGTTTCAAACGTAATCTTACCACTAATCTTTCCACTGCATGTGCGTCCATGTATGTGGGCATAACTTGCCGGACTCTAGGTGGTGGGACCGCCGAGCATCACGGAAGAAGTTATCGTTAACGTATTGTAAATTTTATAGCAACTCTTTCCCGTTGAGCCGTACGAGGGCCTGCAGATATGCTTAATATCCCAATTTACAGCTTGGATTTCAGGATCTTGGGTTGGGCAAACTTTCCCAACGACGAGGATTTTGGAATCGCTTTTTCTTTCTTAGGACAATACCGGTTTTGAATCACCACATCAGATCTTTTGAGTTATCTATCGACAATAGGTAGTTTACTTTATTTTTATTATTTATGTATTATTGTGTGTTTGAGATACATATTCCAGTTCATTCCTTCATTTTACTTGTGACATTTTCTCACATTTTTTTCGCTGATTATGAGGTAACTCTCGAACGATCTATCCACAAAAAATTGTTGCATACTTTGTTCCTTGTTCTCTTACTTGTATTTCAAGTAGAAATTCACTTAAAATGTATGCAAGCATTGTATCATATTACATCATATTTGCAGATTCACATAAGCGCATGATTCTTACTTTAAGTGCCACACCTTCCATGCAGCACCATGCTGATATCATCTCAATCAAAAAAGGGAACGAAAGGTATCGCTTTTGCAACTCAAACGTGACCTTTTTTGATAAAGTCAGTAACCTTTAATACAGGAATGATACTTTGAAAAATGAAATCTTCGAATATATAGGGAAGATGATAACGTTATTCCTTCCGCTTGGACAATTCTGAGAAATGCTTTGAGTTGCTGATTCACTGTATTTTGACGAGTACCGCATGAAATGATTTTAAATTCCATCGTAACACAAAGGCAAAGCCGACTGATTCTCAAGGAGGATTGGAAACCAAAAAGCGGCGCTGCCTTTGAAGATGCAGCGAGTAAAAACTGGTTAAGATCAAAACTTTGCAACTTTTGCGTGCATGCAAGACATCAAAGGCAGCAGCTGAGCTCATGAGCTGCTGCGCTGGCGGGTCACTGAGCTCTTTGGCCTCAGAAGTACGCTAGAAAATTCCAAAGCTGCCTAACTGATGACCATCCGTAAACTCAGGGCATGAGGCAGCGTATCTCTCGATAAATGATTGTAAGGAATTGACTTGAAGATATATTTATGTTAGAATCAGTGTCTCGACGTAGTATGTAAAATAAGCAGACTTCTTTCATGTGAGAGTGAAAAGGCTACATGCATGAGTGGATCTGATCCACCTGTTCTGTGCCTGAAAGTTTCCAACGAGTGTTGTCCTGGTAATGATTGTTTCGAGTGATCATAGGACCTTGAAGTGTTCCCCTACATTGCGCAAGGCTTCACTTCGGCATAGAAACTGAAACGACGTCACCCAAGAAATTTGACCGTAAGTGCTCGAACTGAAGAAGTCAATTAAGCACATACTGTTTTCATTCGAAAATGTATACGCTTAGCAAGAATAATTTGAGAGAATTTAGCTCACGCAAGGAAACAAGTATCGTCTTAGATGACAAGAAATAATTCTGTAATTTTTATTTAAGAATCTTCTCGTGTTTGCGCTGCTTGGTACAAATGAAAACGCAACTTTAACTCAGATACCGTCAATTTTCAAACCTCGGACTGACTCTCACAGCCCAAGAACCAATTTAACGCTAACAATTTAAGTAGGTTTCTCGACTAGAGTTGGAAAGAAATTGCGTCCAGCAGCAAAGTTTATCTCAGGCCTTGCAGAGCCATCCCATTACGAGCACGAGCATCGCCCCGCTCTGGATCAAATAACTCAGCTCAAATCAAATAACTCAGCTCGAGAACATTGCAAATATCGACGACGTAAAATATAAAGATTTCATGAAGTCAGTATGAATATCAGTAATTAATTAATTAATTGAGCTGATCAGAAGTTTATGCCAGTATGTAATAAAGACTACAAAACTTCGTTACATCGTTTCCGTAGTATTTCCCCCGCATCACACCTGTGTGC